>CM063283.1:87030242-87445242 GCA_032173965.1 Sitta carolinensis
TTTATGCCTTTATGAGCTTTTATTAAGAAAGAACAGATCAGCTACATCTGGGTTTAAGTTAAATTTCTGAATGAACCTTGAATCTGAACTTCTTTATTTTGCTAACAGTGACATTTTTGTGATTTTAATTTGCCCTTCCATTTTCTTAATCTGCTGATAATAAAGATTAACTAACAGGAAATAATGAATATATAAAATATTTATATAAAATTACATGGTCATAATTCAGTCCCAGGACTGTGAAATAGTCTACAGTAATAAATCTATTTCATATTTGCTAGGATTCACAAAAGTATAAATATATTCATTAACAGAAAAAATATTATTTATTATAAAATTTATATAATTTTAATGTAAATCTCATGTAAATATTCATCCTCTTTCAAAATACTAATTGAAGAAATATAACTCATAGATTTTGAAAGTTTAATAAATATAAAAGACCCGAGATCAAATCATTATGTCTTCTTCAAAGCCATCTCTAATTCAATAATGAAAGTAACATTATAGCAATATTCATTAAACACTTACAGGTTATTGACCTCCATAGTTGAACAGAACAGAGGCAGTCAGCCTTAAAGGACAAATATATCTTAATTTTTGTCATGGGTGGATTAATGGCTTGCCTTTCTTGATAACATTTTCTATTCAGCTGTACAGAGGACTTATAAAATGAAGCACAACAAAAGGATTAGAAAACAAAGAAATAATATGCCTAGATGGACACACCATTTATTCAATTTTTGATTGCTCTATTATCAAGTACAAGGCATCCCTTTTAATATATTTACTCAATGATACTTTAGACTCAAAGTAAAATATAGTTTAGGGATACTGTGAAAACCAGTGATAATGCATTTCCGTAAAATTGACTGAACTGGCAGAGTGAATTAAATACCAGAGCATTTTGGAGGAATACACTCTAGGAAGATTTTGCATTTACATGAACTGGATAGTGTCAGAAGTTTGTTTGCATTTGGGGATTTTCTACTAGAGGAAATAGTAAACAAACATGTTACCATTTGGATTACATGGTGTGCCAGCATATATTCTTTGTAGTTTGAAGGAGCGTCCTATAGAATCCTTACTTTTATGCAGCAAACTTTTTAAATTTTAAGGTAGACCAAGATTAATTCTATCTATTATAATATTGTTTCCTTCACTTAATTGTTAATTGTAAAAATTTGTTTGTTACAATGAATATATTCAAAGTTGTAGGCCTGTAGTTACTTTTTGAATAATCATATTGTTTATTTTTTTCAAATACTCAGCTCAAGAAAAGTTTTTATATCTAATTGCTTCTCATTCAGAACAGGTTACTCCAGAATGAAGCTGATGCCTTCAGAGCCTCACCCTTTTTCTATCACTTCCCTGTCAGAAAGACATTTTTTTTCAATACTTTAGACTCTTCACTGCATTTCTGACCTTAGAAACCTTTATGTTCAGAATTGTGTTTCTTTTCATTTATAACCATGAGGAGCAAGACAAATAGCATATATAAAGCTATGATTTTAGTACAGAGATACCATGCTTGTGAATGATAGATCGCATCAGTATCCAGTGTTTGCTTCACTTTACATCAGTGAATACTCACTCTTTACTAAGGAATTTGATGATCCAAAACCCAGAAAACTCTGTCATAAATACATTTGCTAAAGAGATGGAGGGAATTGTGTTATGGCAGCATCTTTTTGATCTGATTCTTCCTTAAAATCACAGTGAAATGTTTTGACATAACTGTTTGATGTTGAAAAGCAAGAAAGGGATGAACAACAAACTTAAACTGGAGTAATCCTTGATTTGGTCTCCAAAGACAAATTCTTTAATTTACCTGAACAAGATTTCTTAGATACTGCATGCCTATTATTCTAAAATAACTCTTGAAATTTTTATAAATTATTTTGATTCTTATGTACAATATACTGAGAAATATTTTCAAAGTAGCTCTTCAATACATAAAATACATTGTGTTTGCTGCCAGTGACAGAAGAAGTAATGCTAAATCATTCTTAAGCTAAATCAAATCTACTAGTTCCTCACACTGAAACTTCAACAAGTTATTACTGATGTAGCACCCAATGGTTCTGTAGTTTCTGCAATAATAGTGATAGTATATTCAGTCATGTCTTCAAAATCATAAGCATTAAGATTCTCCTTTTACTACACACACTTCCACTTGCAATTAATAGAGCTGTTTCATTTCAGTATAAATCAACATAAAAAAGTATTTTGAACTCTTCTGTTGTAAGTAGTGTACAATATGGGGAAACAATGTCAGATTTAACTTGCCTTTGATGGCTTCTCAGTAGCAGCTTGTTTGGCAATTAGCCCCACAGAGCTCAGTGATGCAGGGGCAGGTCCAGATTCAACCCAAATGGAACATTACAGTGTGAGCAACACAGACACAGACTACTCATGGTCACCTGTCACTGGAATACAAAGATCTCTACAGTCCCCATCTTTTCATTTGTTTATTTGTTTATTTCTTTGTTTTGAAATAATAACTAAATTACTGTTTCCATTCTTAAAAGGCAAACTATGACCTCTTGGAAATTGCACTTGTTAGAAATTCTTCCCAACTGTTCATCAGAGCTGTGTTACCTGGTACAGTGATAATCAATAGGTCTTGAAATTAATGCTTTGAAATGTTACTGCAATGCAATTCTGAATCAGAGGGCATTTAAACCAATGTCATTGCCAATGAAGTAGGAAGCTGGTGCACAACAGCTTGCATAAGAAAATAAAGACCTGTATTAAAAAATTTAATACTATGAATGCAAGACTTCTCCAACGATCAATAATCCTCTATGTAGTCTTCTACACTGAGACTTTCTTTTAAAAACAATTACAATTCTGAGTTTTATAGTCATATTTAAATTAAAATCACTTATTGTTTTGGGACACATTGGATTAATAGACATGAAGAAACTCATTGAATTTAATGAAATATAGTCACTTGATTCAGAAATCATTACAAATGAGGTATGCACAGATAAAGCAGAGTGCAATCATTATATTTGTTTCATAAAATTCAACTAGGCTACCAAAAAGTAATAAAAGTTGCTAAACCCTGATGCAACAACTTAATAGACTCTGTTTTCTTTTCTTTTTCTTGTTTGTTTTTTTGTTTCATTTTGGTTTTTGTTTTTTTTTTTTTTTGTAAATCAATAGAAGTGTGTTGATGCAATTTATTAGACATGAGCTTGGTTTTAACACCGTGTGTGAATTTCATACAAAGACTTCATCTTTAGGCACCTATAAAGCATTCTGCCTTTCAGTACACATCAGTCAATGCCATGTCACGATGTTCATCCTATCTTTCTCCTTAAAAACCAGTCCACTCTTACTGGTCATAAAATGTTATTAGCTTAGAGATATTCATATTCACAATTTGAGGCTGATTATACCAAGTCCCAAGAACTACTGTCCACTAAGTGTAAAGACAGGCTAAGATTATTAATAAGGATGTAGATCGTTCTATAGTAAAACAACTGTGCTTAATCAGATGAGCATCACACTTACAAGCTATTTGAAAAACTGCCATTCAATGCAGAATATACTAATTTTCCCTTACATATTCATCGAAGATAGTAGAAGTGGATTAGTTAGATGAGATACAACATCTATGCTGACAAATACAGAAATAGATACCAGTGTGAAGGGCCTGATGACAGCAAAGGCAGTACATCAAGACAAATGATCCTTTCATCTTATTCTGCCAATCATTGTGTTGGTCGTGGCCAAAAAAAAATAAAGTCCAGATTATGAGATAATATATTTTAGAGCAGCCAGGTAATATGATATTATGGCTGGTAGTACAGCTATTTATTTATTGAAGAAATAACATGATGAAATTACCCGCACATACACTGAGAGAGTCACATTACTGACGTTTATTCCTTTAAGATATCCTATTTCTTCAAGGGGGGAAATATTCAGAGGAAGGGATTTTGAAAAATGGAAAACAAACAAAATAGTTAATTTTTTGGCATTGACTTACCTTGAATGTAACCAAAGTCACTGATTTCTTCAGACACACTTCATAAAAGTTTGACATGTGAAAGCAGAAGGCACCAATAGAATGATTAAAAAAAGGATAAGAACTTCTTTTAGCAAGACATTGTAAATTTATACCAGCAGCTTAAGCCCACTATTTTCTTGAACAAATGAATCAACTGTATTTTCAGTTACTCTGAAAATACAGAAAATTTACTACAGAGGTTATTAAAGAAAATGAGAAGAAATTAAAGAAATGAGTGAAAGTATTCTATTGGTTTGGAAAAGTTAATTTAGAGGGGTAATATTTTTTCACAGAATTCAACACATTTTTGTGCTTCTTTTTTTTATTAGAAGGTAATTGCCTACCATAAATATTCTTCAATAATAAGGCCAGACTTACCAATATACTCACAAACACAGCACTAATTACAGGAGTTCAGTTATATGTCCCACTTTGTCCAGAATGTAGTAGTTATGATCAACTCTTGGACATCAGTGGAGTTTCACCTTCCCCACTGTTGTAATCCTTTTTAATTTCACTCTGTTACTAGTTAGTGCTAGATTTCAAAATACACTGATTGATGCATAAAGGATATTATGTATACAGCATGAATTTGTGTTTCCCATGCACCACAGTCACTACAACTTGAAACCTTCAGGAGGAGAACCAAACAAAATTTGTCAAAGGATAAAATAAATATATAAATAAATCTAATTCTAAATGCACATTTGGCCTGATAGAAGTGATTGAACTTGAAGGTAGTTTCCTGTTTTTGGAAATATTGGTAGGATCTTCTCTTATATCAAGAAACTAACTTGACCATTATCTTTGTTGCTACACAATACTAATTTTTATAATTTTCATTTTTTAAAAACAGTAATTTCATTTTAATAATTTGTGACTGAGTATAGGAGAAAGAGATATGAATACCTGGAGAGAGGTTTTACTTGAGAATTTCCACACTAGAAGCACAATTTTTTACAGTTTAAGCTCAGAGAAAGCTATCTGAGCTGTGCAGCTGTCTCTTGCCGTAGCTTGGATCTGGACTAATCAACGAGATTCAAGAACACCAGATAGCACAGCAAACAGCATCCAGTGACTTAGCTGCTAAATGTAAATGATCCAAATACATTATTATTGACCAAGAGTCATTGTGATAGTTCTCTAAGAACATCAATATTGCATGGTATGATACACAAATATTAATATAGGTTAGAACTTCTTAGGAATAAAGGATTAAGAACAAAAAAAAAAAGGGATCCTGTAGAGCTGAAAATACATCACAGAAGTTGAACAAAGATCATTGTTTCCATATAAAAAGATGCTAAATCCATTTTTTTCTTTCAATGCTTTCACTTGAGGATGGATTTAAAAGGAGAATATATATGCTATTTCTTTTTTTGCTTGGATAGGAGGCATAAGGATTTAAAGATTTCTGTAAAGGGTTTGTCCAGATTATGAACCCTTTCAACATCCATTACTAATGATACACATATGTTTATGTGATATATATATGTATAATGTGTAATGTGTGACAGAACTGAGAGCCAATAAAATAATAACCCCCCCAACCAAAACAATTAAACAAACAAGCCATAACAGATTCATAAATCTGCATGTGAAATGAAGCTGAGAATGTCTGAAATAGATAGGAGTCCGATCTAGAATCTAGAATAATGGAATCACAGAACAGTTTGTGTTGGAAGGGAGCTTAAAGACAATTTAGTTCCAGCCCTCCTTCCATGGGCAGGGACACTTCCCCTAGAGTGGGTTGCTCAAAGCCCCACCCAACCCAGCCTTGAACATTTCCAGGGGTGCAGCTTCCACAGCTTCTCTGGGCAGAATTTATTCCTAATATCTAATCTACACTTACCCTTTTCTGTTTAAAGCTATTCTCCTTTGTCCTGTCACTACATGCCTTTGTAAAACTTTTCTTTCCAGCTTTCCTGTAGGACCTCTTTAGGTACTGGGAGGTGACATAATGTCTCCCTGAAACTTTCTCTTCCCCAGGCTAAACAGCCCCAGCTCTCTCAGCCTGTCTTCCTAGGAGAGGTGTTCAGCCCTCTCATCATCTTTATGGGTCTCTTCTGGACTGACTCCTACAGATCCACATACTTCTTATGTTGGGAGCTCCAGAGCTGGATGTAATACTCCAGGTGGGGTACCAGAGAGGAGTAGTAAATTGTAAGGTCATTGCAAATTAAAGAAAATTCTCAGAAAACTGGTCTGAATCCAACAGGATCAAGAGTGAGGTATTAAAAACAGGTAAGAATAATCAACTTTACACACACAGGATGAGAAACAGCTGGCTAGATAGCAGTTTTTGGAAAGAAATCCAAGGAATTAACTATACTACAGTCTGAATGTGATCAAAAATATCATGCTGTTCTGAAGATGGCAAACATCATACTGAGATGTGTAAGTGGAATAGAGCTTGCAAAAAATATGAGCAAATCTTTCAGCTTTGCACCACTCTGTAGAGCCTCAGCTGGAGTCTTCTGTCCAGCCCTGGCCAACGTTCTTGGGGAACCACATCAAAGAGAGAATTGGGAATAAAGACAAGAAATCTACAAAAAGGTCCTCTGAAAAAACAATGGAAGATTCAAGCTATTTAAATTAAGGAAAACTGAAAGGGCTGAGGTGTGTGAAAATTTTCGGAAAAAAAGTTTCTCAGAAAGAGAAAAAAAGATGAGGATGAGTGGCCTCAACAGTAAGTAACTGTTTTCCTATGATTACATGACAGTGACCATCACAAAAGCTATGAACATGTATGACTGTCCACAACAGAAAAATGGACCAAGCATCAAGTTTAACAGGAAAAGCATGTCTGACTACTGGTGGTGGAATTAAACAGGAAAAATCCTAGCCACAGTGAGCCAAAAAGTAACTTGGCACATTCATGGAAAATGAATATACAAACACTTATGCTAAGAAACCTTGATGCAATCTCCCTCATAGAAACTTGAAAATCACTGGTTTACTAAGAGGAGAATCTCAATGATAAGTTCATGTTATTTCCTTATTCTCTAACATTCTTATGGACACCACTGACAGACCCAGATGAACCACATGGCTGACCCAGAGGGATAACATTACTACAAAATACCTTTCGGGGAGCATCTTTGATTTGCACAAAGACTCTGGTGAACATTTCCAAATAAGGAATACATTAGCAGAAGAAAAGGTCTGTTCACAAACCATTCACAAACAAACAAAAAGCAGTGCGCGGGGAGTACATCTGCTGGATAATTTATTCACAATGAATTATTCAGCCAACTCTAGCAAAGGACCTATTTTTTTTTTCTAGTTATATAAAGATATTTTTTTATGACAGCCATAGACACAAATGTTATATTTGACTGATGCTTTCCTTACTGTCATCTTTTCTGTTTGGCCCATAAAGTCAGTTTAGGAAGTACTTTGTCTTCTGACTGATCTTTTGATTCAGGGGTGAATGACAACTTTAACCACACAGCTAGACCAAATGCCTCAGGATGGAAAGGGTAGAAGGAAAATCATATTTTTAAATTAGAAGGACAAAAATTGCCCACAGCCAAGTAATAGACTATCACATAAACAGAAACTTTGTAATGTGAAATAGTAGCAGACCAATTTCAAGACAAAAGCAAGATAAAGTTAAGGACATTTGAAAACAAAGGTTTGAGGAAAGTGACTCATGCACTGATAAACCAGATAAAAAAGATAAAACACTGCAAAAAAATAGAATGCATCTAATCCACACAATACCACATTTTATTGGCATTTTTTACAAGTAATTTTCCTTTTCTTTCCTTTGTTTCACCCTCACTTTCCTTTTTAGCTTGCAGTTCTTTGTTTTTTCCTTTTTAATGACAACTAGCACTGATTTAGTTATCTAGGTCATTCATTTACCTTGAATTGTTTGCTGTGGTACAATGAAAACATTGAAACCTAGGAATTCTTATTAACTTTGTTCATATTTTTGAAGCTTTTTTTTTTTTTAATTTTGAAAATACTTTAAATATTTTCAATTGCTTAAAATATTTCAATTTTAAATCTTAAGTAAATTTTATGTGAGTTATAGTAGCCTGAATTACTAAAATGTATGCAGTCTTTCTCTTCATTAGGCAATGCACACAGAAGAATTCCCAATCCTTGATAGCACATGCCACTTTTGCCCTGTGGTGTGACACAGTCAAATTATGACACAGCTTCTCTTATGCATCCATTTTCAAATCTCTGTAAGCAGAGTGATGTTTGACAGCAGATGCAAAACAATAGATAGGTAAGTGGAATTTTTTTAAACAGGATTGAAGTGCAAAGTTATTTGTAGACAAGCCCTTATTTTAATATCAGCCTTATTTGTGTATGATCCATAAGAACAAGTCCCCTCATCTTTTTGTACTAGGAATGAAGTTATTTTCTTTGCCAAGAAAACCACAATCTTCTTTCAGATGTGGGTTACTACAGTACACCCTATATGAGATCACCATAATTACAATCTTTAAGTGACCATCAAGAAAACCATCAACAGCCAGATAACTGGTGTGATACATCTTGAAATGCTTACCTCTCTTGCCATATCTCTGTCATTGCCTTGTGTTCCCCTTTGGTTTGTGGGCTTCAGCTGTACTACGTTATCATTCCCATATGACTACAGACACACATATGTATGAGTGAACTTATATCTCCATGCACACACATGTATAAAATGGAGTTGAATAGATAGATACCACCTGTTTTGTTTTTTGTACAGCTCCTAACACAATGACCTCTGTGTACAAAACCAGTTGAAATGGTAAATATTTCTGTTCCTTCACTCAGGACCCACCCTGTATAGAACTTGTTATTGCAGTGACCAGTAGAAGAGGGAGAGTTTCTGATTCCATTTCATGCTCCATATTTCATCACTTCTAGTCAGGCTCTTGTATACATTTAAGTTGACTTTCTGGGGAACATGAATTTTTTTAGTATTAAAATAATATTTAACAACATTTCTCTTGATCTTTCAGACTACTTCATGAGCTCAGGACTGTGAAAATAATTCATTTTTTACTTCATTGTGGTTAAAAATCCCTGTGTGTGCCTTGTTCTTCAGTTTCAGGTAAGCACATTTATCACTGGGCTGTAGGTGAGATATGTCTATACAAGCTGCAGACAGGTAGAAATCTCAGATGTGTCTAAATGTATCTGTCTGCAGTGCGTGATAAAGTTCGACAATTTCAAATAGTGCTGAACTGTTTTTAATGTGCTACACTTGATATGGACAAGAACAATAAGACCAAACCTTTATATTTTCAGTGTATCAGCAGGCCACTTTTTGCTCAAATGGACTTTTTTTCTGGAATTCATGCCATGAAGCACAAAACAGCTGATAGGCTTTGTAATACATTGTACCCTGACACTGAGTCAGTCTGTTAATTTTTTCCTGGGAAGAAAGGGTTGTTGACTAGAGATGTCTGAGGTTTTCTTATATGTACAAATATCCAATTTTTTATTTTTTTTTTTTTTTTTTTGCCAGCCTAAGCTTCTCAAGTGTCTGTGGCTTCTCTGGGTGTATATAGTTGCACAAAATGGAAATTAGAAACATCTTTACATTAGAAAAAACACTATTCTCTGTTTTGCAGCCTCTAAAATGCCATCAAATGTGTGTTCATGACAATGGTAAAAACTGGAAAATGCTATTGTTCTCAGATATAGGGATGATACCTCTTTCTAAAGGGTTCTAGAAATCCCGTGCACACTTCTGTCATTAAAAGAAAGGTTTTTCCTGTGCACTCACTTCATTTTCCATCAGCATATATATTGGTTTCTAACACCTCACCTTTTACTGAAACAGGTAGCAGTGACACAATGTTGCCTTTGTGGCTCCCTTTGCATTTAGCGTATAGATTACAAGATGCATTCTGCTTTATTTCGTTTCCCTTAGATATGTTCCTCTCTACTGTGTTGCACTAATTCACAGGCAGTTTGAAAGCATACTGTCTTACACATAGCACTCTCAACCAAATACCTGAATAAAATGTGAGTTACCCAGGAACAAAAAATGGTGAAATGACACCAGAAATGCTCAGTAAGTTGTCTGTCTTTGATACCACCTCTCATTCCACAGATGTCCTCTGCTTCCATTGCACTCTTCTCTGTTGCAGCTCCTGCCTATATTCCCAGATATATATATATCCCCTATTCTTTGCCTTGCACAAACACTAGATTGAATTGCTGTCCTCCTGTGTTAAATAGAAGAACAATGCTGCTTTTCTTCGATGATCACTTGTTAGTATGGGCATGTGCTTGCCTTTCCCTTTCACCTAATCCATTAGTAATACCTCCCAAAGATAATTTTCCCTCCAGCTGCCGTGGGGTCCTCAGGAATCAGCTTGCACTAGAAGTACTGGTGAACCAAAGCTGCAGGGAATGGAATACAAGCACAAACAAAAATGCACATACATGCAAACAAAAGTGAAAGCCAAAATATATCAATATAGTTTATGTCTATTGTTTCCAAGGCCTTAGATATCTGTTCAGATGGAGTTTATTTGAATGATGTTTGGTCATGTTAAGTGACGGTTTTGCACCAGAATGTTTTATTTAAATTAATCCAAATGTCAAAGGATAAGGTCTTTAGCCTGACATCAGCAACTAACAATACTACAAGAAGTAATTAGGACATCAATAACTTAACATCAGACTTTTTTAATTGATTGTCATACATAAAAATCTGCTGTCTAATGAAGTCTCAACTAAATATAGTCAGTGTACTTGAATATACTTAATGAATGTGGATACTTGGATTCTAGAATGAATAGTGTTACTCATGTTCTCCAGGGTCAGTACAGGTCCCAAATCAAAAGTGCAGTGGAATGAAAATATCAGGATGCAGCACTGGGACTTTAACAAAACATATAGTTTTGGGGGAAAAAATTAAAATTCTCTGTCTTTTGAAGAATGAAGATTTGTTTGATAGCTCAGTTGAGTAGTGTATTGCCTGTGTCAAAAGGCTGGCATGGTATGTAATAACTAATGTTGATAGGAAAAGCTTCAAAAAGTGTTTAGTGTAATGGGAACTGAAACCTGTAACTTGTTGCCTGTCAAAACAAGCCTTTTTACTCCAGCAGACAAACCTTTTGATGTGATAGTTGATATTTCTATGAAATTGTGTATTCTCAAACCACTGGTCATTCTATCCTGTCTTCTGCTGATGGTTCTGAAGTGAAAATGGAACACAGAAAAGTAAATGGAAAATCTAAGAAAATTAACAATCCTTTGTCATTTTGAAGGGAGAGTAAGTGATTAAGAATAGGACTGGTGGGCATGTTATATGCAAAGAGAGAGGATCCAGAAATCAACATTTTTTGAGGCCAATTTCCACCTCAAAACATACAATATAAATGCTTTTTCAAAAGAGATCCCAGAACCATTCAAGAGCTGGAATAGGAACATGATGAAACAGTCTGTAGGAAGAAAATGGGTTCAGGTAGACAGAAAAATGCAGAATGCATCTAAAAGCTCTGCTTTTACTGTCCTACAAGGCAAGTGATTGTTTATTCTTCAAGAAAGTCAGCACATGCAGATGTCCCTTTTTCCTTTTTTTTTTTAAACAACATCCAAATTAGAAAAAGGACTCAAGAGAATTTCAGATTCATGAGTTGACAGAAATGGCCAAGGAGTATGCTGTAACATCTTTAAAACTGTTCAGTTCAGAAAACAATTGAGAAGTGTCATTTGCATGTTTTTACAAGTGAAAGGAATGAGCCTTAAAATGGAGTCTGATTTAGAACCTCAGAACAAATAGGAAAAATTACTTCAGAATTAAAACTCGGAAAAATTCAGCTGTTCTAAGAAAATATAATGTGGAGATTCTTGATAAATTCTGGATAATACTGAGGTAGTGAGAACAAATAGATACATGTCCTATGCAGAAAAGTTTACTAATTTTAAGAAAGAAAGCTTTACATTTCTTAACAAAGCAAGATTCAGACCAATTAGAAGAGCTCTAGCTACTTAAACCCAGTCTTCTACAATGTGAAAGGCCATCTAAGAAGTAATTTCCACAGATGTTGTTCTCTTGACAAGAAAGAAATAAACACTTGCAGGACAACCAAGTAAACTGACCAAGTACATAAATCAATTGCAAAATCAGATTAACTGTGCTGGATCAGAGTCTCCATCAGTGGCAGACCAATGAAACAGCCTAGTTCACATACGGGTCATTTTGTTCTACATTTTTTTAGATGAACGGCCTCTCAGGAATTTCAGAAGCCTAAAAGATTTTATTACCTCCATCATAATGCATAAATCTGGTGATTTTTCATGAAACTCTACCTTTACTTTGATTAACTGATACTTACTCCATGAGAAGAATGTGGAAATAGAATTTTACCATGACTGCATGGTCATTTAAAGTTTCTGCAAGATGCATTTTTTAATTCCAAAACAGCTCATTCCTATGTCAGTGATCTAACACAGGACAAAGCAAATAAGCATCAGGGACACCACAAAGCACCATGAAGAAAATGTCCATCTTAAAAATGAAGATGCTGAGATACTACTGAGCAAGAAAGATGGTCAATGCATCCACAGAAGGAAATGATGACATTGTTGCAGATACTCTTATAAAAACCGTACAAAGTTATTTGAATGGAAAATATATGTTATTTCCCAGATTTACTTACTGTGAAGCACTGCAGCATAGTTTGGCAGCACAGCTGTAATTTTCGTGCACTTCATTTCAGAAGGAAAAGAGAAAATGGTGAAAGGGAATTTGGCAATACAGCTTTAAATATTGTATAATCCTTGTAGTCAGCTATCTCTGCTGCCAGCCAAACAGGAGTGCCTAGAGTCAGAAACCTCAGCAAAGGGCATTTACAAATATTTAAAAAATGCAGTTACTTGGAATACAACTCTGCTCTTGTGCTCTCCCCACAGACTTCAGATTACAAAGGCACGGGAAGGGAAGTGCCCCATCTCCCAGACTGTGACCCATACCTCCTTTCTTCTTCTTGGGAATATAATTAGCTCCCTCTTCTCCAAACTTCCAGCCCAGTCTTTTGGACTGGGCAGCTTTGCACTGTTTTTTTATTCCTCTGAAGCTTCTTGACTTCTTTTTCTCTGTACTCAATCCTCAACAGACCTAGCTACTTTGATGATATTATGGGTTGACAGCCAGAACTGAAAAGAAGAAGGAAGCCTACTGACAAACTGGCTAAGTTTTGTTTTTTAGCTTTTTTTTTCTTTAGAAAAAAAGTGTCATCAGTGGTTTTGATGCCAAAATTCTTGTGCAATGAACACAACTGGCATGAACACTTGGATGCCTCCCAAATGCAGATGGAAATGTCAAAGAAATGATGAAGGTAATATTGTCATGAACTGAATTATTCCATAACTAATATCTGCCCAGAAGAGGGGGAAAAATAGTATCTCTTAGTTATAAAATAAAATATGACATAGGTAGATCATGACCCTGACAAGTATTCAAAGTCAGCTGGTGTAAAGAGGTTTTAAAACAACAACAACAAGTCAGCAAGCAAGCTGAGAAATGATAAAAGCATCCAGTAAAATGTATGGATAGAGCGGGGAAGTAACTTGAAAGCCAGGTGTCACAAATATCAGAATACTTGTAAAGCATAGGAAAAGGAGTTAAGGGTGACTCTTCTCTTCTTGACTGTGCTGGAGACCTTTGTGACTTTTGGCCCAAACAAGGCCATCTCAGCCTGGAAGAGCATAATAAATGACAAGCAAACATATAAATTATCCTACTTTGAAATTTAACCATTAAATGTTTTTTTGTAAGGATGTGAATGCATAATGATATGTTTACCTGATAAATCAGTTATTAATTTGGCTTTAATTCTGCCAAACAGCACAAACAGATTTCTTATTTGTACTGTACCTGACAGGTGAAGATAGTATCTCTAAAAATATATGGTAAACATGAAAATCAAACATACAAACTTACTTGAATCTGGAGATCATTGTCATAAAATTATATGCTGGATGTAACAGAAGACACGTGATATGGAATTATGAACCTTGGCATAAGCAACAGAAATTGGGAAGTGGGCAAATTTTAAAACTTCTGTCTGAATATGAGGACAGAGCAGAAGAATAAGACTGAAAGATATGGAAAGATTTTTCATTTTTTGTTTCTACAAAATAGGAAATCATTATGAAAATTTGCAGACTCTGATGAAAAATATATTCTGTGCCTGATTAAGAAAATTGTAGAAGATTATAGCATGCAAATCAAAAACATGTTCCTATAAATCCCATAAATCTAACATGAAATCTGTTTTGCTGTCCCTGCAGCCAGCTAAGAGAGATGTGCCAGTGAGCACTACAGTCTCAGGCCTGACTGTCGTAGTGTTTAATTTCTGATTTTACTTTTTTTAAGAACAAGAATGACAGCAATGTAAAGCTAGGGCAGGGAAAAAGAAAAAAACAAAAAAAACCCCCAAAAAACAAAAAAAAAAAAAAAAAATATAAATAAAAAAGGAAAAAAGAGATTCAAAGCAATTAGGTGCAGAGAAAAATAGCAGCTTGTATCTTTAGTTAGGAGATATAGAAACAGAAAAATGAGTGAGCATTTCAACGGTCTGAATGACAAATGTATGTGGGAGAACCTGGTTCCAAATAAATATGGTTTCTTTTATTTTTAGGGCACATATGCTATTAGGTAAAAAATAAACAGGACAAAAATAGACTGATGCATATATATAGCTCCACTTAGAAGTACAGGCAATGGCACATTGTGCAGATATCTGGATGGATGTAAGGTGTATGTAAAGGTGGATGAGGTGCAACTCAGCTTCAGAAAAGCTCTCTATTGCCTATAACGAAGCAAATTCTCTAGCTCATGTCACTCACAGGTAGACACCACATTTAGGTGTTTAATCTGTGAAGAAAATTTCAGCCTTTCTGTTGAAGACTGATGTTCTTTAACTCCAGAAGGAGTTTTCAGGAGTTTTGTAATAACTGTGTTAAAAACATATTTCTCTGAACAATTTATTGAGTCATGAAGAATTTGTTATAACCAGAATTTAAATGATGGGATGACACAGAAAACAGTTCATAAGAACCATCTCTTGTTTTTTACCTCCAGCAGAAGACTTTGGAAAGAAAATGAGAATTTTATATTGTTTTCAACCTTCTTTTTGAGGGTGAAGAGGGACCAGCCAAGATAACAATGATATTCATTTATATTTGTAACAGTTTTAATGAGTTACCAGTGTGCCAGTTTGGCAGTCTTTAGCCACCACTCCTTGTGCTATAACTTCAGCCATTAGCCCTGGAAAAACATCCTGTGTTTGGCAGCACCATTAGTTTATTGGAATGCCAAAAGCCATGTGGATGAATGTTGTAAGGATAGGACATGCATGGAATACATGGGTTGACAAATGAGCTGTAGCTGGGTTCTGCTCTGCAGGCCGCTTTCAGCAGCAAGCAGAGCACTTCCTCTCCTTCTTTAAGTGGTAGATAGTGTACTCCTGACAATGTTCTAGTCATAGCATATTACAAGTTTTGTAGGAATATAAAGTCATTTTTAAGGGTCTTTTTAAAATGTTTCTCTCAAATCATTTTGTTGCTATTCATTGTTTTTTCTCTTATCACATGTTCAAGGGTAAAGAGTAATGCCTGCTTAAACATAAAACCAGTAGCAAGTATTTGCTGAAGCACAGACCAAGTTAGGCTGGCACAGCTCCGTGCATCCAGGCCCATTCAGCTAAGAGGCTGAGCATGTATTCCCAATGGGAAGCCCTACACCATAATTCAGTGCACATGTACACATAACCAGGCAGAGCAGCACACACAGGGCACAGTGCTCACACATAAGCAAACAGCACTGATGGTCTTATCCTGGTCCCCTCTCTGGCTGATTAGAACAATAGTCACTTAGTGGAAAGTATACACATTTATACATTGTGGATTGCCTCAATAGTTAGCCTGAGACTTATACTATCTACTAGCTGGCCTTGGACTCTCGGTTTTCCTAGTTGGTAGTACTCAAGCATGTAATCCTACAGGGACAGACCCAATAGCAGCTGCTGGAACTCAGAATTATGTGAGCACAGACACGCACTCCAAGGGACCCCATGGTAGCAGACTTACAAACATCCAGATTGCTAGTAGCTGGCCCATTGATATTTTGGTGTCCTCTGGTTACCTCATGAGCAGGCATGCAAAACAGTGACTCTGGTACCTGGTCCAGACTGTAGTCTTACTTGTAACCAATGCCAGATTCCAAAGTCTCTTCAGCTCAGGACCTTCTGGACCATGCAGACATTGTGATTTCCCCAGTCTCTGTCCCAGTTTCATGGGCACTACAGTACTTGGTTCCTAATTCTCCTATACTACTCAGCATCTAGGTCAGCCTGATGTTTGCTAGTGATTTTTCACTGACACAGCCACTCTGCTCACACACACACACACACACACACACACACACACACACACACACACACACACACACATACACACACACACACACACAGTCCCCCCACCACACACTCTCCTTGTTTTCTCCAGCTGCTGGCACACAACTCCCTCTGACTTGTGGTTTTACACCCATTACTGATGATCAGACACTCATACACGCTCACATGTATACACAACAGAGTCCTTTCACCCAGGAAAATAGTCAGAAGTGGAGCTTAATGAGAAAAGAGGAGAAACTGTGCTGATCAGGCACAGGGCATTACCAGACATTCTTACTGAACCAGCCCCAGTTTACAGGAGGCCAGCCTCTTTTAACCCCTTTTTACCCCTATTTTCCCATGTTTCCCATTCTCTAATCCTTTCCTTTTCCCACCTTTGGTTCCTGACCCATCATAGGCCAGGTACAACCCCCAGATGCTCTCCCCTGGCATCCCACAAGGAGCCAGTGACAGTCCCCTCCCAGTCCATGAGGTGCTGTGTTGTGCTGGTTTTTTCCTATGGTAGAATTAATTTTCTTCACAGTGGCTGGTATAGGCCTATGTTTGGGGTTTGTGCTGATCATAGGGTTGATAATATAGAGATGTTCTTGTTAATGCCAAGCAATGCTTACACAGGGCCAAAGCCTTTCCAGCTTCATGTACTGCCATCCTGGCAAGGAAGTTGGGGGTACATGGGAGTTTGGGAGGAGCCACATCCAGGACAGCTGATCCAAACTAACCAAAGGGATATTCCATATGACGTCATGCTCAGTATATAGAGTGGGGGAAAGAAGGAGGAAGGGGAGGACATTTGGAGTGATGGCATTTGCATTACCAAGAACCTTAACATGTGATGGGGCCCTGCTCTCCTGGAGATGGCTGAACACCCACCTGCCATGGGAAGCAGAGAATTTCTTGTTTTGCTTTGCTTTTGCTTTCCCTATTAAACTGTCATTATCTCAACCATGAGTTTTACAGATATTACCCTTCTGATTCTCTCCTTGATCCTGTTGGTGGGGGAGTGAGGGAGCAGCTGCATGGGGTTAACACCTGGGGGGACAGTGTCCATTAGCTCACCATGGTGGGTTTCACCCTGCCTGTGTTTCTGATCACCCCTGTGACGGATCAAGGCAGGGACCTGTGCTTCTTCTTTGGCCCAGGGTACTTGGGGCACTTGGGGACCTTTATCTCATTGGATCCCTCTGTCTTTGTTGAAATCAACCTTTAACCATAACCTAACACCAGTAATCTTCATCTTTTTGTTTGTCTGGTTTTGTTAAATAAGTTGCAGGCTGCAACATTCTGGCTATTGACTAATTTGCAATTGCTGCTACTCCTAACTCTGTAATGCAGCCCTGAATTCACTGAAATGTTTCTCTACTGAATTGAGCGGAGACTCAATTATTTTGAGTAAGTGTGCACCAGTTTGCTTCTAGAGTATCCACTGGCCCACACCTCACCTCATCTGAGAAAGCAGGTGTGTGGAATTAAAGGACAAAATAACTCCCCCAGAAAATTCCTTTCCCTGCACTTTTTATATCAGAAGGAGGAGAACCTGCCATTCCTTCAATGAAACTTCACAGTTTCTCAACTAAACCCAGTATTTTTTATTAGCAATCTCCTCCATTCCACCCATTTTCTTAATCTTCTACAAGCCTTACCTTTTCAATTACCTGTGCATTTCAGGATAAGGAAAAATGTTATTATGCGCTTTTGCATGTGGCTGTATATCACTTAGCATTCCAATAGCTCTTCATGCCCCTGTAGTATTCAAACAATTAGAAAAAGCTGGCATGTAAAAGTTCCAGAAAAGTTTTTAGCTGCTGAAATTAGCAAAATTACTGATTAACTTTATTATAAGTAAACAGATGAGAGTCATAGTGGCAGGCAATTTCTCAGTAGTTTATTGCTATTTAGACTATGTCCCTTCATGCTGAAAAGATACGAGAAAGAAATCTGCAGCACATTTTATTAGTAAGTCTCTTTTACTCTCCAGGAAATCTATCAAGAGACTAGGTCTACTGTATAAGTCTATCCAAATATTTTAATAGGATCCCGCTCAGCATTTTCCTAAAATGAAGATGGATTTTGGCTGAGCCCAAATTAGGATCAGGAAGTTCCTCCATGAACATAAGCAAGAGTGCTGATAGAAGCTATGACTGACTGAGACTGGTTCACAATTTTCACTGGAGGTTCACAATTGCACAGAGATTTCTGGCTTTTCTCCAGCTTCAAGGATGGAGTCTGCCAACTTGGCAGGCTGGAGAACTCACTATGGCAATTTTTCAAATGGGAGAAATGGTCCAAGGAGGAGATGTAATTCCATATAAACTGTCCAGAACTGATGACAGGGGCCTCTGCTTCCAACAATCTGGCCAAGAACTGAGTGAATCACTGTGTCCAACTGAAGATGGACAGTGTATTTATGGAATTCCTGTGGCCATTCACTGTGCAACTACAGCCAAATTGCTAATGTAACTGCGGCTTACAGTTGGAGGGTGTGATGTCTGAAATTTTCTGGATGTCACAGCCTGGAACTTCCTTTGAATTCTCATAAATGTGAGGTCATCAAACTATGTTTTCAAAAGTAGTAATTCTGGGATGTTTCATATTGGTTCACTTTAAATGGGGATTTAATTTCCAGATTTTTTTGCGGCAATTTATAACACTATCACTTACTTTAAAATCATTATTAAGTTTTTTGACAGCCTGGAGAATATCCTTCCCCTCTAAATTCACATTCAGCTCTCTAAATAAGAAAAACTCCTTCAGAGACCCTGTCAGAGGCTTTATTCTATCTAAAGCCGTGAGGAGTGGTTGAGGTCACTTGGTCTGTTGAGCCTGGAGAAGAGAGGACAGGGGAGACCTCATTGCAGTTACAGCTTCCTTGTGAGGGCAAGTGGGGGGACAGGCACTGATCTCTGCCCTCTGGTGACCTGTGACAGGACCTAAGGGAGTGGCCTGAAGCCATGTCAGTGAAGGTTTATGTTGGATATCAGAAAAAGGTTCTTCACCAGAGGGTGGTCGGGTACTGGAACAGGCTTCCCAGGGAAATGGTCACAGCACCAAGCCTGACAGAGTTCAAGAAGTGTTTGAAAAATGCTCGCGATGTGACTCTTGGGGATGTCCTATTCAGGGCTACAATTTAGACTTAATGGTCTTTGTGGGTCCCTTCCAACTCAGACTATTCTGTGATTCTGTGAATCTTTCTGAAGTTTTTTCCTGTTCTGTCTCAAGATGAGATGGATTTGAATCATCCAGAAAAATTTTTATTCTTGAACAAGCATGATAACCTTGACAAATTTGCCCTGTTGAATTTAGTTAGAGTAACACAACTTAGTCATAAACTGGACTCTGAACACTCTGGGTAGATTCCAAATATGAGACATCTACATGGCTGTAGAGAGTCAGAAGGTCAAAATTTAACATCAGCTTTGTCTGCCAGTTAGATTAAATTGGTCTCACCCGTGCAGTCAGCAAATCTTCTATAACAATGAGACCTCATGGCATGTACTATGCAACTTGTGTTTACTCATCTAAATTTGGACATATTCAAGAATATATGTTCTTTTTTCTTAATGCTTTCATGTGTTTCCAAACTTGCTTGCCTTACAGGAATTTATATCTGTTGCTTCCAACTCTGAGCTGCTAAGGATTTGATACAGAATTTTTCTTAATAGTGTTCACAAGATTCCTACATAATTTATATTAAAGAAGAAAATAAAATATTGCTATTATCACTTACAACAATTTCAAACAGCACCAAAGAGATTGATGCATGTGTTCATTCAAGCTGTTAAGTGTAGCACGTCCTAATCCAGTCAAATTTGTTTATACTATTTTTCTTACTTATAGTATGCTCGGTTCCTCATAGGACCTCAAGGTCACTTTTATCACTGCTTATTTATTTATTTCCTAAGAGCAAGAATATCCTGTAATATATTTTCTGATTATCTACAAGCTCGCTGTTACAAAAAGTTGTTTTTATATTTTTCTGTAGCCTAAAAATAGTGAGAAATAGGAAGTCCTGCTGGAAGTGAGTGTCCATCATTCCAGCACCTTCAGCTGGAGAGAATTTGAGATGTAAAGGCAACCTGCACGGGCCCTTGAAGAAAGCAAAATAATAACATCCAGAGGGAGAAAGAATGAAGGAAAGCACATCCAAAGCATTTTGAAGAACTTTAGCACACCTACCAATACTATATACATAATTTAATTTTCCCACAGGACCATATAGCTCAGCATGGTGTAATATATAACAAAAGAAGCACAAACCAACCAATCTTCTACCCTGATGAAAAAGAAATCCCAGCTTTATTGATATTGGTGTATTTATAAGACAACTATCTGCAGTGGTAGGGAAAAATGCAAGTGTTATGTGAACACAGGATACCTTGCTACAGCTGTGGAGCTGAGCTATGGCAAGGACAAGCTAGCATGAGGTGTTTCAAGGCAAACAGGAGGCACAGAACAGAGTCAATATGCCCAGTTACCATTGAATGTAGAAACCTGCAAGAAAAAGGATTGTGAGTGTGTGATGAAGAAGTCAGGAAGTAACAGCAGACAAATAGAGCAAGGAAGAGAGAAGCTCCGCATGGTCTGGCATCAAAATGTATCATTATATCTCCATTGTATTACATTATATATAATTATTATAAAAAGTGTTCCAGGACAGAAGAACTTAAGTTATGATGGCTCTGTGTTCTACGTGGCTCAGCATAACTAAATTGGAAGAATTTATAGCTTTTTAGGATGGTGCTAATCTTTTTTCGTGCAGAAGCAGCATGTGATGGGTCTTCTTTTTTCCTTGCATATCAGGTTCTGCTTCTTGTTATTCCAGCTAATTGTTTATTTTCCCCATTAGTTTGAAATAGACCTGGGTTGAGGCTTCTTATACCTTATATACAACATAAATGTGCATTTATTGCTTTTCAAGTCCACAGAGAAATAATCCTTTGGGAGAGACCAGAGTAAAGAAATTTTTCTAAGTGATTAGGTCCACACATAAAAAGTGTGATTGCAGAGCTATACTACCTAAGACACTGGGTCATTCATTCCCAAAAGGAGGACTTTACCATGACTTACCCAACTCTCAAATCTTCCTCTAAACTCTGACTTAGCTGTGAGCAAAGTTGTAAAGAGCTCTTGGCTGCTTTTGAATGAAAATCTGTGATGTCCACTGTTCTGAAGCTGGCAACAATGAAAGCAATCATGCAGTTTTTCATCTGAGTGCAGGTTTCCTGGACATTCTTTATGTTCCCTTTAAAAAGCAATCCTATAAATATGACTTCAGTGGCAGATGAATACACACAGCAGACAAATGTGTTCCCTCAGTAATGGTCTGATAAATTTGAAAGATTTTTCAGTGACATAATTACAACTTGGTCAGCTCCTGCTATTATGCATCACTGTTTGTGATAAACAATGCTTTACCTTTTATGTTTTAGCAAAGTCTTTGAGAAAACTGGAGGACAGTAAATCACCCGCTAACAAGAGCTGTTGCAAATTTTCCTCCTGAGTTCTGAACTACAGCAAACTAGAGTATCAAAGATCATGAGAGATTCCAGATTCTAGGTTCACTCGTATGGGACAGATTGAGGAATAGCTACATGCATAAGAGATAAAGATGAAAAAAAAAATAGAACAGATAAAGGTGAAAAGAGGTTGCTCTTATTCACTGACTTAATTAAACCTTTAGAGGTTATAACATTTGATAAAAGCACACTCCCATATACAGTTCATTGTTAGGTTGGTTTTAATGAGTAAGGTCTACACAAAATAATGCAGTGGCTGACATAAAAAACGTATAGAACCGTGCTTAATTTTTCATGATAATGCAAATTTTTTTTGAGATCCAGAGCTATATCTGCAAGAACTTTGTGAAGTGTTTGTTTATTTCTGAAAACAATCACATTTGCAATGTTGTTTAAGGGGAAACATTTTAGGTTTACTGGCTTTTTGTGCAAAAGAAGAATGAGTGGCTATTTTAAGGTGAAATATTAAAGTATTTTTGAAAAGCTCAATGTAGCTGCCCTCAATAGATTGGTGGGCTACACTAGCAGTGTGGTTGGATTTGCCTTACATGCATTACGCAATTTATGTGTTGGATCGAAGTAGCTGAATATGGATGACATGTGATGAGAATTCCAACTTATTTCCCACTAGTAATTTCTCTAGCTTTCTTCTCACTAAACTAGACCATGCCTTTCTCAAACAGGTCCTGAATAGAACACAGTCCGAAGCTCTTCCAAAAAAAGCAATGGAAAGATTTTTCCTTAAAACTCTGCCATTTCTTTTGAAATACTGTTTATAGTTGCATCCCATCCCTCCAGTGGCCCCTCATCAGGAATGGCATCTACTTCCCCAGCACAGGAGACTTATGTAGAAGAGCTTTTGCCTGTGCTCTTTGCACTCTTTCATAGCTAATCAACAACCACTCACTGCCTAGCTATTTGTGTTAGATGTGCTATATAACTGTGGCACAAAGCCTTTCATTTGTGTTCTTACTAATGCTATTTGTAGACTGTGGATTGTAGCTGCTGCCTCTGATCTTCCACTGTCTTTTAAAAATGAATAAAAAAAAAAAAAAGAAAAAAAAAAAAAAAAAGAAAGGCAATTATTGGCACTGTTCAAAGAGCTTTCTCTGTTCTGCTCTCAGGAAGGCAGCCTTTGTACAAAGCCAGTGGAGTTGTGCCCATTCACAGCAGGGCTGAATTTGGCCTGAAATGCTGCCCTAGTAAACAGCACAGGCATTCTCCTATGAATCAGGAAAGATGGTGGTATGGCTAGTCTCTACATGTGAGACAAGTCAGGCTTGCAGTACCCGTCCCTTACCTCTCGTTCCTCATATAGCTATTTTTTTCAATGTGCAACTGTTGCCCTTCAGATGCACAGAGTCAGGCCCAGCATTCCTATGGAGTGCAAATATGTTCTGCCAAAAGACTTAAATGCAGATGATTTTTACAAGCCAAGTGAATTTGTTACTGTGCTGGTGGCTTTCTCAGGGACACTTGTAACATCTAGAAGAGGTTGAGTATTAATTAAAACTGGTCCTCAAGAAGAAGCTGCAAATTATTTTCCTTGCAAGTAAGCAAAATTAAATGAAATAATGGGATGACAAGAGGGTCTGTGTATCCATGAGAGGAGCAGAAAGCAAACAGGGAGAATGACTAGAACTAATAAGAAGGAGGAAGAATGAGACAATGTGTTGAGTAGAGTTTGATCAATACAAAAGAATTACTGGAACTATTTCTTTACCCTTTGTTTCTTTTAGCATTGTAGGAGATAGATTAATGAATTTTGAGTGGAGATGGAAAAAGGTGAGAGAAGAAGGAAGTTCTGATGATCTCCTTGCAGGTTGGTTTTCCCAAGCTGATATGTTCATGCCGAGACTGACTCCAGCATGCCTTTGCTGAAGGCTTTCTTTCAGCAGACTCCATTAATCTCTGACTAGTTATCCCTAAGGGGTGCACCCACCCTTGTGATGGCTAGCTGGAAAATACCAAGTATTGTGAAAATACAATTAACATGCATTAAACAGGACTTTCATTGCCTGATTAAAGGTATGCTTCTTGTGCCAGAGAGGGGTAACAAAGCTAACACTTCTGGCATCTCTCTGTTTCTCAGAGAAGAGTTTTGTGTTAGGATGCCTGTGACTTCTCAGAAAGAGACATTTAATATTAAATTTCAGCTGTGAGAATCCAAGGTGAATAAAAAAGGAGTGTTAAATATGGTGCACATACCTCTTTGGATTATTTCACACCAAAATAATTTTATTAAAAGACAGCAAGGTGAACAGGCACGCTGTTGAAACCAAGCTCACTAAAGGGCTCTTCTCTGACTTTAGGACGTGTAAGTGGTATACAAAAAGCTGAAATAGAGACAGTCATATTACATCAGATTAAACTGCATTAGAGTGGGCTTGCTGATATAATTTGAATACCACTTTTTGAAAATTCGGAAGTGACCATCTCAACCAAAATTTTGAATAGGCAGCACGTGTACCCATGACCAATATTCACACCGTCTGGATAGGGAAATGTCCTAGAACTGTACAACTGCCTCATGTCTCACCTTTTCTGTATATTTACAGATCTGTTCAACCCTGAAGATGCCAAGCTTATAATGATGGAAGGTTGGTTGAAAGCCCCATAGAACCCTGACAAGTTGTCTCACTCCAAAACCAGAGTTTCTTGCGGTCTATATCATCCTCACAATGATTCTGTTGCTTCCTCAGGATGGAAAATTATAAGCAATCATAATCCTTTATCAATACATCATATTCTGTTCATGGTTATACAAGTTTGTCAATATTCAGAAAAGACTAGTCTAGCTTTAACTTGTGCCTTTCTATGACCACTTTTGAAAATGTCTGGATCCATAGCTGCTTTCTACCTACCTGTGGGAAATGTCCTGTAAGTTACAGACAGAATGAGACATTCTTCATATGCATTGAGAAAGTACAACAGCTGAGATCAGTTGTGTTGCTCTAGTCAAGACACAGTGTTCTCTCTCCCTTTGCCACATTGTGTTCTCTGGACCGATGGATCCTTGGGTGTTGGCTTTGGTATGATTCTGTGCAAATGTGCAATGCCCACACAATACAGTGCAATGGATACCTTCGAATAGCAAAGACAAATGAGAAATCACTGTTGATTAGTGTCTTCTAGCACTCACTTTGTGTCTCAGTTGTCTGTCCTTGTTGCCTAATTAGCACTGCATGGAGATTCAAATAAATGATAGTCTAGCTGTAATCCATCTCTCTCAGAGGGAAAGGGCTGTATAACATCCACACTGTGTTAGCACCATTCCACATACTTCTGTGTGGTCCTTTTGCACAAGAAAGACAATTTAGTGCAAAATTTCTTGTGATCAGCCTGCCTAAATGTGCTTATGTAGAAAAACAATTCACTTTTCAAACTCGACCTCCAGTTCAAGGCAAAGTAATTCATTGGAAGTTACAAGTTACATGAGCCTATGACTTTCCTTTCTTGTGACAAGAACATGGATGCTGCTCTAGTACAGAGTATTCTGTACATGAAAAAACATAAGAGACACAGGAAAAAGGAAGGCTAATACAGAATTTGTGGAACGCATGTATATTTCTTGTATATGTCTACATGTAGTGACCAATGGTGATATAGACTCAGGGAAGTGACTTTCCACTTTCAGTGGAAAGATGAAGATGTATTTCAATATATATTTCATCAGATAAATTACCCCAGATGAAGACCTTTTTGTATGGATATAGACTGGGATGCCCACTATCTCCAGTCTAGTATGACTCTTGTAAGCAATTTAACAGAAGGATAAAATCCCACCTTTAGATTTTCTTCATTATATAAGAATAAGCATTTAGGATGCATTTCTATGTGATTTTTCTGGCTATAATAGATGAAAGCAGACTGACATTATTTATCATAGGACAAAATTTCATTTGTAATTATGTTCTCATGATATATTTACATCAGTGTTTTATAGACAGTTACTTGTAGTTAATTTTCCCTCTTGAATTTTCAGGATGTGTTATAAGATACTGAGTAAAAAGATTTCTATGATGTCCTGTAACTATTTTTATGGAGAATTTTGAAGTTGGCGGTTCATATGCTTATATGAAGAGGATTTCTGGTTTACTTAGATGGGTCATTGAGTTTTTCAACTGATGAAAATGAAACAGAAAATCCATAACACAGAGCATATTTTCTAAAATATGTTGCTTCAAAAAGGACCTTAGGTATTAATCTACAATGGTGCTGTTTTGTGCCACTGTGGTTGCATTTTTAACAAATAAGCAAATTCTAAGACAAACTCCAGGATATTTGTAAATAATGAGTTATAGAGAACCATTGGTACACAAGCATTTTTCTTGGTTTACTATCAAAGTATACTCACTTCAAAAGTAGCTAATACATAAAGAAGACTAACTAGTGGATTTGTCTGTGAGGCACTTGAGTACTCAACACTTTAAGAAGGTAAATTAATAATACAAGGAAACTGTGAGTTTTGGTTTTTTGGGGGTTTTTTGGTTGTTTTTTGTTTGTTTGTTTGTTTGTTTGTTTTTGGTTTTTTTTTTGTTTTTTGGGTGTTTTTTTCCTTTTCTTTTCTTTTCTTCCCCACTACTACAGGGAAATTTATAATTTATCACATCTCCAGAATGAGAAAATTGTCATTTCTTTAAAATGGCCATGGTTGGACAACAGGGAAGCAATTATTTCCATTCTAACCTAAATTATTTTACATTTCCATTATTTTCTATTGGTTTATTAGTACCTTTGTTTTCTTTTTGCAATAGAAATTCTATTTCAGATGAGAGAAAGTGGATTCTTTCACAGTGAGAGTTAAAGTAAATTAAGATTATACATGAAAAATCTGAAACCCAGCTAGTGGTCAAGAGGTAAGTTTCATCAGAGCCAAAGATGGCTGTAGAAAAATATTCAGACTTATCATGTAAGGAGAAATGCAATTAAAACCATATATTTGTCTTGTTTAAAATGTGTCTTTTTATTAATTTAGCGAAACAGGTTCAAGACACCTAAATTTTTTTCCACTTCAAAGTTGATGGAGACTATTTTCTTCTGGCTTCTACACAGTTTCTCTAGCTGCTTGTCTTTCCAGAGCTATGTTAAGCAGTCCTGACCAGTGCCTACATATATATGACATTATCTCATCAATTTCAAATCAAAATACTACAGTTTTTAAATAGAAAGGTAAACAGAGAGGCAAAGAATTGAAGAAGAAAAATACTGTTGAGAAGGTTCTTAGTAAGAAAATTGAAACAGGAGGGAATGGCATGCAGAGAAAAATGCAAGTTCACCCACCAAAGTTAGAGGATTTGGGATTAATTGAAATCCTCAAGTGGTGCATGGTAAGTGACTGCCTATTTAGAGCCAATAGATAGGTTTCCGTGAGGTTAAGGAAGCGAAAAATCCCATACGAAGCTAGTGAGATGTTAAATTCTAATTAGAAGTGTTAATTAAAAAAAAACATTTCCAATTTCATCAGTGAGAGTGCTTTTGTTGTTCTGATTCTCTTTGCTACAGTGAATCCTAAGTATCCTAACTCATTTTGTCCCAATATTATTTACCACTTCTATAGGGTATAAAAAAGTTGACTATGACTATAGAAGCAGGGATTATTACAGTGGCACCTTCTACAGTGTCTGTGATAAGAAGACTATCTGCACTTCCCCTGGATGAGACTTTCCTAAGCTTGAAAACTGAAGTCATAAATTCACACTGGACTGAAATTTGGTACATACAACTTCCCAGTCAGTAAGAAAATGCCCTATAAACTTTATGCATATTAAATTGATTGAGCATTTTTTAATTAACTACACAAAACCAGTTTGTTTCCTCCAGGTTCAAACATTGCTCTGTGCAATGCCAGCTAAAAAAATGCAGTTATTTAGCTTGACATTTTTCAGGTCATTAGCCCACAGCATGGAGTAAGTACATGGCACACAAAGAAACAGGATCTTATGGTCAAGCACTTCTGCACCAAAAACTCTCAGTACTTACCCTTGCAGAAAAAGAGCTCCTCTTCCCCTATATTGTATATAAAAACTGCTTGCTGCCCATGCAGTATCTATGCTCCTACATGAGGAGGGTGGGATGGTAAAAACCCAGCAAAGAGACTGCCTACAGCTAGTCTCACAGTAAATTACAACCCCCAGACTAGTGGCCTGTGTCAGGTACTTGTCCTGGAGAGAGGGATCCTTAAAACTCTTTGGTGAGTCCTCTGAGCTAGGAACAGAGTCAACATCTTCCCTTTCAGATCCACTGTAACACTTCTATAGTATATCTTGGTGCTTATTAGCAAACTAAAATATACAAGCCCCTACAAACCCCAATACATACTTTAAAACACATACTTAAAAAACCAAAAAACGGATATAGCTACAGGCTCCTGTGTACCTCAAGTGCTTTGAGGAAGGGGAGACATTTTAAATACAGAGAACGCTGAAAACTACAAAACTTAGGAAATCACAAGTTATAGTTCCTCTTTGAATGCTGATTTTACAACTCAATATGGCATCAAATTTAAATCTTTTGAAGTAATTTGCAAAAGAAATACGGTCCAGTAGGAAAAAATAAAACAAAAAACAAAACCCCCAAACCCCAAAAAACACCTACCAATCAACAAGCTTAAAACCAACAAAAATCAATCCAAAACCAAACCCAACATAAATAACAAGCTAACAACCAACCAACCTTCAAATCACTATAGCTTTGCGTTAGAGTCTCCATCAATTTCTAATGATGAAGGAAAATCTGAAATGAGATAACTTGATCTATTTTACACAGAGTAGAAGAACATGAGATAGTTTCCTTTTGCATGTCTTAGCCAGAAGGCTCTTTCAAAGACCTGAATAAGATGAATTTTTTTCACTAAAATATATATTCTGGGCATGGAAAAAGATTCCTTAGTGGAAATTTTGATAAAAATAAGTTCTCTAGCAAAAAAAAATTCATCTCAAGAATTCAAGAACTGAGAATGAAGAAAACCACTTTAATTAAAGGTTTCTGTCCATTTTTATCTTGTGTAGTTTGTCTTGTTTAGCTTAGGAGGATAGCCTTGCATAATAACAAAAGACCACAGCACCTACAGAAAGGTAACACAGCAAGTAACTGACTTGATTTTTATGACTGAACACATGTAAATGTATTTAATCTAATGCTTTGTCATGTATAATTCAGTAAGCTAAGGCTAGCTTCTGGTGACAGATCAAAACTATGACAAATATATATACAATTCCCCTGAGAAAACATAAGATCAAATTCTGTATTTCACTTCATATGGAAAGGAAACATCATTACAGAACATTTCAAATGTGTAAAGAGTATTTAGAATTTTATGTTTCATATCACATAAAGGTGAGGTATTTTACAGCCTACAAACTACTAACTCTTTGCGAAAATATTTCTGTATAATTGGAAATGTTTATACCTGTACTTTTTTAAAAACTTCTGCCATTCTACATTCCCCCTCATTTTGTTACATAATTAGAAATTGTTATTCTCTGTATAGCAAGCAGATTTTTTTACTTGGCACAATTACTGGACTGTATCTTGTAGATTTTTCTCTGAAGTACTGAAATGGAAGGATACCCACATTAGCCCTTGCCCCCAGCTCCCTTAACTCTCCAGGCAAGTTTGATGAGTCACACTTTTTCCTTTAAAGCTTTAGGATCTTGTGCCAAATTCCAGCAGTGTTGCCAGCTACAGTGATTTTATCACGAGTCTCAGGATATTTAAAACCCTAGCTCCAGTACTCCTTTGGTAACATTAGAATCTCTGCTTTCATTAAAAATAAATAAATACATAAAATCAAAGCTTTAAGACTTGAGAAGTGTGACAAAAGAACAAAAAAATAAAAAGCCCCATGCCACAACAAAACAAAACGAAACAAAACAAAACCCCACAGAATATATAAAGCTAAAAGAAACTCAGATGGGAAATGAAAACAGAATCCTATTTAAATAGAAATGTCTTGCAATCTCTAAGGTCCTTTATACAAATTCTTTTTAAAAAAAACAACAAAAAAAATCCTTACTAACAGAAAAGTCTTACAATTTGTAGAGTAATTTACAGGATGTAAGGGTTCTCCTGTGTTTGAAACAGCTGAGGCTGGCAATGCTGTAATCACTACTCATGGTAAGGAAGTGTCACCAGAATCATGTGAAGGGAAGATCTTGATCTAAAATAATTTCATAGTCCTAGCCATGTTACTTACATAGTTCCAGGCTTCTGACACAAGCACAGGCAAGGGTGCAGGAGGACCTTAGAGGTCTGTAGGACTTTCTGTCAGCTTTTCAAATTGCCTCTTCTTTCTTTCTAGGCTGCCTATTTTTACTTTCAGAAAATAGAAAAAAAAGAAAAAAAGGAAAAAAATAAAAAAAAATAAAATAAAATAAAATATAAAATAAAATAAAATAAAATAAAATAAAATAAAATAAAATAAAATAAAATAAAGAAATAACATTTTTAAATAACAAACTTTAATGCTGCAAAATATTAGACTAACCTCTATGCTCTGACATATCTGTGGTGATGTTTTTGCCATGATAATTTTAACAGGAATGTTTCCTGTGCAAGACACGTAAAAAGAAATCCAACACCCAAACCCAACAATCAGCCAGTACCCTCATCACCATCACCACCACCACCACAAAAAAATACACCCCAAAACATGGTTAGGTAACTGCTCTGCAATGCAAGAAAAAAACCCTGAATTTTTATTATTGTTGTTATTGTTGTTGTTGTTGCTGTTAAGATTTTATTTTAACTTTCCTTCATATTTTTACTTCATGGAGCATGAATTCTTAGCTTCCCTCTGGTGAGGAATATACCTCAAAAGATCAAGAAAATTACCAAAATTATGGAAGTTTTATATCAGTGGCCATTTATAATTGATAAAAACTCACAGGAATAGGGTTCAAGTATTTCCAGTAATTTCTACATCTGCTCAGATTTTCCTACAACATGTTCCACTTTGGTATCAAAGATGTCATTAGGCAGAGTGAAGTAAAACCAGCCAACTGACCACGTAATCAAAAGTTTAAAAGGCAGAAATGCATTCGCTAGAATAACTTATTAAGCTTTCCTTTCTCAAGAGGACCTGAACTAATTTATTTTAGGTTTTTCAATTTCTCTTATATATTCTGGTCATATTGTATTTCAACTCAACAGTAAAACGCAGATCAGCTGTCAGTAGTGAAGAGAGGAGGTAAAGATAAACTGGCTACATCTGCTGATTCATCTCTGTGTAGCTTACTCTTGAAGTCTACCATTTGTATGATTTTGGGTTCTTGCTGCTGTGACCTTCAAGCCATGCCCTCTTTCTTTTACAAACAGAGAAACTACACTTAATGGACAAATTGTTTTGGGTGGAAGAAAAACACAGCAACAAAAAATTTGTCCTTCTTAAAAAGATTAAATTTGTAGCTCCACTGAACAAACACAATCACCTGTACTATTAAAAGGGATGTTTTTAAAATATGTTATTTTCTCTTATTAAGTTTTTATATTCACAGTATGACCTATGAGAAAAATACCTTCTCTTTACAAAATCTTCAAATACTCTGGAAACACTAAGATTTAACAAGATGACAGAAAGAACACAATCATTTCTGCTTTGAGTCATACCCTATAAAATATGACAGTTCTGAAGAAAGGAAAATGTCATTCCACCTTGAATCAAATTTTGAATACAGTAGTAATGAAATTATCACTTCTCTCACACAAATACGTGAACAATGCAAGTTTCACACAGCTCCAAGTTTAATTTGCTAATGGAAAAATTGCCTACAGCTCAGAGAAGTCAGTGTGAATGCTACTGTTTTGTAATGGGGTCTGCATTATAATATTTGATTATATTCTATGGGGTTTTGTGCAGCAAAAATACCCACTGATGTAAAAATGAAAAAGATGAGTTGGGCTATCAGGAGAACTGAATCAAGCTCTATGCTGTTATTGCCAGGGTTTATTTCAGCCTTGACAATACATAATAACCATTTCTAGCAGGTCAGGCTCTTATTAAATATCCATTGCAACTTGATTTTTGGCAAAATATGTAGTTTTACAAGGGAAACAAAAGCTGCAATTCTCTAAATGAAAGCAGAGGATACATTAGACTTCATGTAGCTTTTCTTGCCAGAAATGATTGGTGAAGCCCATCTATTAGATTTTATTTGTATAGTAATGGTGCAGTAGCTTTCCAATTCCATGCTGACTTCCAGAAAGGAAGAGTTACAATAATAATATGCAGTACAGTGTGGTTTAGGGTTTTTTTTCTCTACATAGCATTTTGCATGATGGCAGGATCAGGCATGGGACTGACCCGTGAAGATATTTCTCTGTTACTCTTCCTTTCAACAAAACATGTCAGTCTCATTTGCTGGAGGTTTCTCTGCAGATGATGTCAAAGAAAAGCCAAGCAGACTCTGCTAGAACTACATCCCATAATGTTCTTGAAATTGTCCATGAATCTTTTGCAATTACAAACTTAGTTGCTGAGTCTGAATTAAACATCAGATTTTAAATTAAAGTCTAGAGCTGAATTATTTCTAAGTTATATTAGGAGTTAGGAACTGAGGCCAAATTCAAAATATCTGCCACTTTATAAAATATGGGGCATACTGTAAGAAAGAGGAAGAGGATTCTAAGTTCAGAAATTGTAAGGCATGTTACTGGAAAGAAGAGGAGGGTTCTATTTTTGCCATGAAGTGCTCTTGTTCAGTCAAGACCAAAATAAATACATGCATGATTAAAATATCTTCTGATAGAATTTTATGTTGATTTGTTTTTCATTAAAAGACCATTTTTTTTATCATCTTGTTTTCTGTATTAGCCATGAGGAACTTTGGTCTCATAACTTCTCATTTGGTTTCATGAACGCTTTATTTAACCAAAAGCCTATTTAATTCAGTCTTGCACCTATTTTCAATCTCAACATACACAGACTTCCCTTTTAATCTTTTCTTGTCTTGATATTGTTACCTCATTTCCACCGGGTGACTAGTGCCTCCAAAACTGGGAAATCTCATTTTCTTACATAGTCCTGCTATAGCAGACAAAAAGCAGTTTTTTCCTTGTTCCCCAATGATCTAGATCATCAAAGTACAATCTACTCTCAAAAAGAATTACTAGTTTTTTTAGTAAGACAAGGCAAACTTCAACAAATACTGTATTTGTTGTCTGCAAAATACTAAGATACAAACATTGATCTTTCTGTAGGTTTTCTTCAAATCTTTATTTGGTTGTAATTTCAGTTATTTAGCACAAAAAAAACCCCCATTTTGTTCCAACTCTTATCAACATCAGTGTTTTCCTTTGCAAACTTCTCGAATCAGCATTCCTGTGTCAGTGATTACAGATACTCTGGATAGAAATTGCTGAAACTGCTATTCCTCTATGGGCACCTTAGTTTTTGTGACATTCATTCTTAATTGCTGAATCAGAAGAAACAGCTTTGTGACACAGACACTTTAGACTTCTTCACTAGCTGCCTTCCTCCCCTTAGGATGTTTTGGTTTGGGGGATTTTTTGGTAGCAGAAGGAAAAGGAACTTCTAAACAAACAAGCAAGCAGAGAAACAAAATACGATACAGAAGCTACAGCTGGGATCAAAATTTTTTAAACCTAGAGTCAACACACAAAACTCCATTTAGACAAATCCCAATTTTAGTGGCACACTCCCCTATTTCCTTCTGTTTTCTTCATCTTTTGGAAAGAGGTGTGACAATCTGACTCATCTGATTGTTAATTCTCCCATGACTGAAAACCAAAAATATCCCACAAAATTTTACTCATGCTGAAAAATCATCCTGCATTAAAACATATTTCTCATTCATTTCATAAAGTCGGATATTGAAGGAAATTCAGTGAGTAAATCAATGGCAAGGAAAAGGCCTATGTAGCAAGGGGCTAATTATAGCGAGACAAAATGGAGGAACAATTCTTCTGTATTTCACTCCCCATGTGTTATCCTGAGTCCTCACTACCTTGCAGGCAGTAATTCATCAATCTATGCAGCATTCTCTTAGGAGTTAACATGTTGATTTATTATATCATAGTCAAGTTGTTTATATAAAGACATTAATTCTTCAAAATAATATATCTTATTATATTAATATGGGAAAGAAAATAAGAATTTTCTAAAATATGGTCATTCATGCCACAGTCTGTGAAACATAAAATCTTTGGTATGTTTTTCACATAAAACACTGTTCTAAATGCGAGTGGATCTGTAACCTCAGAGATTAATAAAAGAAATCCTTAGGTTTGTTTGTTGTGGTTGCTTTTATTCGGGTGATGAAAATAGAACAAAGCAGACTATGTTCAAACAGCAGTTATTCAGTAGTCTTTACAGATATTGTCTGAATCTAATTGGATTTTAATGAAATGATATTTCCTTTGTGATAAGTACATAAAAATTATGTTTTTAATTAACATCACAAGGTAAAAGCTATAGATACCAACCCTCAACTGAAATAATATTACTTTAATGTTTGCTTCATTAAAAAAGGACAGAAGTAATAACAACGTAGCAAGAAACGTGTGTAAACTAACTGGACAATGATTAGTGCTGGACCCTTTTCATCCCAAAGAGCTGCACAATTTTCCTCATGCCTTTTTCATTTACTACTTCTCAATTCAGTGGCGTTTAGCCATGAAAGAGTTTACAGAGTTTGTTTACACACTTAAAATTAATTTTGGGGGGGACAGGCACTTGGACTGGAATATCAATATGCCAGGCAAAATATAAAATAAAATAAATTTTTAAGGAGGTCTTGCAAGTGGTGCAAGTTAAAATAATGCAAAACAAAGCAAATGAAAAGTGATAAAGAAATGGTGATGTCCTGTCATGAAGAATCCTTGAGATACTATTCTCATCAGTAATTATGTCTATGGCTTGTTACCATGTAACACTGCAAGCATTGTAGAATAATTTAGTTTGAAAACCTCCTCTAAAATTATCACGTCCAACCAAACCCCTGGCCCTGCCAAGTCCACCATTAACCCATGTTCACAAGTGCCACATCCACACATCTTCCAAATACTTCCAGGGATGCTGATTTAATTACTACCTTGGACAGTCTGTTCTAATGTTTAACAATCCCTTTGGTGAAAATTCTTTCCTAGTATCGAATCAGAACCTCCCCTGGCACAACTTGGGGCCATATCCTCTTGTCCTATCACTTGTTACTTGGGGGAAGAGACTGAAACAACCTCACTACACGCATTTTGAATGCCCGTAGTAGGTAAAAGCGAGAGTCTACCTTAATTTCCTGTCCTGTCTCAGGTAAAGGCTGGAACTGATCTTTGAAAAAATAATATAGCAAGTATAGACTGATAATTCTGTCTCAGTGTCTGCCAATTGATAGATTCATTCTCCATGCCAGAATTATCTATTTGATCCATTTATTCAAATAACATGGGAGCAAAGAAATACACCGTCAGGGTGCCATTTTGACTTAATATTTCCCAAGAGATGGAAGAACAAAGAGTCAGGAAAAATGAAAAAAAAATGAACCAAAAAGAGCTTTTTCTTCAGCACCTTAATTGTGCTACCCATTTGGCACAAAAGCATAGCCTTATTATTTTGCTTCAACAGCTACAATGAATTAAGGAAAAGAGTCAGGACACAGAACTACTTCTGCTCCTGGGTCAGAGCAGCCCTGTGTTGCCCTTTTCAGTAAAGGTTTGACAATAAATTTGATATAATGTGAGGCATACATCAAACAGATGGAAGTTCAAGGTATAATGCACAGTACTCAAGCAGGCAAGAGAACAAAGAAAAAAAAGCTAAGTAAGCTAAGAAGTTTAAGCCACAGCAAGTTATTTATATTTCCAAGGTGTTCAACCTGGCAAGAAACTGTCAGTGAGATTTTCCTTGGCCAGAATCTAGGCTAAGTGGATTGGAGGAAAATAATTTTAACAGTTTAAAATGTGTGTTGTAAGGCAGACCAAAATCCTAACTTAGATGCTTCAAGCCCTAGTCTGTCTCTACAGCTCTGTCTCTAAAACAGGTTGAGGTGATGTGTCTCATGTCCTTGGGAGGAAAGTTCTTGAATCAAGGCACAGCTCTGAACCCAAAAGGCTTGGCACCTTTTTTCTTTCTGCTTACAATTTTCATCCAAAAGAAGAAATGAGAACTATGACCTTTAGTATTACTATGTAACAGAGCATCCTTACCTCGTCACTTTACCCTGGAGAACCCAGATGAAAATATTCTTGCTTGGAAATATTCAGACACTTTTCTTCTAAGAATGGATTAATTTGTTGCTCCCTGAGACTCCCATAATTTATTTATACTGACGTACACTTACCATTATGTATCTGCAGTATCATTGTATGAGTTTGCTATTCTGTAACATTAGCTTAAACATTTTATAAACTGCTGTGCAGGTGACAATTTTATTAAACCAGGAAAGATAATCGTTGTACAGAAAGAGTGCTAACACAAGTTTCACAGAATTCCATTTCCTTTATCCTATTGGTCATGTGACAAAAAGGACTGTACTTTTCCATTGCTAAAGTCACAAATGTAAATATTCAGACATTCAAAAAGACACTTTAAACCATCCAAATACAGATGATGCAACATGAGATTTATAGCCTCGACCCCCAATCCTATGCTTAGAAATTCATTAGGTATCCAGATGTTTCCAGGCTTGTGCTAAGGAAGAAGGGGAGACTACCCTCTGTCTCTACCTCCGATTGCAGAACTACTCAATTAAGGTTAATGTTCTGATCTGTTTGTATATTAGTTTTGATAATATAAATTGGAATGTCTTCTAACAATCGAAGACGTACCATCCTCATGTAGGCACCCTGCATACGAACATCAGGGATATAAAAAGGGGTCTTCAAGTTGTTCAAAGACATCTAAACAAGTGTATGATGTATTTTAAACTTATCTGTATCAGGATTTTCACCACAAATTACACAGCAGTCACCTTCATATAGGTATATTCTGAGTTAAATAGAGCCATAGGATCATTTAGATTGAGTAGTATGAAAACTACCTTAACATATAATAACTGATAGTAATGTTAGCAGTAAATCCTCTAATGAGAAGATAAACACAAGCAAATTAATTTTCCCCATATGTTTAAAATAAAATGCAGTGATTTAAAAACAAGTAGCAGAAATCATTACTCTGAATTAAATTTTTTACCTGACAGGCCTATTCCTTATTCCTACTCTTGCTTCTTTAGTGTGGTGTCTAAAATAGTTCATTGAAACTGAGGGTTGAAAGTGCAGGTCTGCATTTAAGATAGTTGTAAAAAATACATTAAACTCTGTGAAGGATCTGGAAATAATTGGTGTCTCTCAACATATGTCAGTTACAGAAACAGAAACACAACGGAATTTGCAAAGACATTTTAAAACTATGCTTGAGAATGTTTATTACTTATTTCTTTTTCTAACTGGATAAACCTGCAAGATCCCATATTTGTAGCTAACCATAAAGGAATAAAACTCCCTGATTTCTGTGGTGCTTAGTAATGTGCATATTTTCTTTCAGACTAAAAATATTTTATTTCAGTGCTTTATTGAAGAATTCTGATGGGATTATCTTCAGTCAGAGATTTCACAATGTCAGTGCTGCCCAAGCGTATTGAGTGCACCCTGTATCGACCCAGCTGAGCAAAGCCCTCACTGATCATGGCAGGTACTCTTGTGCAAGTAAAATGCTTTTGAGTAAAAATGGTTTTGTGGAAGTTGGATGGAAAAATTAATGGGGGGCTGGAGGGGCAGGCTACAGAGTTAATAATCTAGATTTGAAACATTCATGCTACAGTGAAATGGAGTTTGATCTGCAGGAGGTGCAAGCAGGGAAGTATTTACAAGCAAGATAGAAACTGGTAACTGCATAAAGGCAGTGAAGAAGTCCAGACAGTGCTCCCCCAGATTAAATTGAAGACCTGGAAAATTCGTTCTAAGAAACATCTAACAGTGAGAAGATGGACACCAAATTTTTATATGATTTTTTCCCCAACAAAATATTACTGTCTTTTGAATATTAATTTCTATCTTGGCAACAATTTTGACAAGCAATTCTGAGCTGTTTAATAAATATTCTGGAATCACCGGCAGAAACAAAACTGAAAATATTGGCTTAGATAAATAAAGCTTCTTTAGAGCACTGAGACAATTTCTTATTTGTAGTGATCTAGGAAGCACAAGAAAGTCAAGGAGACACATGAAACTAAAAGACCAATTTTTGTAATATCTGATTTATCTTTGTCATGTGACTGTAGATAGAGCAAAATTATGCCAGAGGCTGACTGAGTTAATCTGAGTCTAAAAGCCACTATAATGTAGTCATATTTTAACTAAGTTTTAATAAAAATCCTAGTCATTAAAATGTTGCTAAAAATACATGGTAGTTACAACTTGTGACTCATAAAAAAACCCACAAAAACTTGTATTTTTAGTACCTTAAACTAATTTATATCACTATCATTAAATACTAAGAAAAATACTATAATAACAACACTCATCCCTAAAACATTGCTGACTACACTCATCAGACTTTTCTCATCATCACAAAAATTGTTCCTGACTGAGCATTTATTCTCACAAAAATTTTGTTCCTGCTAAACATGGAGCAAATTTTATACAGTCTTGAAATGTCTCTTGAGCAAACAGTTGAAAGCTATTAATAAACAAAATGTGACATGAAAGATCAGGGTATTTCAAGTGCCCTAAAAGATATTTCTTGGCAACTCTCTAATGACTTATTGTAAAAATATTTATATTTCATCTTTTTTAAAACATATCAATAATCCTGGAAGCTTAACACTATTATTATAGTTTATTCACGATTTTCCATTAAAAAAAACTTCAGGAAATATAATGGGGAAAAAAAACCCCAAACCACTAAAATTTGCCCAGCTGATCCAGTCACCCACATTAATAAAAGGTAGTAAACATTTGTCAAGTAACATACAGAATACAGATGCATTCAGTAAATAAACAATTTTTAGAGGTGATGCTCTTTTTTACCCTCTTCTATTGTTTCCTTACTGTGGGATGTAAAATTACATACTATAAATGAAAATGTGAAACTAATCTGTGAAGAATTTATTATTCTCCCCAAACACGTTTTCTCTTCCTATATTAGACTCTCTCTCTATTTAATAACATCCTTTGCATCTGCCAGAGTGGGTCCATGACCATAAAAATGATCTTGATTGCAGTACTGCACAGGTAGTATTAATGGATAGGAAAGATGGGAAAATACTAAATTGTCTTTCTGACAATCAATTAAAAAATGAAGGGGTAAAATAAGATATGTAATAATAAAGGGGTTTGTTTGGTTTTCTGATATTAGACATTGAAAAATAAAATATTTTAATTTTTTAGATAAATTCATGTATGATTTTTGCCCCTTGCCATAAACACCCAAATCCACAAGTAATGGTTGCATTTGGCACAATGGACGTAAGACTGTAAAAAAAATAGTGCTGATTTGGCAAGCAGAGGGAGCAAAGTTGCCACAGTATATCATACAAAGTGCCATGCAAAGTTTGACAGAGGCACAGTATCCACACAGTGACCAGGACCAGCCCTGTGGCATAAGTCGTGCTCTGGGTTGTTGCCACTGTCTGCAGTGGGGGCACCCATGGCCTTAATTACAAACGCACTTGACTGCAAAAGCAGCAGCAAACCTTGGGATCTGCACGGCTCGTTGCACTGGTGCTGCTTTTCCACACGGAGACAAGCCCTCCAGCAGACACTGCTGTATTACTTACACTTCCATTAAAGAAGCTCACAGAGCTCGCCTCTTCCTGGCACTGGTCCTGGTTCCTTGGTCCTTCCAGAAATTGCCAAATTAAGATATAAAGAAATGAAAGAGTAGCTTTTCACTTCCTTGTCATTTCAGTGGGTTCCTGCAGGGTTTGTGCCAACTCAGATGCTCAAGTCATATTTGATTAAGCTAACTACAATCAAGGAGGAACATTTCCAGGCCAACTCTAATAATTAAATAACAGAAACAGTACTACCAAATCTGTTGCCCATCATGGTATGCAATCAGAGTCCCTATGCATGTAAAGCAATTACGACTGTGGTTATCCTAAGCATAATTCCGTACAATTAAAAGCAATAGATTTTTTCCAGCATATTCCCCTGATGCATAATCCTCCTGTTGATTTTTTTTTCTATATTCCATTAGAAGTCATATAAAAGTGTTGCAACTCAGAGGAGATAGAAGTCTAAATATTCTATCTGTGGTATATGTTGGTTGAATCTTATGAATAATTTTTATTTATTTTTGATTAAATATGAGTTTTTATTTCAGAGTAGATGGCTATGTATTAAATAACTTAACAATGCTACCTTATAGCATCAGTGCTAGTAGATAACAGATTGTAGATTACGAATGCATATTTGGCATAGGCAACAGTGTTCAATGGCATGAGGTATCCTAACAGATTCATCTGGTTTTCAATCACTTTTGACTGCTTGCAAATACGATACCTCTTTCAGTAGGTGTCAGAGTTTGCAGCTCTCTGCCATGAACTTAGACAAATTTTGTGACAGACTGTTGTCACTCACAGCTGTTTGTGTCTTAAAAGCTGCTAGTAAACAATTGTCAAGGAACCAACCTCGCGTACGCCTAAGGAAAGTGTGTTCTGAGTGAGCCACCATTTGGATGTCTTTATGTTCTAGCCCAGATTCATTCCACAGCTTGTGTTACACTACGCTTAACTTTCTTCAAAGTTAATCTTACATGATCCTTAGCATATTTTCAGTTAGGCCAATTTATTTTGGATATGAGGTCCATTTAATTCTATTGTTTGGTGGGTTTGTTGTGTTGTTCAGTTTTTTAAGAAAAAAGATAATATATATGTAGTCTTAGTTAATATTTATGAAGGCATACACGTATGTATGCATATTTGTGCAGCTATACTTACTTATTTTGCTATTATAACTTGATCACTGAGCAGTTAATGAATAAACATCAAGTAAATAGCAAGAAAAACTATGACATTTTTAGAATAAAATGAACAAGTGAATGTTTTGTTTTATACAAAGCAGCATCCTTAGTGCATTATATCTCAATTCAGGCTGCTGCACAAGGGTAAGAAACCTAGGATTAATGCTGTAAAAAACACAGTTGTCATTTCAAATTATATCAGATGAGTTGAGATTGGTGTGTAGAGGTGGTGAGTAAAGGCTGCTCTTTTCATCAGTATTTACCTGACATCTCCTATATGTTAAAGATTTTAAATACATCTTTTACAGGTAATTGTCTCCTGGCATGGACTCTGTCAAAGTCCACAATATAATATAAGCAAATAAGTACATTTTAAGTACAAATACAAGCATTTCAGACTATGGCTTCAAAGCAAATCTCAGCTGTAGTTCCCATGTATGCTATTGGAATAATTCTTACTGAATACTGAAACCCTGTCATGTCTTACCCTTTTGTATGACTACCTAGGTGCCTTTTAGCCTGACCACATTTCAAAAACCATCAGGGTGATGAAAATCAGTGTGAATGTTCCATATAGTCATCTCCTATTCCAGATTAATTTTAATAATTTTCATCTTGCTTTATATGATATCACTGAACATATGGCAGCAGCTTCAGAAAAATAACAGGTTCTTAAGACTATCTGTAAAGATCAGACCACAACAAAATCCTTGTGTGCAGATACATATGAACTAGTATAAGTTTCAGTTCTGCATTCTAACTACTCAGCTTTAGTGCCCATCTAAATATAAAAGCTCATTGTGAATGATACCCATAGAATTAAAATCACGCATATCTTCCATACTTTCAGGTTTACTCTGGAAAGACCAGGGAGAGAAAACAGGGTCTTTGTTTCTCTAATTTATTCCTGTAGAATCCAGACCACAGTTCGTGAAGGCAACACCTCTTTCGGACGAGGACTTATAATTGGAGTACTACTCCATCTATAATAGTAGGCTTCACTGTAACTCACAACAATAAATTAAACTTGCTTATGAGCTATTAGATAATTTTTAGGTTTTTTATCTTGAGAAGCTCATTTTAACATCATCTAAAGCACCTGTAATAGAACTAAGGCCTACTTGTACGTAATTACAGCTTTCCACCATTTTCTAGGGCTTACTTGTTTAGAAATAGTCACACCTAATATGCATACCTAGTGAGAAGTTATGGTGACAGGCATGAACAATGCTATCACATAATTTCTCTGAACCTTATTTTAACTCACACTGTGCCTTGAATCTATCATGACACTGAAAACTTTCAGCAAAACAGGGCACTCCATAGATGGTTGAAATTTTGTTACATAACAATATAACACACTACAAACAGGCTGAACAGGTTAATATATATTTATCTGTGATGGTTGCCTTTTATAATTATGCATTTAAGTACAGGAACTCCATGATATTGAATGAAATTTAATTTTGATATTTCCTCCATTCTTACCAATCTGCCACCATGTAATTCAAATTAAAAAGAAATAACACGTGCTCAAAGCTGAGTAAAGCTCATTGTAGCATCAATGTGTTGTATTTTATTTGAATTTCTCAAGGTCCATGCCAAGGAATCGTGCATTCCGAAAGTGTCAGTTCATGGTTATGCTTAATTCAATAAGCTTCTCAGAATAATATAATGTCACTAATGTTTACACTCTAATTGAAGAATAAATTAGTATAAACAAAGAAAGGATGCACCAAAAATCTTCAGTTCCATTCTATTTGGCTGAACTTTCACAGTGGCCACTTCTTCTCCTTCTTTTTTCACCCCACACACCCTCTCACCAATCAGTCTCTGTTTATATTCTACTGGTTGGATTCTGGTTCAACTGCAGGATTTTGCAAGAAAAAGCAGACGTCAGAAGCAGTCTAAAAAATTTTGTACAGGTAACAAGCTGGCCTACTAGTATTGAATACAAAGCTTAGTGGCTGTAATAGAAAAAGAAATCAGACAATAATGTCTTATTTCAGGATCAACAATCGTAGGGAGTTTTATCGCTTTATGTTCGATATTCCATTGTATTATGATAGGAAGATTAAATCTGAAATTTTTGACTTTCTGAAATTATAAACTCCACCTTAAGCCTAGCATTAATGTCATTATTTGCATGAAATAATATGTGTAACGAGAAAAAATCAAAGCAAGATAGATGATATTTATTTCTCACCCATTTTGTCGTCTTTTTTATGTCAATTTTCTGAACACTAAATGAGATCTCCTCCTTCAAATAGTGGCTGTGGTCCTGCTGATCCCCCTTGGATCATGGGATGTGAACTGGGACATTTAGTAGCCGTGATCCAGCAAACAAACATCAAGACCTCTCCTACAAAGTAGATACTAAAAGGAGGGAAAATGCATTCACACTGCTTAATCACAGACACATAGAACTTTCAAGAGAAAAGAGACTCCCTCTACCAGAAACAAATGGGTGTGTCTCCAGTGAGTCAGACCTTCTGCTTAGGCCCTGACCTAAAGCTCTTAAGTGCTCTAGTTATGTGCCTAAAATTAGACAGTGTGAACCCCCCCAAGTCTATTGATATCCATAATGGCATGACTCATACATCTATTTAAGTCTGTTCAGTGTTCAGTACAACTCAGTCCCATCTGGGACCTTGAGGTTCTATAATGATGTGTATGGATCATAATAAAATGCACAGAATCCCTTTCCCCTAAATATAACCATACAAAAGATCAGCATTTACAATTAATTATATATCTATTTAAGAATAGTATCAGATGTCCTTTGGAGGTGCCTACTTCTTTGCTGACTCTAAATGAAGACTAGAAGATTAGCTTGGAGTAGATACCCAACTTTCAGGGGATTGTATTCAGGTGAGTCAAATCCTGCCCAGCATGATTAGGAATACAGTTTTGTTATAACAAATGCCAGAAGAACATACTGACTGGCCCTGATGCATATTAAAGTAATGTCAAAAGTCACTAACTAAAAATAGCCTTTGTTTCCAAAGACTGCTGAACAATGATCATATGAATGTTACAATAATAAGGTAGTCAGTTTGAGTAGATAATAGGTATTGCCATTTTCTTGAATAAGTCAGAGTTGTACCATATAACATCCACTTTGCATATGTTTAAATGACACCAAAACCAGTTTCTCTCAGCTTTCTTTTTAAGAACAGAAAGACATATGTGCTGAACATCCAAGGTAACATGTAGGTCCTGTAGCACCATTTCTTTCTATTCCAGAAAAGCTGCTGACAGTAACTGACAAATAAAGGACCAAAGGAAATGTTTGAAAGATTAATGGAGAAAGAAACCTCCTGACTTCCTTCCTGTACAGTCTGGGTCACATAAATGTCCTTTTTCAGAGAACATTTAGGCAAAGAACCCATCTCAAATGAAACAGGGACACAGAAAAAACAAAACGGTTTTTAAAATTGGCTTTTCTCCACTTCCTAGACATTCAGAACATAGAGGGTGTGCCTGAATGACCATCCAACATATTTCTTCTGAAAAAAGTAACTAAAAAACCCCACAAAACCCCAAGTTGTCAGGAAGCTTCAACTTTATGAAAGCAGTAGGTAAGCAAGTAAAATGACTGCAGTCCAGTTGGACTGAATGACAGGTAATGCACTAAAGGATGCATACTGCACAAAGGTCTAAAGGCTTGCTCTCACTTGGTATGAATTCTGATAGTTGTTCAATGATCCATGTTTAGATACTGGTTTTTTGTGTTAAAGGATCACATCACTGCAAAACCTACATGAACATACACGTAAAGTCTGAACAAAATCAAGGGCTGATGCCCCATGAAAAATGTTAAGGCACTATGTGCCTCTACTAGATGGTTAAATAGCATTATGGTTAAACTAAGCTGACAGTTATACAGAAAATCCAGCAAAAACTAGTAAACTGGCATCTTGTTATAATTATAGAAAACAAATGGGGATCTTTTAGTTTCACCTACAGCTACCACCAGAGGTTACAGCTTTGTATATTTCTCTGTGGATACCCTAATAAAGACAGTATCAGCATGAGAGTTCTTTTTTCACTCCTTAGAGTGTTTCTTTTTGTTGCTAGGAAAGTAACATCTAGAATTTAGGAACCTGTTGATTTAGAGCTGGTGAAGGTAATAAAATCTTGTCACATCACTGATGCTTAGTGTATAACCACACTGCAAGCACTGCAATGTGCTGTCAACATATGGAAGCTAGCTTAAAAATTAGCTAATTCAGATTCCACAAACCTAGCTGGAACAACAGGGAGCTCAGTAAGAACTTCCTGAGTGAATATTCACCCACCACTCTGGTAGGCAAAGCTCCATGCTGTGTGGAATTGCTAAACTGTTCTTGGTAGCAATAATAAATAATCCCATTGAGCCTCCTCTGCTGTGGTCACAGCAGTGATGGTGGTGTGCAGACAGATTTAGCTTGTTGACTGTGGAGCACTTAAAGAGTCACAGGTTATTTTTGCACAGCAGCCAGCATGTGTGATTCAATCCACAGAGAGCTGTCACTGAGGAGGAAGGTGCTATTTTAATGTCATCAAGATGGAACAGGTCTTTGTACCATTTTCCAGCTCCAGTTCCCTGCACAGATGTTAGAGATGTCAGCCTATATTTCCGCTGTAATTTTTCAAATTTTTCAAGAAGAAAAACTTTTGTTTTAAAATCCAAATATTCTGTGTAATTGTTTTTTTTTTTTAGAAGGAAGACTTTCCTTGAAACTGTATCAGATCCAGAGATCCTTGAGAATCAGTATATTTATAATAGTACATGGGTCATTTATACACTAGACCATATAGTCTCTTTCAGAGTCATCACAATCTAATATCAAGGCCTCGTGTTCACATGCTGCACTGAGCTATTAAAGACTGTTGTGTCAGTCTTGCCTGGAAGAGTGGGGAGCACTTGAATGCATGGATTATTGGTGCAATAGACTGTAATGGTGTGTCAATTGTCAAGGCCTATGTGGGATACTTTCCTAGGCGGATCATTAACAAAGGAGCTGACACTCTATCATGTCAGTGCAGCTGCCAAGTGCACACACCAACTCTGCATATTAACACCCTTTATGAAATTCTGAGTAAGGAGACCGTGTGCCCACTCCTGGCACTTGAAATTCACTCCATTTATGTATATTTAATAATTACATACGTGCTCATGCTGCAAAAAACTGTGGCAAGTAAAAGGCGAACCCCTTTAAAAAATTAAACAAGAAAGACTTTATTAATGAGCAGTGAATTGCTCTTCTGTAGCACTTCCCAACAGTGACCTCAGAATGCTTTACAAACAAAGTAGCTTATGTTATCCCCAGGTGACTTGTGATATCCCTATTTCATAGATGGAGAACTGAATCACAAATATTAGTTACAGAGGACACTCAAGTTACAACCAACACTTCTGAGGCCCAGAAGAAGAGACAACAGTGTTTGCTACATAAAAGCATATTGTAAGAATGTTTATAAACACATGGAACTATCCATATATCTCTATTCCTTCTCTGTATGTTGAGCAGAGTTCTGTTTTTGCACACAGCTCTTCTGTCACATGTGCACTTAGAGTAATTTCTCCTTTTCTCTCTCTTATTAAGAAACTTAATACTTCATAAAGGGACTTCAGAACTTTTTACTTGCATTCAGTAGGTGACAGTAGAAAGATGGCTCTCTTTGGTTTGTTCTCTTATGGTTATTGAAAAAAAAATTATACCTCTGGTTGCAACATTTTAGTCCTGATATGTCTAGATCTTGATACAATCTCTTCTTACCATTGTTAGTGAGACCAGATTTTACATTTGCACAGTGCTTCATCTGCAGGTAGTATGTTCTCTGCTTATGGAGATGTATTTTCTTAGTGAAGATAGTCTGTTTTCTGTAGGTTGGAGAATTTATTGGTTTGTAGAGAGTATCAAAAATAACCTTTCCTTACAGGCAGATTGTAAAGACAACCATCAGCATCAAGACATTACCTGGACAAGCTCCATCCACCCTTGAACACTCTAAATTATTTTGCACCAATGACCATGATGCTAGCAGAAAGTTACATATAGATAATTCTGATGCCAAACTGAAACAAAGCCCACTGAGGAAAACAAAAACCTTTTGTTGTCTGCTGGTCAAGAACTGAAGTGTCAAGTTTGGGGAAGATATTAATACAATAAACAGAATATACAGCAGAGAAGGAATTAGTAACATTCTTGAATGTATTTACTTAAATGATTTTACTTAAGGATACAATAATGAAAATTTTATATGTAGCCAGTAAATCTTTCACTCAACTTGTTAAATTATTTAGCGTTTGGTTGCTCATGCTGGCATTGGTGGCTTGTTGTGGATTTTCTTTTCCTTTTATTTTGTGGGGGTGAGGCACCATGATATTCTAATCAAAATATCAAAAGGAACTGAAAATATTCCACTGTTCCTAAATCTATTTTTATGACATTCTTGCCTGAGTTAATATTTCTTTCTGAAATAATTTAAACTGAATTAACTTTTTCAAGTCCACAAGAATGGAACTGACAGAATCATAAAAATCTAGCACAAACTTCTAGGCAAAGCAATGGGAATTAAAAATAAAAATAAGCATAAACCCCATCATTTTCCAGCAGTCTTTTTGGCTTAAAAAGGAGAAAAATAAATCTATACAAGGTCAAAGCTAAATGTATTAAAGAGTTACAATTAATTGTTGCTGAAATTTTTTTGTGGAAAGATAGAGAGACCATGAGACAATTACAACAATGGATAATATAAAAGAAAATTGAGTGATAAGAAAAAGATACAGCCAGAAGGTTTGAAGATTATGATTGTGAGACCCCAGTCTGATTTGTTAGAGGATGTACTCACCTTTTGGAGAATGAACACTCCCAATTATTATTTCCAAGATCAATAGAACTCAGGAGTGAGAAGAGCAGTGAAAACTAGATGTGGTCAAGGTTATACAAGCTATAAAATGTAAATAACAAGTGAACAGCATTTGTAAAGCAAGTGTTGCATCTCAAAGAATATGATTCAGTTTAGTACAGGTGCACTTAAATTTTTGAAATGGTGAGGTGCTCTTCTATCTTAATCTGTTTACAAAATCACAGATCTCAAAATGGTTGAGGTTGAACAGGACCTCTTGAGATCATCCTTCCCTGTTCAGGTTCAGAGCAGGTTGTCCAGGGCTGTATCCAGTTGGGTTTTGATTATCACCAAAGATGCAGACTTCAAAAACTCTCTGGGCAACCGAGTTTTTGAACAACTCAGTGTTCAGCTATCCTAACTGTTAAAAACATTTTTTTTTGTGGACTATCCCAAATTTCAGTTTATGCTTGCCACATCTTGTGTTGTCACTGAGCACAAATGAGAAAAACCTGACTATAGTCTTCACTTCCCCATCAGGTATTAATATACATGGATAAGATCCCCCTGAGCCTTCTTTTCTTCAGGCTGGAAAATCCCAGCTCTTTCTACCTCTCCTTATATGAAAGATGCTCCTCTCCCTTAATTTCCTTTGTGGTCCTTTTCTGAACTATCTCCATTGTGTCTGTGTCTTTGTTGTACCTGTGAGTGCAGAGATGGACCTGTATCTCACTGGGCCTGAGCAGAGGGGAAGGGTCGTTTGTTTTGACTGGCTGCCAATGCTTTTCCTTATGCAGCCCAGTAAGCGGCTGGACAGCAATTGCCTTCTTTACTACAAGGGGACACTATGGGAACATTTTCCACCTAATGTCCAACATGACACAGTTCTTTATTCTTTTATAAGATTTCTTTACAATCAGTCAGCCCTGGCCATAGCATCAGATGCAGGGCTTGTAATTTGTCTTTTCTGTACTCGCTTAAGTTTTGTCAGCTTATTTCTCCAGGCTGCTGAATGGCAGCTCAGTCATGTGGTGTGTGGAATCACTCTTCTCAACTTCATATCATCTGCAACTCTGCTGAGGGTCTACTCCGTCCTAATCCTGGTCAGTAATGAAGGGGTTACCCAGTATTGGTCTCACTATCAACCTCCTGGGTGCCTTGCTATTTACTGGCCTCCAACTGGTCTTTATGAAGATGATCACAACCCTTTGAGCTTTGCAGTTCAGTCACTTTTAAATACACCTGATTATCTAATCTGTATTTCATTAGATTATCAGTGAGGATAGCATCAAAAGCCTTGCTAAAATCAAGGTGACCAATATCCACTGCTCTCTCCTATGTGTTCCTTGTGTCAAGGGTCTTTAAGGAGTGAAAATTTACCCAAAATCCAAGCATGGGACTTTGTGAATGGCAAACAGTTAAACAAGTCTGTTTGCAAGCATAACTTCAGAGACAAAACTTACTCATGTGATCTTAGTGCATAGTTTTGGATGATTTGGGATGTGTCTATGTCCAGCTGGATGGGATTCACCTAAAATATTTTAATTTGTCTTTCATTTTCTTTCTGAGCATGAAAAGACCACTTTGGATGAAAGTAATTAAGAGACATTTGAATTCTGCTAGGTTACGATAGTACGGTGATTTCCTTGTAAATTATATATCTCTGTTGCTGTTAATCATTTCAGTCAAGGGGACATGCTTAGTTCACAGCCTGGTTTTGCCAGTGCCAGTGGACATCCATGCATGTGAAACTTCCAGAATCCACAGCTGTTTCCATTACTCTATGGCAGTCATCCAAATGCCTAACTGCATCAGATGTAGTAGGCTAACATGTCACAGGGACCAAATTCACCAAAACATTTATGAAACTTCTTCTAACTAATATTATCATTATTTTTAAGCATGAGTATTCTCTGTAATATGTTACACAACATCTCTCATATTGTGCTCCATGGATTACAGCAATACCAAAGAGTACAATTTCCATCTGACCATGGTTGCTCACTGCTTACTGCAATATTCTAGAAACATGATTCAGTATAACACTCCTGATTATCTGCATTTGCTTGAGATAAAGGAATGTGCTTTGATCACTTGAGTCTTCAGATAAGTTCATTATTTATCTGTAAATCATTATATTGATTTTTGGATTGTTTGTTTACAAATGTGTAAAGGAATTGCTTACAGACCGTTAACTTACAACTTCATAACCAAAATGAATGTGCCCAGCAACTACAAGTTATTGTGATTTTTGGTAACAGAAGTCTTATAAGAGTTACACATATTACATTGCCTTGAGAGACTAAAAGATTTGAAACATCTGATTTGGAAATCAGAAGTAACAAACTTTGTGTTGCTGGTTTTCAGGAGCCAACCTGCTTCCTTTACTATGATTATGCAAACCATTTTTATTATAAAAATAATAATAAATTAATACATATATTTGATAAATTTAGGAATAACATCACAGGATCTGATATTATTTTTTATAAAGTCTTGAAAACATCTGCCTTTGCCTGCTATTGCATTCATGTCAAAAAAAAGCACCTTTCTTTCAGACAAACGGATCACTTGGACCCAAATATTCTAAACATCAATAAAGCTAATCAGGCTTAATATTGAAAGGAGTATTTAACTGAAGATTAAGCTGAGAAAACAAACTGAGAAGCAGGTTCTTCTCTTTCTTCAACTGTGAACTGAAACTGAAGAAGCTTATCATAATCAAGTGATGAGTTGAACTTCGCACTTATAGTGTCTAGCCTTATGAGCAAATAGTAATATTTATTGATGGTATTAATGTTTTTAAATAGGCTTAGACCTTTTATAATACCACCGACATTTCATTTTATGGAACATGGAATGTAGAGGCTGTAAAGTCATGATTAATATTGCTAACAGTAATAAGTGGAAATGCAATAGTCATTTTTGTGCATATTTGCTTATATTATGTGAATGTCTTCAGTGTCTGAAGAAACTCTATAGGGATGAAAATTTCCCCAGGTTTGGAAATTGATTGACTTCTGAAAACATTGCCCAGAGGGACAGAAAAGAGTTCAGATTATACATTTTAACTGTTAACTGACCAAAGGCTATGGTAGTCACTTAAGAGGTATGTATCCTAGCTGTGCAATTAACGGTGTTATTTAATCTTTCCCAGCATGTGCTGCTGTTCAGTGGGGGATTTGAATGTGTTCAGCATCTCAGTTTTGCAGAAAAAGATGCTAATCATCCAAAGACTTCTGAAAGAAAATTACAAGATCAGAATAAAACTGAAATAAGTTTGAGCAAATGAAAGAAATCAGAACAGAAAATCAGCTCTACCCTTGCCTAGTTTTGTGAAAGACTGCCAATTTTTGACTGTTGCAGCTGAGCAGTACAGTAAGAGATTTAAAAGTGAATTGCTTATATTACCATTTAAGAAGGTCATCCATCCATACGAATAAACAAAATTTGTGGAATAATAAAGATTATCCTATAGTAGAATGGTACAAAAAGAAAAACATAATAGATGGTAAAAAGAACTTTTATTATCTAACCTTCAGGCTAACCTGAAGATAGCCGATTATCAGTTTATCTATGCCTCGATAATTTCCATTCTACTTTTGTTGCTATGTTTCCATTTTATAGTTAAGTAAATCTCGGCACAATGACCAAAATATACATCCAAAATCACATCCAAGATTATAGATTATGGACCGTACTCTTAAGTGACTGACTGAAGTGACAGTGCTTAGATTTCAAGACTTACCAATTTTTTTTTCTCTTACTTGTTTTTTGAGGGTTTTTTTGCTTGTTTGTTTTTTATGCAATTACAATGAGTGTAGGTAGTGTTTGGGAAGAAAGCCAGAAAGAACAGGTAATTTCTTATATCTAAGCATTTTAAGAATCATAAAATAGGGGAGAAAAAAAGGTTCTTTTCCTTTGCAACTTAATTGAGCAATTGTTTGTTGGTTTGGCTTTTTTTTTTTTTTTGTGTAGACAGTGATTTTATCCACTGCTTTTTAATCATAGAATTTTCATTGTTTAGTTGAGAAGGAAAGCATTCTGTATGGTAAGAATCTCATAGCAGTTATTCAAGGACAAAATAATTACTAAAAAGACAAGTATTCTCTCCATGGAGGCACTGTTTGATCTACTGAGGAGTTAGAGATTTCATATACTGGGCAGCCATGGTTTGTTGTTTGGGTTTTTTCAGTGATAGTACTTCTTACAAGCACTATGCATTTAGACATCTGCAAGAATAAAAATGGTGTTTACATAAATCCATATATTATATTTATCTATTGATATATGGATTCTTACTTTGAAAACTTCACTTCCAGGCCTGAATAAGGGTATCTTTGTAATATTCCTCTGAGGGAAGGAAATACAATTAGATCTGTTTTACAAAGATGAAGGAAAGAGATTAAGGACTAACCTTAGAAAGGTACCTGAGGACTATTCACAAAAGATAGCTGTAGTCTGACATTTCCAGAGTATGATTTACAGTACTTGAAGATGGGCTTTGAATCAACCCCTGGAGTTTCTTTCTCTTTGTCTCACTTTGTGAAGTCATCCTGAGATGATTAGTTCCCCTAGGCTAAAGTTTGCATTTGACAAGATGCAGTGCAAGCCTGAGTGTTTCAGACATGTCTTTTCAATTGTCTATTCCCTGTGCTGCCTTCATGTACATTTTGGATCTCTGTGCAATGAGAGGAGTTTGGTGAAAGGAACAACCAAAGTCAGGACTCTTAGGGAGTCCAGTAGGCAAGGATATGCTTTGAACACTTGATCCAGGATATGATTGCTTTATTCACTCCCAGCAGGAGGTCTAAGGAGTCCTTTCTGGAACAGCAAAACAAATGCTTCTTAGTCAGGTACCACCAATATACTTATTTCTGCCGCCCTTTCTCCCTAACTCCACTTTTCGCACAACTTCTGATGTCTTCACACATCTTCCTCTGCCCATACAACAGCTGCAGGCTAATCAGTGTACTGATAATTCACTTTAATCAAGAACACATCCAGGAGACTAGAAAGCTGAACTGAGGAGTATTGAGATCTCTCAACAACTGTGGCAAGGAGAGGAAGGTCATTTCGTAGAACATCTGTAGCATTTAGTGTACGGACTGCACCTAAAAGGGTTTGTTGAACTCTCTGTAAATGTCTTTTAGGATGGTGGAAAATGTTTGTGACAGAGACTAGAATTACCCACCTGGCTCCTGAATCTTAATCCACCATCTCAATCATCAGATGATGAAATCAAGAGGAAATATGTTAGAAATTAAATTAAATTGGATTGTTTTCCTTGTGGAGGCTAGAAGAACTGTCATATGTATGAATGAACCACAGAAATTTGACATTTTTTATACCATTTATAAAGATTGAATGGTGTCTTGGTTATACTTGTTTTTACAGCAATTTTCATTTCTGCCTGATAATTACCAACTGTTTTGGTTGCTGTTCTTCTGCTTATTGAAGCCCGAACTTTGTTTGGTTCACTATTGTTTGTCTTTATTAAAATAGTTTTATGTCAAATATTTTACAGGTGAAAAAACATGAAGTGACACATAAAAAATTTGTAATATGTTTGGGCTGATGAGAAAAAAAGTGATTTAATGCACATAATACTGATTTTAGAGATAGAAAAACACAACCTTTTTTTTCTTTTTTTTTGCTAATTCATTGAAATTTCAGTCAAGAATAAACTAGTGCAGTTGAGTATCTGTAGGAAATGGAAACTTGGGGGTATGAATTACAGAAGTTGAGAAAACTCTTATACCAGAAAGATTGGAAAGTTACAATTTCGCTGCTGAGTTTTTTTCCTCCTTCATTACTTATTTTGTTCCTTACAGCCTGTGTCCTTATAGATCTGTGGATATTGGTCATGTGGTGTGTTTTCAAGCACTCATCTCCCAGTGGTGCTATCTGGGATCTTTATGAAGCTCACTGTTGCACAGTCAAGTTTCCCTGAGCTTGTGGATGCCACAGGCATCAGGGCATACATAAGTGGGGAGAGGAGGAAGAGTGACTGTGGTCACTAGGCCTGTGTCCCAGTGCATCAGGGAGACGGACACCTTCAAGGAACCTGAGAGCTCAGAATTACTTCTGCATCCCACAGCTTAGATAAAGTGTTTGGTTTTAACGCCACAGCCTCAAACGTGAAGACAATGCAGTATATTCCAGTGTTGCATTGTGGTGCCTCCATGAGATATTCATCATTGTCATAACAGCTTTAATACACTTTACCTGTGGGCTTGTAGCCAGCTTGCCACTGCAGGAACTTTAGGGGTTCAAAGAGAGCCCAACAGTTCTATTTAGGGTAAAATTACATAAGGAAATTGAATGTATGTTAAATCAATGCCTTCCATCATTTAGGTGTTATTTTATTTATTTGAAGCCAGAAAACGCAAACCTGGAATTATCAAACTGTTGCCTGAGTCTCATGATTTTCACAGGTATCACCACCATGTTGTTGGTTACTTTGTCAATTCAGACCCCTAGTTTTGGATCTTTGTGAAATGTGGTTGTTAACAGAAGGCCTAAAGAGAAGACATTAGGATTTGAAAGTTCCTTGAAGAGGTACTTCACTTCTACATGAGAAGAGTACTTGACATGACAGGCAGAGAGGATATATATTAAATAATTATATGAATACTGAAAATAAATCTGCATCCCTACATCAGCCTTGCTGATGTATTATAAAGTATACTTTATAGCATACAGGAATTAATTTAATCAACCACAAGACTCCTTTTTTATTAACAGTCATTTCTGAATGAGATATGAAAATTCCTACGGACTAAAAAGAATGTTTTTCATCTGTACCCATAGGTAGGTTTGAACTGCATCACTTGGAACTCTGTCACCAAAACCCCAGAAAGTCTACTGCTTTTTTGAGAAATCTGTATCACACAGGGCAACTCACAGAAACAAGCAATGACTCTGTCAAATTTATCCTGCGTTTTTTCATGCATTCAGGCTTGTAAATTTCCACCACATCAACAGTTCTGGGGTATTCAATGTAAGCCTGTTAACATCTTAAGAGGATCAGAACCAGAACAACTTGAGAATCATGAATAGGTCCTCCTACCCCACCACTGTTCTTCTGCGACAAACACATTGGAATTGGAAATTGCTTCTTTCATGTTACTGTGGTGCACAGAGAAACACACACACAACAGGTGTTCAGAACATAGAAGAAGAAAAAGAGCATTATTTTATTGTTGACCTTGTATATATAGATCTCTGGACAGTGACCAGGGATTGGATAGAGAAGTTACCACCTTTCCAATCCCACTGGTCAATTGAGAAGTCTCTCAAGGGATATCTCTTCACAAAGGAATGTAAATATAGTTTGTGTTTATTTTACGATTCATAGGAAAGTACATTACAATTATGAGAACAAATCAGAAGACTCTGAATCTTAGGGCGACACTTTCAGGTTAATGTATCAGATTTCTTGTTGAGAACAGAACTATATGCCATTGGCACTACCTGCTTTGGTCCCTTCTGCCCTCTCTTCATGCACTTTTCTGTGCAATTTCACAAGCCTAGGACCAAAATGAAGAAGCTGGCAAGAATCAGCTGATTGTGTACTCTGTGAGTGGCATGATGAGCATGGGTATCTTAGCATCAGGCTATAGAAGCAGAGAAATTTATTTGCTCAATGGCTTCTATATCAGATTCGTTTCAAGTGAATTGAACAGGCAGGTGATAATCAGATGGAGTTTGGATTTCACTGTATAGCCTAGGTAACTAGAATCATACCCTGTTTCTCAGATCAAAATTGCAAAGATGATGTTTCAGTCATGTGGGAAATATGAGGACGACATATTGAAAACTCGGCTGTTTTGATAAAAAGGTAGCAAATCTCTTCACATATACACCAACCACCTATGAAGAGGTTGGCTCGAAGAGAACATTTCCCAGAACGTTTTGGTGTTTCACAGTACTTGGAAAAAAAATCTTCAGCAGATAAAAAATTAGTATCATTGATATGGGTGGAATAACCATTCCCTATTGGGCTGTAGTATTTTCTCCATTGTGCTCTGATTTCTGTTCTGTATAGAGAATAATATAGAGATCAATTTCACTGGTCAAGCTTTTAAGGAATAAATAAATAAAATATTCATCTCATATCATGAGCATTAGAGCTCTTGTGTTTGACAATATGGAACATTTAATGTAGCTTCTTTCATGCCTTCCTGTGTAGCATATTTCTCTTTAGTAAAAATTAGGGGGTGGAGAGACAAATTGCCGTAATAAGGGTCTGAAAGGTGTGTAAAACATACGGCAAATAAAGTAATTTTCCAATGAGTCTGTGATATTGCCATTTCCTTTAGCAGTGTTGAGTCTCCTTTATAATAGAAGTTGCTGAGGGCTTAGAGTACTAGAAAATATAAAATACCTATGGGACATATTCCAGTACTGTACATTAAATTTGAGGATTTTACATGTGATAAAGTATGTCAGTGTTGCTTACAGGGAATTCCAGTGATACCTCAGCTTTCTTGGACTTATTATAAATCCTTTGTTGGAATTATTGCGGCTGGTTCAATAATTCAGATTAGCCCTCATGTTTATTAATGCACTACATCTGTGCAAACAACATGTCAAGCAGAGAGTTTATTGTAATTGCCTGAGCAAACAGAACCTGAAAGAAGCAATTTCCAGTTACAATGTGCTATGACAAGTAATGAGGTAATTGGCATTCTGTCCTGATTACTTCCACCTTCCTTTTCATCAGGTCTATATTGTGTGTGATAGATAGTTTTATAAGAAATGAAGGTGTTTGATAATATGGTCTGCTGCTGCTTAAGGTTAGTGATTAAAGACAATCATAATTTTCTCTCAGAGATCTTATTAGCTTTAACATTATTTATTCATACGTGTAAGATGTGGGCCCAGAATCTATCTTTCAGTACTATACATACACTTAAAATGTAAACTCAACTACAATCCTATTGAATGCAAAATATCTTTGAGATTTCCAAGCTCATACAGCATGTCAACTTCTTGTGATAAAATATGTGCTCAAGCAGAAGGATTATGATGAACTACTTCATGTCTATGGTTAAACATAAGTATTTCTGGTATAATATATGTTAATTTAATATCTCAATTGCACTGTATCAATATTAATACAATAGTTTAAGGTATGATCTATGGTTTTACACAGATGTTCTTTTGGGTGAAGTTTTAACTTTCCAGAAAAAAAAATTGTGCACTTTTTTTTTAATGTTTAGTTTTTAAATATTTGTCTTCAACCAAAAGCAAACAGTTGCAGTGCTTTTGTTAGGTATCTTTATTGTCCTACTGTAGGCACTGAACATTTGTCTAGTTATTTTTCAATCTTACTAAAAGTATTTTGAACTTTACTGGGAAGAGAAGGTTGAGAAAAGAGAGAAATATAAGCAGAAAGTCAGAAAACAACCATATGCCATGTGACATCAGCAAAAGGATTTTGGACATAAAATCACAATGATTTTTTCCAGGTATTGCTAAGGATTTGGACTTAAATAATTTACCTTCTCTCATATGTCATATGTCATATTAGTATGACAAAAAGTAACTTTCAATTCAAAACAGGCACATAAAATTTCATTTTAAAAAGATTTTTAAGCAACAAAAGGAGAGTTGCAATTTAAGAACATATGAAAAACATGCAGATAGATAGAAAGAAATTTTTGCCTGTTCATTGACGTTTGTGGTGAACACAGGCATTACTAAAAAGACTTGAAGGGAACATTTCTTCCTAGCTCAGCTAAAAGGCAATATTTATCCAAAAGTTGCAAAACTACCTTCACTTAGGGCACAGAAAATGAGAAAACAGACAACCACACTGACTATTTCAGATGAAGCAGGTAGCTAACTGCAGGTATGAAAAACCAAAAGACTGTAGGAATGAAGTTCAAATTTCAAAAAGATAGTTTCCCATTAAACCTAAATTAATAAAAGAAGGCAAGATTTGTATATCTGCATGTCAGTACTGCATACAACCCTAGGTCAAGAGGTCTGGCTGTTATCTCCTCTACGTGGTTATTAGTGAAAATGTTTGTCCTTTCCATGGTGCACCTTTTCATGGAGATGTCATCTAGGCTAATACATTGCTAAGCCCAAAAGCTTTAGAAAACTTTGTGCTAGACAATTTCCACAATGTCCCTAAATTATCTGCTTGTGTGTGGACAAGGGAGTAAGGAAGCACTGTTAGGAAGAGGGCAAGGCAATTCATTCTGAAAAAGTTCCTGATTTAGCAGCTTGACAGGTCAGGACTTCTCCCATTTTGACTCTTACCTACCAGGTCAGCAGAGATGGTAGGTGGTCATAATAGTTTAAACAAGCACTGATGGTAAAATCATACAGTATTTTTTCTTTCTTCTAGAGAATTAAATAATTTCAAAATGTTTCATGCCTCCAGGTAAGCAGCATTATTTTGAGATTTTAAAATTTTTATTCCACTTTGTAAAGCCAACTAAATTCATTAAATTTCTTATTTTCTCCCTTTGACATAGAATTGGCAATAGAATTTGACATAGAATGTTTGTGCAATAGTTTTAGGGCTTATTATTTTGGCACATATTTTGTAGTATTATGCTTCTACTACATGTTTTTTGCCATGTGTAAAAAGGTCAAGATTAAAACTTCACTTTTCCTGTTTGCATGCAATAACTTCTGTTTCACCTTCTCTTATGCTGGTTGGATATGCGAAGATGGAAAAAAAATGGTATCATTAAAAGAAGAAAATTAAATATGATATTCTTAAATATTCCAGCAAATAAAATACAGGACATAGACAAGCTGAGAACCATAGGTGTTTTCTTCAGATTTGTTTAATTATAAAAATGCAGTGATAAACACAGCAATTCAATAACCCAAGTGCGGTGCTTAAAAGGGTAAGAGATTTGTACCTTCAACTACTGCAAAAGCCAAGTTTTGGTGACAAAAACAAAACTGAGCTAGAAGTTTAGTAGCAAGTGAAGTTATGATATCTTAATAATATCCACCTCAGCTGTTTATCTTCTCCCAAAGACAACAAAAACACGGGTTCTGGTCATCCAGGCCGTCCATGGGAAATTGCCACTCTAGTACATTAATAAAAATTTGGGAGAGAGTAGTGGAGTTATCAATTCCTAATTGTTCCATTCACAAAAGACTGTAAGACTAACATTAGCATAGCTGCTCTTGAGCCACTGCACAACTTTATGTATTTCCACTGGGAACTGGTCCTTTATGTTATCAAAAGCAGGAGGCATTTCCTCAATTGGTAAGAAGGCTGAGGCTTGTAGGTAATGGAGCTTCAAATTGAATTCTGGATTAAATCCATGCTGAGTTGCCAATCCAGTACTTTGTGTTCTTTGCCAATAGCTTTGGCTCAAGTAAAAGAAACAGGCTTTGTTCTAAACTGGTGCAAATTCCTTGGTTGCTGTGATTGTAGCTTGTTCAAAGTGAGTGATCACATATGTGAGTCTTAAGTAGAGATGTGCAAAACTTGGCAGCATGAGTGCACAAGGGGTTTGGTGAACCTTCATTTGGCTTCAATGTTTATGGTTTTGAATTAGTGTTAGGAAAATTAAAGGATGAGCTAGGAGATGCACTAAAAGGAAGCATCTTGAGAAGTAAAATGACTCAGAGAGACATCAAAAGTAGATTCAATTAAAAGTGATGGACTATAAAAATACTTTGCTAAAATTTAGATGCAGTTTTATTATTTAAATACATTTGTTTTAGTTTAGACATAATATACAGTATGCAAAGGTACAACTTTAAAGAGAAGTTTGCTTTATTTAGTGTTGGGGTTTTTTTTCCTTTTTTTCTCTTTTTTATTTTTTTTACTTTTTTTTTCCATGGAAGTGACTTCCTCACCCACTGGAAATAAGAGCAAAAGCATGATTTTCCAGAATGAACACCGAAAATTATTTACTTAGTTCTGCATTGCTCATATTAGGCTTTATAATTTGTATGTCTTCCTTGCCAGAATACTCATACTCATTAGCTGTTTTCAATTCTTTTTAATTTAAGATTTACACATTAATAAATTATGTGTAAGTAGTAGGCTATGGCAAATGGTTCTGTTAAATAGCTGCCTCAACATCAAACTGTCTTGGAGGAGAATAGGCCCTTTTAAACCTGTGTTCATATCTTCTTTGTCCTCCAATGTTGTATTAGAGTGAAGAAATGGTAATAGGTAGAAATTCTTTCTTTTACATGATAGGAATTTAGGGTGACCTCATTGACTAACTGATGAAATATATTTAAAAAATAACTTTACGATGACTTTCCCTAAGTGTTGGCATTATTTCTTAATAACAATGGCAATGAGATATTCTAGTATGCTACGCTTTTATGTATCCTGGTGTTCTCCTTGGAAGAAAATATACTTTTATCATTACCACATCCCTTGTTTTTCAAATGTAAATGTAACTGATTGACTAACTACCAATTTCCTCTCAGTCTCCCCATTCAAAATTACCCTTGTGTCATTGTCAATCACTCGCAGTGAAGAAACCCTGACCAAGACAGAGAGAAGATACAAAGTAATCCTGTCCACCATGTCAAACGGTGAGTGCATGGGATGGATCATTGGAGTGGTGAAAATGGATGGTTTGCTCCTAATTTCTCCTGAGGATCAACTCTACTTGCTGAATAACCAGGGAACGCTTATGTAGCTTTTAAGGTGAGAAGGGTAGAAACTAGTTTGTATTAAAGAAATGACTTTAAAGGGATACATACAGAAATGCCATCATTCTGACAATATAAAATGCATCCATATTTTCAAGGTAAAACTTCAAGATTTCAAAACCAATAATGAACAGCGTAGGGCAAATAGTAAAACAGACATGGATGAAAATCTAGGCTATCTATTAGCATCTAATGTTGACTCAGCAGGGGAATCCTTCCTCTGAGTTGTTCTGTAATCAGTGCTCCTGTATTTATGCATCTCATTTTTCCAAGAGCAAATGGAGCAGAGCTGGTGATTCTTACCAGTCTTTTTCACAGTAGCAATTTTGAGGTTTTAACCAAATTTGAAGCAACTCCCAACAAGAAATTATTTTAACACAGATATGCAGCACAAGAGTTGTGGCAGAAATAGCAGTTTATTTTCAAGGACCTTTCAGGTGAAAGGGGCTGTCAGTTGTCAGTGATCATGAAAAATTCATGTCCAACAATTCTACTGTTTATAATTTTATTTGACTGGGAACATAAACCTTTGGTCTAATAACAAGAGAACATCTCTAGTTCTCAAACATTATCATGCTGTTCAGGAACTAGGGTATAGTTTGGGATCCAGCTGCAGAATTCCAGAAATTCAGACATTCTTAATCAGTCACATTGGTTGTTTTGGAGTTACAGCATTCAATTAAATATTTTACAGCTAAATTTACCACAAAAAATAATACTCATCTACCTCTAACTTTGCATTCAAGAGAAGATATTTGAATATTGCTATTATTAAGTCAAATTATATTGAGAGCAATTTCTGGGAATGAAAAAGCCGCTCCCAAACTAAATTGAAAACATACAACTAATGGACAAAAATAAAGAGGAATGTAGGAGAAATGATGTAAAGTATTGTTTTTCTAAATGGAAAATCTTAAAAAGAAAAAAAAAAAGAAAAAGAAGAGATGTCTGTTATCATTTATATTAAAAATATCCTATTGCATAAGCAAAAAACATTAAAAATATACATTCCTCCTGTAAAACGCAATAGGATCATTCTGATCCATGAAAACAACACAGCTTATTAAAATGCTGTAATTTTTTCAACATTTTGGAAGAATCATTACATTTTTATCTTACTATTTACATTTCATCCCTTTAAGAACCTCATTGTGAGAGAATATGTTTTGGTTAACCAAAGTGGAATTATAATTTTGGGTAAAAATCCCTGCAAAGTAAATAACGATTTAAGAAAATGACAAGGTGAAAGTCAACTAATTTTGTTGGCAAGAATTTTTCTGTAAGGAAAGGACTTTTAAGATACTTTAGAAAGAAAGAGATCATCCTTGTAACAAGAAAATAATCTCGCTGGTTGAAGTAAACACCAAAACACACAATGAACATCCACCTTAAAAAGTATATTATTTTATAAGATACTTTGAATTTCATTAATGTTGACATAATGTCCTGAAGTAAGAAAACTGATCAAATGAAAGTAGAACTAATCTATACCTGCATGCCTTTCCTGTCTTCTTTTTTTTTTTTTTTAAGAAACAAAATACATTTAATAATAATAATTTTAAAAAACAAAACCACATTTAGGATTTCACTGAATTAGTTTCTCACATTACTCTGCTAAAGATAAATTACAACAAAACCAATATATTGTTCGTAAGTATTAGTATTTTCTTATGTGATTATCCATAAAGGTAAAAAAAAAATCATATGAAGCTTTTTCTTATTACAGCACTTTTAAAATCCTCCATAAAGTTTAAATAATATAAGTTGGTAGAGTCAGTAGGGGAAATTATGCAGGATGACTTTACAGGGGAAGATATTTAGGCCTCGAAGATCTGAACAAATTTTTTGCTCTTCCATTTCATGTATTTCACAAGAAAGATTATTAAGTCTTAGTGTCACCATGGCTAGCACTTAGTCATTCTATAATTTTTCTAATTACAGTATTTCTTCAGCCTGATGTATTGCCAGTTAACAGTTCATTTTCCAGCCAGCTCTTATTCCAACAAGTCATAATTGCCTGCTACCAAGAGCACTTTACACAGGATCCACAATAAACTCTTTCCTTATAATTACCTACCCCACAAAGAAGTCTCTGGTCAGAAAATTTCAAGAACGATTTCTTGTCTTCCTTCTGCATCTTACCACTACTATAAGGGCCCAAGAAACTACATGTGGTTACAACTTCAAAGAAGGACTGGTTCTGAGGAAATACTTTTTCCCCTTTGTCATCAAAGTTTACCTTATGTATGGAAGCCAGATGTTTTCTGCCTTCCTATAAACCAGTACAACTGGTAAAGTAATGCGAAGTGTGTCTTTTATGATTCTTCACTGAAAGTCAAAGGTTTTCAGGAAACAAGACTGAAAAGTATTGGGAAAAAAAATTACTTGGATTTAGTTTTTCTAGAAAAAAAGCAAATCTCTATTTTGAAAAGCTAGAAAGACATTTTGAAAAATGTTTAGCACCCCAACTCATAACCAAAATATTTTTAGTTTCAAAATATTCATGTTTATATGTTATTTTGAATAGTGCTGATCTTTACTCACATACTTTGTGACCTTTCATTCAGAGCCTGTTGGTGGCGTTTTTTATTAATTTGCTTCTTTTGCAAAAACCTCACTTGTTTTCTTTCTAGCTATATTTCCTCTGAAACTTTCAAGATTGTCCTATGCTAAGCTGGAATGAATGCAGTTTTGCAGTCATGTTCACAATGGTGTATCTTTCTACAAACATTCCTGAGAGCAAGATTTGATCACATGAAAGCTCAAGAGGAAAAATAATTATGACTATCACAAGGGGAATTCAAAATATCAGCAAATTTATAGTTTTTGTGTAATGAGATGATAGCCTTTTCATTTAGCAGCAACTCATTTTCTCTACCTACTGAACAATTGTTCCAACAGGTACTAAATTTGCAATGTATCTTCTTTGTTTATTGCTATGATTGCCTTATTTGCTGCAGTGTATTTTTGTCACGTGTGACTTCTGGCTGAATCCATTCAAGGACTGAAGTATCTATGTGATAATTTTGTTGTGCAAATTCACTATTTAAGAATAAATATTATTTCTGAAAAATCCAATTCTTTGCTGTATAGCTGTTGGTTGTTCACATTGCAAGGCATCTGAGCTCCTGAAGGTGGGAAGGGAACACTCCTAGAATGTGACTCTGGGCCCCCACACAGAACCTCTGCTTTGAGGAATCTCATGTTAGTAGCTGAAAAAGTAAAAGGGCCAAGTTCTGTGGAAATGAGTAAAAGGAGAAATTGATGTCAAGTTTCTTCAGTGAGCCCATACTGATAAAAGATATGTTCATATGAGCTCCTGCAACTCACCAGGAAAGCGTCTTGGGCTGACTATGCAAGCAGTTTCTTAAGTGCTGTTTTTGAGTTATGTGAACATTTTGGTGATAAGAGTGTGGTGAAGACTTAAATGTGAGGTCAGGATATGGAGATAGCTCCAGGTATTCAGCCCCTGAAAGTCTATCTGAGATGTTGTGCTCCCTCCGACCCTGAGTCATCTATCTGAAATAAATTAGGTTTCATTACCCAGTCTCTCTTTAATCTTTCCTACTAGTTAAGTTTTGTAGAATTTCCCTCCTCATCTGCTCTTTTCTAGGTTTCAATAGGTTTTCTACAGTTTTCAATTAAGTGTCTTGGAAGTACGTCAGAATCACAAAATCACAAAGTGGTTGAGGTTGTCAGGCACTTCTGGAAGTTCTCTGGTCCAGTCTCCTGTTTGATCAGGGCCACCTAGAGCCAATTTCCCAAGACCTTGCCGAGATATCCCTTGAATATCACTTTTGCAGAGTCATCCTCACCATAAAATCTGTTTCCTGATATTTTAGAGGGAAACTATTTTCAAGTTGTGTCCAATGCTTCTGGTCCTGTCAGTGGGCGCCACTGAGAACTCTCTGCACCCTACCTTCAGTTATTTGTACACATGGATGAGAACTCCCTGAGCCTTCTCTTCCCCAGGCTGAACAGACATAAGCCTCTCAACCTCTCTTCATATATGAGAACCTCTCCTTTTCAGTGGCCCTTTGCTGGACTCTTTTCAGTATCTTCACATCTCTCTTGTAGTGGGAAGATCTGAACTGGACCCAGTGCTCTAGGTGTGGCCTGACAATTCTGAGTAGAGGAAAAGGATCACTGTCCTTGATCCAATGAAAATATTTTGCCTAATGCACCCCAGGGTACTACTCACCCTTTTTGCAACAGTGACACATTGCTGAGTCATGGTCAACTTGGTTTGTAACAGGATCCCCAGAACCTTTTTTGCAAAGCCACTTTCTAGCAGGGTGAAGCCAGCCTCCACTTGTTCCTGGCTGTTCCTCCCCATGTAAAGAACTTTGCACTTCTCCTTATTAAAATTCATGAGGCCCCATCAGGCCATTTATCCAGCTGCCAAGGTCTCTCTGGAAGACAGCACAGCTGCTTGGCATATCACCCACTCCTTCCAGTTTGGTATTATCTACAAATTTAGTGATGCTCTTAGTGAGACTCTACCCCAACATTCAGATAATTAATGAAGGTGTTGAACAGAACTGGACCTACTCTGGACCCATGGAGTGCACTGCTAGATGCTGGTGCTGGCCTCCAACTAGAATTTCTGAAGTTGATCAACCCCTGGCCTGACCATCCAGACTGCTTTCAATCCGTCTCACGGATGAGCTGAACACGAGTACTTCAAAATAGCTATTACAATGCTTTTATTTTTTTAAATTTAGTGTTTTATAGTAAAAAAAAATGTTAAAGTTAGCTTGATTAAAGCTTGATTAGCTTTATCCCAGTCCAATACGAATATAGTTTGGTTGTAAATACCCTGAAAAACTGCCTTTGTTGTTTTTTGGCTAGAATATACTAAAACTTTAGTTTTCTAAAATGGGCTAAGGTCAGGAAGTCTGCAAGCTGAATATTAACTCCCAGGACACCAGGAACTCGTACTCATATAATTGAAGAACATACTTAAAAGTCAGAGTCATAGCATCACTCTAGGGAAGAGAAATAGAAAGCAGCCTTGAACAGATTGTAAATATCAGCACTTTAAATATTCTCATCTAACAAAAATTACTTAAATTCTTTACATGCAATTACTTCTTCCACAAACCTGGTTTAGAGTAAAGGAGTCCTCTGCTGAAATTAAGGTATTATTAATCCAACTACTCATACAGACATCTTTGTTTTATTTTAGCTGCCAGGTTAATTTGCTGTACTTAGGACAAAATGAATGGCAAGGGACATTAACATCTATTAATGAATAAATTAACAATTAAATTTATATCTAAGCAAACACTTAGGCATCTTAATCAACACTCTGGAAGAATGTTGACTTATTTGTTGATAATAGGAATTTTAAATCCAAATGTTGCCTGGTTCTGGAGGAGCACCTCACCTGGGCAGGGTGGATGTGGTGTGGAAGGGACTAGAGGGAAGACTAAGAGCAGGACAGAAAGATTTGCCATTTTAACCCTGACAGTGGCTGTCATGGATTCTAGCTTATATGTAAAGGACTATCTGAATTTTACATCTTCATATATGTATGTAAAAATTGTGTCCAGGACCTGAACTGCAGAAGTGAGTGTCCTAGCACAAAACTATAGTGGCAAATCTCCAGTTGAGTTTTCATTTTCTGTTCTTATAAATCCCTGTTTTGTGTTGATCCCATGAGACTTCCAGCAGATTGAGTTGAAATCATCTCACTGCATTGCCAAGAGCCCCACAGTGTTCTCTTGCTGGAGAGTACTTGTCAATTTTTAACAAAATAAAAAACTTTAGTCTGTTCTCAAAGCCATAGACAATAGGTCACTAGATAACAATTGGTCTTAATAAGATGGATTCCATTGTAATTGCTCATTCGTATGAATTTTCATATATGCTTTTGTAGAAGTACTCATATTTTCATAATTCGAACCAAAATATAAAGCATACAGCATCTTCCACTTATTCAAAATGAATGAAATTGCAGTAAATTATTTCTAAATGTTTTGTTCCTCCTCAGCAGAAAGCTGAAGTACTGCTGACCAGAAGAAACATACCCCCTTTTTTTTTTTTTTTACATATTTTGTGAATTTTCAAATTTGAGTCATATGAAAACATTTAATATTTCATGGATAATGAGAAGCTTGAAAGTGTGGATTGTGGATGCTCCAGAAGCAGAAGTTAAATGTTAAAACTGTTTGTAGTGTAAGAGTAAAAAGTGGAGAAAAGGGTTGTTTCTCTTCTTCTGTAAATAACAATAAATGAAAATAGGCAGAATAAACTGAGTGTGGGAAAATTTACTTCCATTTCTTGTATGTATTTTAGTTTCCTTAAGAATATGTCCTTTTTTTTATTTCACCTACTAATAGTTGAAATGGTTATTCTTTCTTTTTTTTGCGAGACAAGAGCTTATATCTCACAGGTCTGAGACATTCCCCTAATGACAGAGTTAGAAAGAATTTGAGGAAGGAATCAGTATTTTTGCTCTGCAACATTCGATATTTAGGAAATTGCATAATTGGTGTTTACTTTCATACAATAAGCCCTAACAATAGAGTAAGGTGCTGCACATTATAGAGCTAAAGATATACGTGTAGCCTGCTAAGAGCTCTTTTGTTTTTCTGTATCTGTAGAAAGTTAGAAGGCAGTTTGACTGCAGAGGTCAACTAAGGGATAAGACAAGAGTAAAATAGATTATGGATAAAAAAATAATCTCTTAACAAAACTTCTTCAAACCTTTTGAAGCTTCCAGTATATCTTCAGGTAATATGCCAAGATTAGTGCCCATGTGGTGAAGAAACAGGTTAAAAATTACTTACAATATAGAAACACAAGCGAGACTATATGTACTTGAGTGTAAGGGGAGTGAACTTTGTGTCAGAGTTGTACAATGGAAAATTTTGGTTCCACTGCCTTTTTCTGTCAGGTGCTTAATTTTTTAAAAGTACGAGGTCTTTCAGGATTTTACAGTAGAAAAAAAACAGGAGGGATTCATTTGAGGTTTTCTTAATTTGTTATGTTTAAAAGAATGGTATTCTGCCTAAATTTTGCTGTCTGTCATGCAAATAGAAGAAAAAACCCTGGTAAAGAAAACCTAACAAACCTTATATTATAATGAAAGTCGCAGACCAAAAGAAAAAAAAACATCTTCTGGCTCTAGCTAGTTAGCTTGTTTTTGCAGCAGAGCAGGGATTGCTATACTTTACATATTTCGGGGCTTACTATGCCCCTGGTTCAAGTATGAGAGGTCAGCAGAGGCCAGATAAGGGCCAGGCTGGGATCTGCAAGACTTTCTACCTAAGTGAGAGACAAACTGCTGGATCCTTCTGTGTCTGTTGTGGCAAAAGCAGCTGAACAAAAGCCTACATTTCTCATTAGAAGGAGGACTGTGAATTCAAAGGAATCAGTATACTTTACCTCCGACCTCTCCTCATGCTTTTCTGAAAAAACCCCACATGGATATTCATCAGAATTAATACCTGTACCCAGCAAAGGGGGATTAACAGTCCACTATTAGTGGATTGCCATTGTGTTAGTTATTGTGTCAAGGCAAGGTCATACATTTAAGTAAAATAAGTAAATATTTTAACGCAGAAGCTTTAATTGGGTTCTAATTTAATTCATAAGGAAAATGAAAAAACACCCCAGCAACTGTGGATGATAAATGTAAGATAGAAAAGACTAAAGAAAACATAAAGTCCAACAGTTTTACATTATACCTCATTCCATGGTCTGAAATTAGTCGGTCCTGACTTTGCTCAGTAAGATAATATCTAGCTTCAGCCTGACTTCAAGTGAACTCTGTTGATGAATGGAAAAGGCTGTTTGTCACTGGGAAAGTACCTGAAAACAATCTGTTCCTGAGAGCAACTGAGATGTTAGCAGAAAAGAAAAACAGTCATCTGAGATGTTCCCTCATGTGTTTTATTGCTCTGAATAACACAGAAAATTAGATACTGATTCTTAGAATGTAAAGATTCTAATAAACTACTCTTAGACAAAGGAAGTTTTCTTATCTGTGATTTTTTTTCCGTTATTCTTTATGTGCATTTTCATATTGTAAGCTCTCAGGATAAAATCTTTCATACATATTTGTAAAACACTTGGCACTCTGTACTTAATACAAATACTAAAATCCAACACAATATAAAATATTACCTCTTTAGTTTTATTAAATCTGAACAGTGCACTTACCTCATCTCTACTTTCTGTGAAGGGTACTAATTAAAGTAGCCTGTAAAAATAGGTAATGATGGGGGTTTGAAACCATCTAGACTAGTTTTACCCCTGTTAAACTTTTGTTTCATGGTGTTACACTTGGCACTTCATTGTATAACTGAAATTAGAGTCCAGGCCACACACACACACAAAAAGAACAAACTGAGAGAGGCTAGTCAGGATGCAGGCTATTTTCTTCCTTGCTACTTCCTCATAATTAGCTAGAAACAAAGAACATGTCATAATAGTGTCCTTTCCTGGCTCTAGCAAATCTGGAAACATATTAAGAGTAAACAAAATATTTCCTTGTAAGGATTTTTCTTTCTATTGTAATTTTTAGAGTATTAATCTCACTAGAAATTCCCCAAATTAATGAAATATGAAATTCAAAAGATAAAAAGAAAAAAACAAAAACAAAAACAAAAACAAAAGTGTGAGAGAGGAGTAGATGAGCTCTACTCCCCCTTCCCTTTCCCCACAAGAGTAGAAACATTCTTTTGAATTCCCTTCTAGTATTCCAGTGAGTTTCACAGACAAATATTCAGCTGTGGTCTTGACAGCTTCTCAGAGGTCTCATTTTAGGAAAATGAGTCACACCCATCTTCTGAAAAAGCAAATTATTTTAAAACACTCTTGGTTGCTGAAAATCATTATTCTTCTTGAGTATCTTAAGGCTATATTAATTGCCTACAGATAAAGATATATTAATTACCTACTGATAAACTCTTATTTAAAAATGTTGAGTTCCGATAGCAAGGCACTTGAATATAATTAAGAACTTGGGATAATTGAGAAATGTAGGGCACATCCACATACACTTCACATAAGTTTATTCAAGTTAGTCCCAAAAGAGAGGATATGTGTATGCCACACTGCTATGCCACACAGGTATTCTAGCTCATCTATAGGAAGCTGTATAGTGATGTGAATGTGGTATTTGCACTGGGACTAATTAGGTCACTTCACTTTTCACACTGTTTCCAGTTTTGGAGCCAGCTGGGTACCTTTTCACAGTGCAATACTGTTCACTATAGACATAAACTTAAAATTATTGTGTATATCCCCCTACCTATTGGTGTTCTGAATGAATTAGGATCCCCACTGGAAAACAGAACACAATTATTCATAAGCCATCACATATTTCAGGATTCTTTATTTGGGGTTTTCTAACTTTAAATGTTTGAATTTTGCCATCTGACTTTTGATGAAAGGAAGAAACCGAAATGTGTTTTCATATGTTGTGACAACCCTCCATTCTGTGCTCTAACAAGAATTTGAGCCACAACCTTCACAGCTGAGACTACTATTCCTTGTAGTAGGAGACAACTATTATCTCAGTGGGGAATAGACAAACCAATGGTGTTTAATCATGGAGTTTGGAGGGGCCTCAGCACAGGCTGACTTCCATTCTTCAACTTCCTACTGTGGAAGCTTTTGGCCAGATGTGAGGAAAGAATTACATGGATTGCTCTGATGCTAGGAAAAACAGAAAGAACTTTACTTCTTCCATAACAAATTTTAGCACATAATGCTGTGAATAGATATACAGTACTGAAACATCGTTACTTACAGGACCTGCTAGTCATTGCATCAACATGTGACAAAAAAGTTATCAATTAGCAAAAACACTGCACAGGAGTAATGAGAATTGTGTTCAGATGATGGATTCAGAGGTAGGTGGAAGTTTTTTTCTCACAGAGCAGTTTAGGATTTTATCCCTGAATGAGTTTCTTAAACAAAAATTTAAAGATAAAATTTTTTTCATAAACATATATTTTCTTTTTACAGAGTTAGCATGAAATACTAAATTTTTGTATATCCTATGATTGAAGTATGAGTAATTGTACATATAATTGAACTGCCAGATATAATTTCTCTGATTAGGAATGTAAAGATTTCAGTTTGGTTTTCTAGCTTGAAACTGATCTGGAATCATAAATTTGTAGGTTAACATGATCTCTTGAGATAGATTTCCATTGGTCTCTTTGAGCAAAATAAAGTCAAGCCATTCACAAACCCTTAATTCTATTAGGGATTAATTCCATTGCATTGTTTTGATCTTTCTGAAGTAATAAATGTGGCAGCAATGAGCCAGATTCATGCCTGGGATGCACTAAATTTTAAGGGCCTCATCTTTGAAGGTAGATCTTTCAGATAGGGAATTTTTTTTTCTGGATATGGGTTACAACCACACAAAAGCATATATGATTTCAGGAAACTGGAACCAAAGTACTCAGTATTAAACTGCCAGGATGTCTGACTGCCCATTAAAACTGTCAGCAAGCTATGGAAATGCTGAAAAAGACAGTAACAAAACAACTGTTTACATTCTTGTGAACCTGAACCCATCTTTAGTGACTTCATCAATCTCAGCCTCTAGTTCTGCTGCAGAATTCATGACTTAAAGGCTTTTTGCTCAAAGTCATAATTTTCATCATTCACAGATGGCTTGTTTAGACTCTGTTTCATGAGACACAGCAGAGGAAAGCTCAGGATATTTGGTACAGCACTTACATCAGCCCAGACTTCTCCAGGGGTAAGATCTTCTCTCCAAGGGAAGGTCAAAGACATAAATAAGAAAGAACTGTCAAACCCAGAAATTAGGTGCCCAGTGCAAAGTAGAGCTTAGCTATCCTTAGTATCTTAAACTCCACAGACTGAGAAGAAAAATAATTATATTAGCAAAATTTTCCCATTTAAATCCTACTTCCAATGGAGAAATCACAAGGCAGAAGATTGGAGGAGGAGTCATTGCAGCTTTTAAGTTAAACTAGAAAATGAACAATAACACGCTTGTCATAACAAAGAGTAAAACTTTTCAGTACAGTTCAGACCTGCTTGAAAGACTGAAATGTTACTGAAATTGGAAATACTGCTTAACTTAAGTGTAATACCAAGCCAAGTTTTTTCCAGAACACATATATTCTTCTAAGTGCCACCAATATAAGAAGCATAAAAACTCTGGAAAGGATACTTGCAGGATAGGTTTAATTAACCTAAGATGCTTCCAATCCATCAACTAAATGGTTCAAATATTTTCAGGATGCTAAATATAAATAAGTGAGGCAAGGTTCATAAATTCAACATATTGGTTTGTTGTCTGTGAAGTTGTACTGATTTTCCAATCAGAGTAATTATAACAATGCCATTTCTTTAATAAATCTTTGTATTAATTTTTGATACATACAAATACACAAAAGTCATAAATATGAAAAAATAGCACGAAAAGAGAATAGTGCTGAAGAAAATGCAAATTATATCTGTTCGTAGTACCAATAATAATCTGCATTTAGAGAACACTTTCCATTTTGTTGTCTCCAAACATGCAACAGATATTAACTAGTTGCAAGGCTTCTGGGAGAAGACTTAGCATCTCTTTTTAATCTGGCTTTAATTTTTTAAGTGCCCAATAATATTAGGAGAAATTTTTTGAGAAGTGGGTGACAAAAGGAGGAATGAACTTCCCATATGATGTTATGATCAATAATAAAATTGCCTCATATTATCATTGATTTCCTTAAGGATCTGAGTCTTTGGGAACAGAGGAGAATTTCATCTAGTGTGTATCAGAAAAAGAATAGAGGCGAGGACTACTAATTTTCAGCCTCATGTTCTCTCCACCAAGTCATCCAGTCCAGCTCACAGTACGACGCTGTGGCTTGAGGACATCAGCTGTATGCAGTCTCAGTCACCCCGTGCTGTTTGTAGTAGAGCTACTTGTCCAAGGAAACTCTTTTTGCAATAACTATTGAGACAGCCTTATTCTGCTTTCATAAACAAGACATATCATCCTTCTCCTGCCTTTTTTTAGATTCTATAGATATTTATCAGATCTTCTTTATTTTGGTCTATAACACTGTACTAAGAGGAATATGAATAATTAAAATGTTATATTTTCTATATGTCTTGAAAGGGACATAGAGTCTGATAAAATTTCCACTCTATGCAAAGTGTTTGTCTGAAGAACAATGGCAATTTGAAATATCAATATAATTATTTCAATAAGCACATTAACAGAGAGAAATTTATTTTAAGAAATATAATAATAATTTAAAAAATAGAACAGAAAAAAAGGAAAAGGAAAATAGTAGGTATGTCCTACTCAGTGTGTTGAATTTTTATCTCTGTACTTACCTCTGTACTACATCAATAGACAAGACAGAAATTTTTTCCAGCAGTTATTTCAAGACTCTGTAACCCAAATCCATATTATGATGTTGGGGAAATGTCCTGGTTTCAAGAAATTAAACTATCCTTAATCATTTCAATTCACCAGTCTCTTATGATTTGTTCACATGATTTCACTAAGTAGTTTGATACGTTGTTTAAGAATATTCTGTTAAATAAGTAACATTTACAAGAATTTCTCTCCATTCCTGCAGGGATAATAGAACATTACAACAGTTCCCTCACAGAGAAAGCTCTCAACTTTTACCTCCTTTTTGTTAAATCTATAAATCAACTTACTTTCTAGCAGCACTGACAAATCTATTCACAGTAGATCAAACAAAGGGGTGGAAAATGAAGTGGAAAATGTCAGTGAGATTGGTAATGTTAGAGAGGACAATAAAATCTCGAGAAAGAGGACCTGGAGTACGAAACCTCTGTACAGGCTGTTGTTTCACAACAACTTGCCAGGATGATGACACTTTTATAGATAATTTTGGGGTTTGTCCTGAGTTTTTATGTATCTTCTGCAACACCCAGGGACTCTGGGAGCTCTGCAGGAATCCTGAATGTGATATGCAGACAGGGGTTCTGGTGACTTCTCTTTCACCTGCTCTCCTTTGTTTGGCCAAATCATAGTACATAATTTTCCTTAAAAGAAATATTTTGTGAAACCTTTCACAAAACTTATTTTGGAGGAATGATAATGGATCACAAAAGATGTAAATATCACACACGAGCCCCTTTCAATCCCCATACCTACATGCCCATGCATAAAAATCATCTTGGCATTGACTGATGATTTCTTCTAAATATGACAAATCACGAATTTCTAGCTCATTTGTTTCTTTCTCTTTCATAGAAGATCTGATTATTGGCCATGAAATTTACCTAAATAAAGATTGTGTGTGGAGCAGATTTTACGCCTTTAATTACAAAGAAGAGTTAGTTAACGTTGCTGTACCAGCCTTCCTCTCTGTTGCACGCTGATTCCACGCAGCCCTTTTCAGCAAAAGGAGTGCCTACAAAATGGAACTGCAACAAGGAAGGCAAAGCTGGGAGGGGTTTTGTTGTAAATGCCTAGCCTAGGTGCGTCCCTGGAGGTTTTCTGGCAGGAATTTGAGCTTGCAGAGTCCTCAGTTCAAGTGTGCTTGTTGGGAGATCCTGATTGTAAGCCTCGGTTTTTAGAAGGTGAGCGGGTAGTTCATAATTTGGGGAGAAGAGGGTGCTGAGCTGCCTTGCCGTCAAGCCTTCTGACTGCAACGGTGGCAGGCCTGGCTTCAGTTCTGAGAAGAGAGAGGGGGTTTTGCCAAATTTTCTAACCCAAGTACCTGCATTGTTACATGCTTAGCTCTGACATGCAAATACTGACGCTCATACATATGTATGAATATGTCAGTGTCGGTCTTCAGCCGTGGATAGCTGTATGCTTGACTGGCATGTGTGTTGCTGATTACTTGATTCTTGGATTCCAATGATTTTTTGAGACAGCTGAAACCCCAATTTTTTGCATTTTGTTTATTTAGTGAAATAGCAAAAAAAAAAAAAAAAAAAAAAAAAAAAAAAAAAAAGGAAGAGAAGGCGAAGGTTTGATTTAAGTTTGGAGGTTTGTTTTTTTCAAGGTTTTTTTTTTTTTCCTTTGGCTTTGGTGTTTTCTCTTAAGCTGTGTTTCAGCTTGCAGCAAGTGGTTGGCCACCCCTACCCTTCTGGTTCCTTGCTTTCTTTTACACTATTCCAGAACATGTTTCATGCCTTCCCTCTTTCTTGTTTAGACTAAATTAGCCAATGAACAACCTGACCCAGCTGCTTAGCTGTTCCCTGATCTGCATTTTACTTCTTAATGAGCTCAGAGTGACAAGCTATTTAGGCTGCTTGTTCCAGCATCAGCTCTGACTCCATCTGTAACTTTAGTGCCACTTCTTTGTCAGCAATGCCAATTACAAATGTGTGCCTTTCTAATTTACAGCACTCTAGTTATAACGCCCACGCTGTGCTCCGTGTGTTCTCTCTTTGCTTCTACTGTTTGTAGTCACCTGAGCAGACCTTCAGATTGTCAGAGCAAGGGTCTGCTACATGGCTGGCATTGATCAGCTATCTATAGCACCATATACAATTTGGCACTGCATAGATCGTTTGCTCCCTTTCATCTGCCCTGAATTTGGAAAGCTCTGTCGGTTCACACGGGTTCTACAAACCTGTCTGTGCGTTGATCCTTCTGTGAACTGGCAATCCTGGAGCAAATGTGTTCCCTTGCATATGATACCGCAATATGGGAAAAAGAATTACTTACTATGCATCTGTAGGGGTATATTATATTTTTCTTGGCCTCCTCTGCATTCATCTGCAGAAAAATCTTAAATATGTTCCTCTTTTGCCCGTGAGCAATGACTACAACTTGATCCATTTCTTTGTGTGTATTGTTAAAAATGCAGAACATCTCAAGTCTCTGCTCGGGCAAATACAATATCAGTAAACAGTATCCATTTCTATTGGTTTATAATATGGCTTACTGAGTAGCAGAAAAATTGATCTACTCTTTTCTGTTGCTGTTGCTGCTGGGTGTTCATTGCCTGTTGACAAGTTGGTCTTCTGAAGAGCAAGACTCATACCTAGAAAGATGTTTCAGGGAGCACTAAAGGAAGGAATCTCTTTGGCTCATTAGCTTCTCAGACAGAGAGATCCTCATATTTAATAGCTGGTGTATTTTAAATTAATTAAAATATACAACTTCTTCATGTTATTCATAATTTACTTTTTGGTTTTAATTTCATCATGATTCTGTTGCTGTTCCTATTGGTGGCAGGATGTGAAAAGACCCTTATTATGTCTAGCCATGCCAGACAACATGAGAACACAGTCTTAGACTGATTTCATCTGAAAGTTCACTATGAGTGTCTTTTCCACTATATTTTGCTCCCTGTTTGTATTATTTCTTAGTAACTGTGGAATACCCTCAATTATTTTAAGCAGAGAGGAATGAGGGAAATCCCAAGAACATCAGATGGGATATGATGCATATCTGTTAAGGTAGGACAACAAGGTTCCAGTAGTTACCAGGCTACATTTCTTTCATCAGATCCCATGTGGTGCTTTCAGCTGAAATGAGTGTGCATCAGCCAAGGTATTCCTGAAATGATTAAGCCCTTTATCTTCAACGGACAGTGGAAGTAGAATTTGGTTTGATGTGCAGAACAAAGAAGCAGTAGTGAGCAACATTTAGCATCTATTTCTATATTATTATTTTGTCTTCAGGGGAAAAGAAAATTGAGTCCTGAGATAAAATTGTTTCTGGCAGGTAAAAGTGTTAAAAGTTGTGTGTTGCACTCACATACATAACAGTCAGAAACCGTAAACTAGAAAACCTGGAATTAGAAAGTTTAGATCTTGAGTCTCTAAAACTATGGATGTGGTCTGCTGAGTTCAAATGGCCCCCAAAATAAGGCTGTATATGGATTGATTTCGAACCATTTATGATCTGTCTCTAATAACTCTTCCTTTATTAGAAGATTTAGTCAGTTTTTCAGGAAACCAAAAACAATAGTGAACAAGATGCTCAGCATTTAGATTTTCCTGAACAGCTGATAACTAGACTATGCAGTTTGTTTAGATTCTTACAAATGCTACCAAATTTTCAAATTTTATCTGTAATTCTACTTCAAATGCTTTTTCAAAGGGTACATATCATTGGGGAAAATTACAAAGGCTGACATATACAGCAAGCATGGTGATGATCTGAACATCATATCTCATTTTTTGTATTAAACAAGCACAGAAAAGGTAAGTGATGGTGGTGGCCAAACCTGTGACTTTTTTCTTTTTTTTTTTTTTTTTGAATACTGGAGAATTCAGTTTGTTTCTTGTTTTTTGTTTTGGGTTTTTTGTTTTGTTTGTTTTGTTTTGTTTCGTTTTGTTTTGTTTTGTTTTAAGATCCCTCACTAAAAGACCAGAAAAGCTTTGAAAATTATGATCATAATTCTAAAATAATGCCATTAGAATTGGTGGGTTTGTCTCAGGAAATTAGATTTTTTTTATTCTCCTGTTCTGAGTAGCTTAAGTTCTACTGAAAAAGAAGAATTACAAAGGTTTTAGTCTGCTTTCCACAAGAGAGATCGTGTTGATGTCTATAAGTGTTGCAGCAAAACAACTTTTTTAAATTCTACTCATTTGTAAGAAGGATTCTTTCCTCTAAAAAGAGCCTGGTTTTATCTATTTTTTTAGGTCTATTGCTAGTGAGAATTAAAGAATTTATTTTAGATACATTATTTTAGCTGCAATAAGGTGATGTGATTCTGATCACCATGACTCTGCTACTCCTCCTCTACTTTTTCTCCAGGCTTTTTTGGGAAACATGCTTTGGGGACTGCCAGAATGAATGTAGAGGTCTGTGGATCTTGTTCTGGCCTGACTATTCATCAGCCAGTACAACAGCTATGGGGCATATTTGCCAGATAGCAGAACTTAGGGCAGTCTTGAGGTTGCTCAAAACAACATTGGGGATGAACAGTCCCAAGAAGGACACAGGAACAGGGAATGTCTCTGTCACCACTTTTCACTACTGCATTGAGAGTACTTTAGCCAAGGCAGGAAAATCTGGCAAGTGAAAAAATCTGGAGTGTTATAAATGTGTTATTTTTAAATAGTCACTTTTAAAATGCATAGGATCAAGATCTCATTATTAATTTCCATTGATATTGGATCAGCTGCAGAGCTACTTTGTTAAGATCAGTCATTCTTTCCCAACTTTTTACTTTTCCTTCTTCTTTTTTTTTTATGCATCTTTTATTTTAAGTGAGCTAAAACTAATAAATTAATACACTTTAAGTTCAAAAATACGCATAACAATATTTTAATTTTACCTCCTGTATCACATTAGTCATTGAACTTCATCTTGTAATTTCTGCATTGAACTTTATAACTTGCAGCTGAGCTAGGACGTACCTTTTAAAAAGCTATCTAGTATTGATTTAGACTCCCACTGAAAGGGAATCAACTATGCCCCTCAGTAATTTACTCCAGTGATTAATTACCCTAAGTATTAATATTGTGCATCTTATTTTCAATCTCTCTTTTTTTTAATCCAGCATTTTCAGTGTGAAAGATAGGAGACTTTTCACACTATTGTATGGAGAAATGCTCAGCACTAATTTATATAAAAGCAAAATAGTGTTACTCTCTTATTGCTCCCTTCTACATGTAACAATTCACCAGTAACCCTTTGAAACTCATTGAGTACTAGAGACATACCTTTAAATAGGGGCTCAAGTATGATATAAGCCCATATCCTTACCTCCCAATGAATGCCAGAGAAATACTTACTTTTACATGGGATCTGGAGAGTGAGCTGTTGTGTGTATCAGGGGGCTAAGACTGCAGGTACACTTACTCCCTGGCTTGTATTAAGTAACCTCAAAGAGGTAGAGCTTAAGTCCTTCCCCTAAGTGCATGTCTGAAAATAATGTAATTATACTGGTTAGTTTGTAGAGAACAGAGTTTTTCAGGTAAGGATTTTTCATATATTTTCATAGAAGTCAACATGGTGATGGAGATGACTGGAGAGTATCAGCCTCTCCCCCTAATTATGAAACATAATTGTTAAAAGCAAATCAAAAGTTTTGCTTTTTTACAGGCTAAATTGAAGCAGCAACAGTGGACATTGGTTAAGAATTGGTTGCATCGCCTTCAGTACAGACTAAAGTCTCTTGTTCACAAATTAAACAGTACTTTTGGTGTACATTTTTCTCTTCATTTCTTCATCTCCAAATGTGCTTTAGTCCTAACCTAGAGGGACCACCTGTGAGCGAGAGGGTAGTTTAGTCTCCATGCTTATTCACTCCTTGGTCTCTCTGCTGAGACTGTCAAGCCAAGAATGCCAATTAGTTCAGCATTAACAAGCCCCTTTATGTGTTCTATTGGGCCTAAGAATTGACAGCTTCAATTCTGAATTTCCTTGGTTATGTGGATTTATGTTAAATTCTTGTTTCTCATGAAAATGCTCTCAAGCCTCTAGTTGGGCTGAAACTAATTGTTTCAGAATTAAAAGTGGGTGCAAATGAAAACTTGGTCAGGTTACCCTTGGGCTTGGATACACTATCAAAGCTAATCTGTACAGATCTTGCTTAACTGTGTTTACAGTGCTTCTCTAAAATATTTTTTTTTTTTTATCTAAAACTGTGAAATGTCTTAGTTTTATATTGATGGACAGGCATGTGCATGATCCGTGAGGAAAGAGCGGGATTTGAAGCAGCCCTATTTAGAAACAAATTTTATAAAATGAAAAGAATTTTAAATCCATGCACTATATAAACTGCCTTGTACATTTGGTTCAATGTTAGCCCATGCCTGCAAAAGTACTGCCAGTGCTGGCTACTTTGAACTGCATAGGGTAGTTGTGATTTCTCCTGTGCTACCCTACATGCTTAGGAAGAGGTACGGGCAAACTCCAGAAAACCATGCTACATCACTTTTAGTATTCATCCTGCCCTTGTAAAAGCCTTCATCATGAGAACTGCAAAGTAAAAAAAGAAAAAGAAAAAAAAAATAAAAAAGGCAGTGATTAGGCTACTCTATAGCTGAGATCACAGCATGTCCCAGGATCCTGTATTTTCTCATTGCTTCCCTGTGCCAAACCCTTCCATTGAGTTCTTTTACTAGATGTAACAGGAGTGATTTTTTTTTTTTGCATAGGTTCCGACCCCTCCCAGGATAAAAGTTTATGACATAGATCCCCATGCTTCACAGTAACACCAACATGAAATAGTCTATAAGCACCTGCAAAAAAGAAAAAAAAAAAAAAAAGACTAAATCAGAGAGATCGTTTCTTACTCTGCTTTTCCATTGACTGTACAACAGTAGTCAGCATGCCTGAAAAAATGTCTCCATGCATGTTGTTTATAGCTCTGTTGCATTAGTCAGCTTCCTTTAATAAATCAGATACAAGTTGTGACATGTTGTTAATTCGATCACTAATAACCTGCTCAAATTGCAAATCTATGTCAGCAGGTTGGTGTTGATTAAGTCATAGTCGCTACTAACATATTGTTTTAAATGACTGATAAATTTTATTTGCTGCAGTGATAGACTGCCTGCTCTGCTGTATTAGGTTGTGGGCTTGCGGGGATTTTGTTGCGGAGGGCTTTTTGGTTGTGTTGTTTTTTGGGCTTTTTTTGTCTCCTTGTAAGCTTAGAAAAATGACACAAATGGCCCTGAGGTGGTCCTCTAAAGGCCTTTCTCTTCCCCTGTTTGCTGCAAAGAGAGCTGGTAGCCACTAGAGGGGAGGAGACTGCCGGCTTTACTGAGCGCTCCAGCTACAGCTTGAAGGTGCAGAGGCTGTCACCAGACTGGTTGCCCAACGAAATGGTTTAAAATATGTTATGAAGGTTAGTAAAAAAATAAAAATAAAATGTTTTTCCCTCATGCCCCCACTTCCCTTAATGCATTTTAAATATTAACTGCTCAGCACATGGGCTTTCTTAGGAGGGTTTCTATCTCAGGTGATAACGGGGGGAGGGAAAAAAGCCTACGGTAATAAACATTGAAAATGTTACGTCTGAAGGTGATGTGTTAAATCTTTCAAGGAAAATGTTTAATTTTCTATGCAAGGATGCTGGAAAAATTAGGGTGTAGTCTAGGAATAACAATCATTTATTTCCTATGTGAAATGAGAAGTTTTGATTTTATGTGTTCGAAGTTTCCAATCATTTCCGTTCCCCTCTCCCCCCCCCCCCCCAAACTATTGATGTTGAAGAAATGTCTAAACTAGTAGAAAACTTAAGTAACATTCTTAAAAACTTTTTGAAACATGTGGTCTGTGTTATATGTAACCAAATCTAAGCCACAATAGTAGAAAATCTCATTTTATCATCTGTAGATGGCTAAATATATATTTCTTTCTTTATATATACAGTTGACCTTTTTATTTTATTTTTTAAAACAGAGTAAAATTCTTGGTATTGTTAAAGAGCTATAATGTAGAACTGTAGCTTGTTACACTTACTCTCCTGAGTGTAATTGCACTAAGATCATTCAGTTTCCATTTGGAAAGCCAGTGGCAATTACTGGAATACAATGTATCATGCATTTGCTCACTGGATATAAAACGTATATACTAATTCGCAATAAAATGTAACAGCTGTCAGTGCATTTTCTGCTCTGTTACTTCAATAAATTGGAACTCTGACTAGAAAATGGGAATATTGCATTTTTACACACTCCGTAATGTGTTTGCTTTTTGCAAATACAATTTATTTTTTTCATGACAAAAATTGTGTTTGTTATTACTGCTAGTGGATAAATATTCTTATATCAGAATGAATTACACATGGTATCTGTAAAGAAGTAGTAATATTTTCTGCTTTTTATTGTAGCCTGTCTCCAGTAAACAAAATGCACTTAACCTACTTCTGTCATATATTGGGGGGTTTTTTATTTTATTATTTTTTAGCATTGCAATGGTAGAGGGATAGCAGGAGTCTATTTTACCCTACCTTTGCAGTTATTTGAGTAACTGATTAACATTTTATAGGAGACTGTTATTTCTCTCTTGGATTTATTTTAATTTTTGTAAACATATATAGAGCTAAATAATTCTGGAAGACAGTTATTAACCATGACTCCTCACATTATGAACTAGTGCATCTGAGTTTTATTTAAGATAAAATGCCTGCACATTTGTGTAATTTTGTTACTTGAGGTCAGACTTTTCACAGATAATTAGCCTTTTACACACTGTGAAATCAACCTGCATTGGTTATTTGGCTAGACTCTTTGCTTCTGTTCTTTATTTCCCAGAAGGTTAACGTGCTGAAAATCTAGCTGCAAGCACATAGTACTGTCTCTTTGTGTTGCTAATTATCCCGTTGCATAATTATTAATATCAGGAGCAGGAAGAGGAAACAAGCACACCAAATAGTCATGAATGCTAGTGTTCTGGCAGGAAGCTAGTCCTGCATTAATAAAATGTGCCTGTGCCAATATCACAGAAGATAGGAGCGTTCCTTGTTAAGGATCATTTATTAACTGAGATCATCTTTTAGTTCGCCTTGGGGTAATGACTAATGTCAATGGCAAATTTCACAGTTGTCTAGAGAAATGAATTAAATTTGTAATAAAAAGCCCTTCGGCTTGTTGTACATGTTCATTTATTGGAGTAGTTGAACTAGGAGAACTGTAAGGCAACCAAGAACATTGGCTTAATTTTCCTTACATATAATAGTGACCTTTAGCTTCATATTGAAAAAGTTACCTATTATAGACTGGTAAATTAAATGAGAAGTTCCTCTAATGCAAAATAAACTAAGTGACTGAGCTAAGTTAAACGGCCCTTGAGCTTATAAGGTTTTTGGCAGAAACAAATTCTCTTTTTTGCTACATCTGTTCTGCACCAGCCTGCTGAAGGTGGTTCTGTGTCTAATCAGTCAGATAAAACATTACAAACTGGGAGGCTAAGAAGTAGTTAGAAGCCCATCCTATAGGATACCAGGATGATTACAAATTTGGGACAGTACAGGGACATTTTTCTCATTGAAATTGTGATTTTGTTTGAAAACTTTCAGATGCTCTTTATATGTTATCTTTATATAAAGTCAAAGCAACCTGCATCCATTAATAAAAAGGGTGTGTTGGAGTTTACTTTTTTTAAAATTTATGTGTGCATTGAAAAACAGAAGAAAGTTTTAAATATTGTCACTGCAGAGAGTAAATATGAAATTTACAGGAAAATATCAAAATGTAAAGAGAAAACATAAAGACGTAAAGAGAAAGGGCGTGCACCATAGCACAGATGGAATGAGAATTAAAGAGTTGTCTTTTCCTAGGTCAAAGGACAAGAGAGTTTTTGATTTTGGGGTACGTATTTTAGTTTTAGAAAAGGTAATAAGCCCTGTCCCACCACCAATTTAATACAGACTATCTAACAGTTAGTGTGGCGAGGTTTCTCTCTTTCAAAGAGAGATGAGACAAGAGAAAACACAAAAAAAATTGTGTCCCAAGAAAGGGAAATCCCAGCAGACAGCAAGAGAGAAATACTGTAGCTGTTGAAAGAAAATGGTGGTGGGAATACATTTACTTTGCCATCAAGACCTAGCAGGGCTCAGGATGTGTTTTTATGGTGACTCCCAGAAATCAGTGTTTGGAAAATTGTCAAAATCAATGCAAGAGTACTGTCTTACTCTGCATGTTTTTCAAAGTTCATGGCAGAATTGCATAACCAATGTTTTCAAAATCACTTTTCTGTTTGTATAAATTTTCAATTTAATTCTGCACAGTAGATGTTTTGTGTGACCTGGTGCTGGAGTCCTCTTTATTTCCACCAAATTTAATATGACTATCCTTAAGTAATAAGAATCCTTATTTTGTCTGAAGGATCCTGAAGTTTTAAAAGTTTTGTAGATGTGAAATTTTCTTTCTGCTCTTTTCAACATAAAATAAGTTTTGGAAGTCTAGTGATTTTAAGGGAATCTTTCCCTATAAAATAATATTTGAAATATATTTTCATGTGAATTAAAGGATGTTCTTACTAGAACTGGTGAGGTTGAACAAAAAAAATTGGAGTGACTAATCAAATCATGAAAATACATCTGTCAGTATGAATTCTTAGTGGCTCCCAGTGCAAACGATAGGTTGTTGAGAGACATGCAGACATAAGAAGTTTTTTACCGGATTTTGGCAACTCTTGTCTACAACACTGTTGTGTGACCAAGTCAAGAGTAAATTATTTCAAATGTAAAATTAGGCTGTGGAGGAAATGTTATAGACAAGTGTAATATCCAGAGATTGTAATATATCCACAGGGAGTCAGTGTTGCCGGGGATCTTTTTTTGCGCCAGTCCGTTAATGGACCCAAACTAGGGAGGCAGAAAATAGGGAGTTAAATGCAGAGGTACAAAGCTGCTAATGGTTACTGTTTATTTTTTCTGACAGAGAAGGTCAACTTTAATTTTGTATCTGTCACATGCCTGAATTCTAATGTATCATGTTAGCAGCTTTTAAGAATATTCCGGAGATGGTTACCAGAAGATAATGCAGAAATGAAGCATGGTGGCATTCGTAGGTGGGGGAGGGAGAGAGCAGGCTTACCTTGTCCTTCAGTGTAAATCATTGTTAAGTTTAGTGGGACAGCTATCTTTCTTTAAAGTCCAGACTAATATTCATGGCACAGACAGGATGATAACTGAAGAAAAATTGTCACCTACATGGCTCTGAGTAAAATCTAGAAGTTTATCTTTTATTCCATTTTGAAATCCAGGAAAACGCTTTAGAATATCTTTTTCTTAAGCAGTAAAAAAGAGTTTTATCTAGCCGTATGTAGTGAAATGGCATTTTCTCACTAGCAAGAATGTACACTAGCAGGAGACTTTAATTTCAAAAAGACTCTTCTAAAATCCAGCCATTGAAAGTTGTGAATATGGTAAGCAAGCCCTGTGTTTTTAAAATAAATATTCTAACGCCTGTTCAGAATGTGGGCATGGGCATGTATAAAAAGTGTGGTTTACATAAAGTTTTCAGTATGTTGATTTAAGTGGGGTTTTGTTTGTTTTTAAGGAAAGAAGAAAAAAGTGTAATCAAAGCTAAAACTTGATCTGAGTGACAAAATAATTCTAATTTTAGAGTTGATAAAGACAGTGATCCTATACAGGTACTGATAAATTTCAATATGCAGTTCTATTAAGAAAGCTAAAGATTTTTTTTTTTATGTGTAAGGAAAAGGAGAGAAAGTCATACATAATTTTTTTCCACAACTTTTTTCCTTTGCTAGGTGGTGTGTGACCAATAATATAAAACCTTTTAAAAAACTCAATGAGATGAGTGTCCTTGCAGCCAGAAATATGAAAGTGAATAATTATTATGCAATTAAATGAAATGATTGAATATGCATTTTCTTAAAATTCAAGTGCTGTTATCAGCATTTACAAAATTAATACGTGGAGTACCTGCAGCACATGTCAAAATGTTTCAAAAATTTTGGTTTGAGGAATATCTGAAATTTGGGCTATTGTTACACAAGTTGGCCAAATATGGATTTAAGTGGCTAAGTTTCAAAATGCTGACTCGCTTTGGGGCTTTTTGTATTGTTTTATTTTGGTTTTTTGCAATTTTATTAGTCCATTAGGAAAAGATCTTTCATCTCTGCTCTGTTTACTTAAACTTAATTTTGTATTTTCTATAAAGAGGCATATTCTATTTGGGATTTGTTTTGGTTTTAATTTTTCCACCTTTGTAAACTGTAGTATTTACTTTTCACAGCCTTAGCTGACCAAGAAATACAGCAATATGAGAGAAATAAAGCAAATATGGGTGGGGTTCTCTGAAACAAATTCATTTTCTCTCTGTCATTTCTATGCTGAGGAGTAGACTTTATGCTTATTCACACAGAGGGATTTAGAAATGTTTTTAGAAAATGCAGATGTGTAAAGCATTCTTAATAAGGATGGGAAAAGAGTTTGCACTCCCCTTTTAACCACTCTCTCACCTCAGCCCTTTTCAGCATGTAACCTTATTCTCTGTGGGATTACTTGGATGAAAACCAATTAGAGAACTGCTCACACAATATAAATGCATACAGATTAGTACAGATTGAACGGTACCAATGCCAACTAATCATACAGTATATAAAGTCCTAAACAATATAGATATTAAGGAATGATGAGGAAATGGACTCATATTGTTATAAAACTGAGCACAAAATGGAAGCAGAATAAAACTGTTTATTTAAATAATAAATAAAATATAGGTTTTCTTTTGCTCCCTCCTTTTTTTTCCCCTTTGTGGCAATCTGCCCATAGACAAAACTAAGTATACCAAATAAAAGTCAGCCTACATGTTTTTCAGAGTATTCCCCATGCCTTCATAGTAATGTTACTTTATTGCTGCTGTTTTTCATCCTTTAACTGTCCATCCCCTTGATAACCTTGAATGAAGAGTTAATTGTCTAGCTGGGATGAGAATGAGAAGAATGGTCTCCTCTGAGGTGGTTGCTGATGCTACTACAAAGGTGTCTGGGAGGGACAAATAGGGACTGTGAATATAACTGAGTTATTTTAATGCATGGCCCCCAAGGACTGTGTGACCTGAAGGATTTGTTTTGCTAAGGGAAGCCTGCAAGAGGATGACAGCAGAATCATGAGATCAGCCATTTTTTCCTTTTGCGTTGGTGTTGTCAATTCCTGACATTCCAAGGAGGATATTTTGAGAAAAATATACTTTTTTCTCCTCAAAACTGTTGCCCAGCAATGGAAACTGAATGATGAAAAAATGCAAGTCAAATTTCATGCTGTCTTCATACTACAATGTCTGTTCTGATATGCCTACAGGTTTTGGACATTTATTCTTCCTTTACCTATTTTTCATGCTTTTTCTGTTAGTATAAATAGGAAAATGTTTCAATGATTAAACTCTAGGCTTTCTGATGAGCAGTAAGCTCTTCCTATCTCCTTCTGATGTTTCTTTGCTATATATAATCATAGTGAAACCTTCTGACTTTTTAAATATCATAGACAATTACCATTCTGTTCCTAATTAGAGCCATGTGAGGTACCTGTTATTTACTTTAATATCGGAAAAGCTATTTAATCCTTGAAAAACCTTTTGGCAACAGTGTTGAAATAATATGACAGAATTTTGAGTGTCATGCTTCGCAACTTCTCCTGGGTATTTTTCTCGCTGATCTCTTAGCTGCTGGACTGAATTGTCCACTTACTATTATACTGCAAGTGATAGAGTAAGATGTCTACCTAGATATAGCGACAAATCAAAAGAAACACACATAAAAGAACTGAGTCACAGTCAGTTTGGAAAAAGAAACCCTTAACATAACTAAAGGAAGTGGAATAGTTTACAGGAGGGATTGGTGTGTACATTGGTCTTCTCCAGAACAGCTGTCATTTTTAGATCAGCAGTGATTATGCATTGAGTTTTACTCTGAAAGTGTTTACTATAGCATTCAGGAAAAAAAAGGCTAATTACTGTAGTCACTCTCTGTACTATAGAGTGTCTGTTTTTCTCTAGCTTCAAAGAAGAGAGAAAAGAAATCTTCCTACCATGGTTGTTACATAATTTTAGCTGGATTTTTGTGCTCAACTTTTGATAGAGATGTGCAGGAACTCAAATGCCTGCATTCATTAAGCTCTCACTGCTCAGTTCTGTAGCTGCAATCTGGAGCCAAATCCTGGCTGGATGCTCAGATACTAATTGCATACTAAAAGGAGTGTTGGATTGGCCCTTGTGTGTGTGGCACCTTCATCAGATGATGTCTAGGTGCCATAATTTCCTTATCTGGAGTAGTTTAATAATGATTTTGGTATCACGAAAGAAAGTAATTTTAGAAGTGATGGAGGGAGAGAAAGACCTAGCAGAAAGCATAGTACCTAAGCAACGTGACTTCTTAGTGTTAGGGAGCCAGAGAGAGCAAGCAGGGGCCTAATGTCTCGTATGAACTCATGTAATCCATCCCTCTTATTGTGGTTTACTCAGGTTTTGGGGACATCACTGATTGCTGCTTTGGTAGAACTTTTCATTTCAGACCTCAAATGAAAATACATATGAGCAAGTGTAACTACTGTATTGGAGCCTCTGGACTTTGTCTGGAGATGGAATCACTGCAGTTATTCATGTCAAGTCTCAGTGAATTTGAAGAAATACTGACCTTTTCCAAGAAAAATTCAGACCTGATCATTTTAACTTTTAGAGGGAGTAATTTTTTATCATTAATATGAATAATTTCTCAGATTTTCTAGAATAAGATTTATTTTTTCTCAAATGCCTTTCTTTGCCATTGCCTTAATATTGCCAGCTCCTTGGTCCAGATGCAGGAAGGAGCCAGCTATCTCCATTGCATTGCTATGGAGTGAAAGACCCTGACCCTCCTCAAAAGGCAAAAATGTGCCTCTTCAGTTCATCTGAATGTTTAAGCCATATTCAGAAAAAATATTACTTACTATAATAACCAACACAGGAGATGAAAATTTTTCATTAAGAGCACTTTGCTACATCACTTATCACTCCAAGTTAAAGTAAGCATGATTTGAAAGGAATTATTAATATATAATAAGCAGGACTGTTTTATACAAATGGTCATTGAAGATTTATTCTTTTTTCTTGTCTGTCACAGATTTTCAAGGACCAGTCAGGGAACTGAGGTATCACAAGTCTGAAGGGTTTAAAATAAGGAAAACCTATTAGGTCATCAACTCCTCCCTTCTGCTAGGAGAGATTTGTAACTGCCAGTATAGTGTGAAGTGTTTTGTCCACTTCAATTTTTAATGACACTTACTGTTGTCTAGAAGCTCTGGCAGGAGAAACAACATCTTACAGAAAAAAAACACATCAATGGACAATGACTACTAATTTAAGAAATTATATGGAAGTTAGAGGTTTTTTGTGAGCTCTCTGAAGTCTCAGAAGGCATCTGTCCAGAAACAGTGAAAAAAGTCTGGGCCAACAGTGAGAAGATGTCCACAGCTCTTGAATATAAACCATAAATGATAGCAGAGCATTGATTTTTTAATAACAATTTTTATGTTGTTCTATAAAAATCTATTGTAGGAAAAAAGTAAGGGATGGAGAGTTGCATTTGAGTGGACAAAGGAGAAAATTAGCTGCCAAGGGTAATAGAATCTGTGCAGTACAACACTATTTCTGTTTCAAGCAGAGGATGGTATAAGAAAGCAGCACAGTGCTTACTGATTCATCTCAAAAAGCATGCTAAATCCTGAAAACCTGCCAGAACTAACAAGATATCATGGGTGAATTCCTGTTCCCAAACAAGTGAGCAAGGATCTTGCCATTGACTTCCTTGGGGTTAGGATTTCACACAGTGTTTGAAATTTCTGTTGTGTGGTGTGGAGCTGAGGGGTCACTGAGACTTCGGCTCATGAATATGCACACACAGTGCTATACTGGGAAGTGAAATGTGGGCTTCAAAGAAACAGGGAGAAATCAGTCTGGGATGCTTTCTGCACCATCTCCTGACCGGGTCTCATTTCTACTAGGCTGATACTAATCCCAGACATTCCTTATGAATTTACATTCCAGAGAACAATAACGTACCTGAAAGACTTCATTTTCTCTAATTCCTTTTTAATATCCTGTTCATGTTCATGAGTGTATAAGTAATTGATATGTTATTGTTATGCTTAGATTTCAGGGTATTTTTGAATACTATCTTCAAGGAAGCGGTGTCAGGACATCATGTGAATTGTGAAGGAAAGGAATGCCATAGCTGACTACCTCCTGTGACCAATAAATCTCTGTGCCATGCTCTTTCAGATTTCACTCTGTCATAGATACTGTCAGTTCCAGGCTTCCTGCTGGTCATATTTACTCTCCTAGACTCTGGGGGAGGGGAGGAAAAACTGCCCTCCAAATAGTAGAGATCTTACTCAGTGGGAATCCTGAAGATCAGGCTGAAGACTGTGAGTGGATTAGTGGCATATGTCTTAGTAGATGTGATGCTGCATTTTATACTGTTTGGAGCACCTGCATGTGCTGGAGCATCTGTATGGATTTTTTTGTAACACTTACAGCAAGAATTTTCATTGAGCTTATTCTCATCTCTAGTTTTAATAATTTATATTTAATGTGGAAGGAATTATAAATATGGCCTTCTTGTCAAATTGTGAAAGATGTTCATCATATGTGTTCATGAAAACCCCACATTTTTATAGCTTCTCCACACTCAATACCAGAAAATCTTGACTAAAGGAAAAAAATACTCTTTGGAACAGCAGAAACAATGTATTTCTGAATATAAAATGTTTGGAAGAGTATTAACTCATTCTAATTTTTCTTCATAATTTTCAAAAATGATCCTTGTTTTTCACTATTATATTCCCCACATCAAAATATACTGTCCATTTTTATATGTTTCTGGTACCCTAGGAAGAGTTGAACAGAGTATTTTTATTTTAGAAAACCCAGACAATATATATCAGAAGACATAGTATCATCACAACTCTAGATAATTAATTTTTTAAAAAACGAGAAATTCTCAGCCAATATTTGTCATTCATGCCAAAATTCTTCTGCCTTTATCCATTTTTCATTTCTATACAAGAAAAAAATTTTAGCAGTTTTAGTCATCCATGAACACTCCCCAACCAAAACATAGAACCACTATGGGGAGATCTCTATACAAAGCACCAATTTTTCTATCTAACTTATTTTCCTAATAAATTTTGCAGTATAAGTAAAATTGGACCACATTTGTCACTTGTCCTTCCTCAAGGCTACACAGCTTTTTAGATTTGTGGAGTGGACACTGAGGAACAGAATGACCCTGTAATGTAGTTCAACACTTGCTCTCTAAAGGAAATTTAGGATGCTTCCTTCAGAGCAGTTTACAGCATAGATATGATCTAGGTCCCTCATGTAGCTGGACAGGTTTCTACCCTCAAGCCATTGGTAGAATTAGTAGAATAAGACCTGACTACATCTTGTTCATACTGAAGTCTGCTGCTGGAGCTGATAGTCTTGTAAATGTCTATATTCTGAATGGCAGAAAAAATACTATGGGTGAGCCTCTATCTGAGGGCAGAATGAAAATATAGATAGTAGGATTCAGCTGGCCTTAATTCAAGTCATTGCTCCCAAATGTCCAGTAATGGCCACCTACTGATCCTGGTCCAGCTGGCAGCATGTGCATATAAAGGTCTCCATGGAGAGAAACAGCAGTTAAATCACAGAAAATCACAAGAGAGAGAAGAGAGAGAGAGAGAGAGAGAGAGAGGAGAGAGAGAGAGAGAGAGAGAGAGAGAGAGAGCGCAATTGCTATTGAAGCAGCTAATACTGGGAAATACCACAAAACCAAGTTTCTACTGCATGTTTAACATTGTCTTATAGGATTCAAGCTGCATTCACCAAAGTAGAAAACACTGATCGCCTAAGCATGTTGGGGGGGAATAGAGCTGGATATGATTTACACTGTTTGAGGCCACAGTGCCTGTGCTACTGTGATGGAAAGACATATGGTGCTTGCTTGAAGCAAGCCGAACACAAGCAGAGGTCAGTCTTGCACTGGTGAACAGTATCTTGCATGTGGATATACGGTGCTACTGGAATTCAGCAGTGGTTAGCACAGCTTGCTTTTCCATTGTGGACATTGTAGAATTGGGGTTACAAGATGCAACTGTGCTCATCACTGCAGAGCTTACCCTGAAAAATGTATTCGTTTGCAGCAGTGATGGTATAATTTCTGTTATAGGAGCCTTGTGCCTTTGTTAAGAATTTTCGTTTCACCAAAATGTGATTCTTTTAGACACTGCATTCTCGTGGTATTTAAAGGAAATAGAATGGGTTAATACCCAGAAAATTTCTTCTTAGAGAATGGAATTTACTATTTTTGATATTTACATTAATTTTATTTTTTTTTTCTTATTAAAGTGTCTGTGAAGGAAAAACTATCCTGGAGTGATTTGATATTTACCTATATAGAGGATTTTTACAGGAATTCTGTTTTCAGGTGCATTGACTCAGCCAGCCTCTCTGTTGATTAGTATTTGGATTTTGTTAAAAAATATGAATTTATGTCTCTCTTCCTCAAGCACTCTCTAAGTTTAACTCACATAGAGCCAGTAGATGGTAATTTTGCTTCCATCCTCATACAGTAAAAAATAACCTCTTCGCATTAAGATGACTTTGCTTTTTTGCAAAGATGTGGTATGCAGGTCAAAATCAATATGTATCCAAATCCTTTGTGGCAAGAAAAGATGGATAAAATGCTTTGAGACAAAATTTTAAAAACAAACACTGTAATTAGCTTTTATTTAGTCTTTTTTTTTTTTTTTTTAAGACAATGATTTTCATTTCATATGGAAATGTAGATTTCTTCAGAGTAATTTCATGTTCTTTTTGGTTTAAAGCAACTTTTTTCCTTTGATTACTGAAATATGCAGTTCTCTCTATTTAACACGTAATATCAAATCAACATACTTCCCCCTTCCTTTTTCTGCTGATGACAGTCAGCAGAAATCATGTTCCAAAGTGCCCTGAGAACAAGGACATTGATCTCGAGTGAGACTCTTGTGCCACCTTCCCCTTGTCACTTTCAGCTGTAATTTGTTAAGATACCAGCTCTAAATTATTAAACACTTTTTAAGTATAAATAATTCAGCAGTCAACAAATAAAGTGACAGCCCATTAATCAGTTTCTGTTCATGTACATAGGTGGCATGCTGTGGTCCATGGTGGGGTATGAATTCTGCTGAAGTCCGTGCGCTTTGCAGCAGTGCTGCCTCTTCTCACATCAGGAAAAGGTTTGTGTGCATCTTCTATGTTTGTCATTTGTTTGCACGAGATCCAAAAAGTTCTTGCTAAACTCTAGGGAGGATCAGTGGTGAATTGAGGCTTTTATTGTATGAGACCACATTGATATGCACTCTTTCCTTCTGGCCTGGGTTTAAATCTTTCAAGGGCCAGCCCAGCTTGGAAACACCAGAAATCAAGCAGTGTGCCTGTAAGCGGGAATCCTGCAAACTGACATGATCCAAATGACAGAAGGAACGCCTCTTTAGTATTGCAGGCATCACCTGGACAAGGGAAGCAGTGTGTGAATCAGGCTGAGATTCTTATATGTTGCCCATAAGGTCAGCAACCATCCCCTCCTAAGAATTTCAGTAAAGTTCTTGTCAAACACAAGCAGCATGTACCAATGAAAGGCTGTTTTCGGAACACTGTATATTCCAAATCTAAAGTATTATTAGGGTTTTTCAGTACAAAGGTGGCCTATTTCACACTCCTGAAATTCTACCTAGAAGCCATCAATGGACGCTAACATGACACAAATGTCCTCTGAAATTTTTATCCCAATAGGTCACAAAAATCTAGGTAAACCTGTGTATAAGGATTATGCACTGTGCTTAGATGTGATGTTATTTTGGGGAAAAAAAATCTCTGGAATGTGTTTTAAAAAATGCTGTATGAATTTTCGTGTTTTTAAATCACTGTTTGACAAACATAAATGTAGAGTGAACGCCTTTAAGTCTTCATTTTCAACACCGCAGGTGTTGCAAATTTGGATTGGCAGTAAAAAGTTTCCTCAGGAAGAATGAGAAAATGGTTGTTTAACAGCTTTCCACTCTCATATTGCATAGAAAGACTGGGAAATTCTTGTTGTAATGGAGAGACTACAAAGAGGCAACTGAAGTGATCCTAAGTCAAGGATCAATCCATCACATATAGGAAAAGATTATGTATGTGTCAATCTCTCTTGCTTTTTGATGCAGAACAAATGGATGTTACCCTTTGTAAATGGTTTATATGAATGCCAGTGCAGCGTTTTAATAGAACAGGCCAAGGACACGGAGACCTCAGACTTCAGCACAGTCAGGGTTTCTCGCTGGATAAAGCACTAGACTGGAACTCACAAGACCTAAGTTCTGCTCTCACCAAGCTGTTAGACGACCTTGAGCAAGTCACTTCACCCTTACACACCACCCTTATAAAACTGTGATAATGATATCGACCTCTTTTGTTACAAAAGTGTGAGGTCTAGTGCTTAAAAGTCCTGCTTAAGACCAAGTGGTGGTGTCACTCTGTGTGTAGTTGGAACTTGGATGAGAAAATTTTGGACCACATACGTGCAAGTGAAGAGATTCTAAATTACATTGGTGATTTAATTTGCATAAGTGCTTGAAAAGAGAAAAGTGAGCACCTGTGACGAAGCTGGTCTGAATAATATATAGTAAGTAGGTGAAATGGCAGTAACAAGAAAATAATGTGGTTTAGAAACTGAATATGAGAAATGACAAGCAACTGGCAAAGGAAAGCTTTCACTGAAAAGAATGTGATTCTGTGGTGAAGCTGGATAAATTATACAGATTTTGTAAAAAAGAAAACAATTTGATTTGGATTTTGTTTGGGGGTTTTTTTGGGTTTTTTTGTTTTGTTTTGGTTTGGTTTTTTTTTTTTAGAGTGGGATCTTATTAAACCTGTGAAGTTCTCATATGTAAATAAAGATTAGGCTCACATCTTTCCTGCAGTAGAATGGATGCAGAAATCTATTGTCTGGTGGAGAACTTACTGGGACATAGCACTGTTTATGGCAAAGTCAGACCATCACAGAGCTAACTGAGGGTGAGGCAAACATATATGAGATATTACTTTTCTGACTATTAAAAGATAGTCTCTGGTCAAGGGATCAGGTTTCTGGATAATGAGTGCTTTTAAGGTCTGCAAGGTTAAGATGATGTGGCATCAGCTATATATAAAATGCTAGTGCTGCCACTTGAAGCAGAGCTCAAGGTGAAAGTTAAAACTGTCATGGAACAAGGTGGCTGAAAAAAGTTGCGAGGCCAATTGACTGGATCAGCAGTATGGTGGCAGTTAGAAAGACAGGCAAACTGATGATCTGCATCAATCCAAAGGACCTCAATAGCATACTAAACTGCTTGTACTGTTCCCTGCCAACAGTCACTGAAATATTGCCAAATCAAGTGAACACAATAGTCTTTTCAGTCATGGATGCCAGAGATGGCTTCTGGCAAGCAAAACTGGATGCAGCAAACAGTTACTTGACAACTTTCTGGACCCTGTTTGGGTGCTATCAGTGGCTGACAATGCCATACAGAACAGAAATCGCTTGAGGGGGTACCAGCAGAGATTGCACACAGCCCCTGAGGGTTGTCTGCTGCAGATATCAGTGCAGATGACATTGTTTATACTCATGTGGGAGGGCAAGGATTGAGCTATGGCCAACCATGATCATAAATTTTCTCTGGTAGAGACAGGAGAAAGCAAGAAAGAACAGTCACAAGCAAGCATAGCAATAGCTGTACCGGCTCAAAACAAAGCTCTTTAACCCCTGTTTCTAGTGGAGGCTGGTGGAGGAAGTCAAGTACAAAGACATGTCAAGTGCCCAGTGATAGCCCACAAATTTCTTCCACAGAGAAATTTGAGGAGCTAGAGATGGCTGTAGGGAAATTGACATCCTTGCACATTATCACTGCCATCTGCAGGATTATCAATAGCTTTTGAGAGGCATTATTTCCCCTTCCCTTCCCTTCCCTTCCCTTCCCTTCCCTTCCCTTCCCTTCCCTTCCCTTCCCTTCCCTTCCCTTCCCTTCCCTTCCCTTCCCTTCCCTTCCCTTCCCTTCCCTTCCCTTCCCTTCCCTTCCCTTCCCTTCCCTTCCCTTCCCTTCCCTTCCCTTCCCTTCCCTTCCCTTCCCTTCCCTTCCCATTACCCATGTTTTTGTTAATTATGTTTTGTCTTGTCTACTTTTTGTTTAAATTCTGGTTTCTACTGATTTTTCCTTTATTTACTTGTGTGATTCTAATTTCTACAAGCATCCACAAATTCTTTTGAAAAATTCAATTGCTACTTTACATTTCTCTTGTATAGAGGCCATTTTGATTACCAGTTTCTTTCTACAACTGTTGGAAAAGGTCTTATTACTAGGTTTAGGCTGTCAGGAAGCTATTTATAAAACTCCTTTTGGATTGTCTTAACTTTTAAGGAGACTTCAAGATTTATATTTTTAATTTCAACAAGGTTTCTAATTTTGAATAATTGAAAAATTAAATAATTTTTGAATAATTCAATAGAAGACTGTAAGAAAGTATCTTCTTATCATCTGATAATTCTATAAATGAATTACTGACAAAAGGTAGCTGCTATTTGTTAATGATAGATTTTTTTCTCTTTGTGTTTTTGACCTTGTATAGATCTTTTATTTTTGTAGATAATATTAATTTTTATTTATATTTACACTAACATTATGATTTTAATGTCTTTAAACCATTCACCATCTGTATTTTATTTCTCTAATTTTTATATTGTCCTCCTACATAATATTAAATACCATGAATTTTCACTGTATTTTTTGAATTTATGTTTATTCAGTTTGGACATGTTATGCTCACTCTTTACCATAACTATTTGATGTTCAATTTTTGAGATAAGGCTTGTTTCAGAACTAAGTAAAATATAACTTCTGTTGTGGATTCATTTCATAGCTATTCCAAGAGTGATTGTCTAAATCATGTTATGCCTAGATGCAGCATTTTCCTGCAAGATAAACAGGGTTGCCCCATTATTTTGCTTTCTGCTTTGTTCTCAATCTCTCTGAGCTTCCCTATGCTCTCCTTGGCTTTACCACAACTCCGTGTGGAAGATAGCACTACAGTCTTCACTATTTACTTTTTTCATTTGGGAATGCAGTAGAAATTCTTCAGGACTCTATTCATGGATATAAGAAAATTTTTGTTCTTATTTCACTTTAGAAGTCTTTAATGTACTAACTTATTTTTTTATGCATGTGCTTACATTTCTGAAGATATATTGTAAGAGAGCTAGAAGCAGGTCTTTTGTTGGGATGATAACTCTAAATATGAAAGAAAGCTAAAATTTAAATGAGAAAAATCATCATATAGACTTCATTGGCATTCTCCAGATGCATTACCTTATATTTAGCCACTAAAACCCAGATGCCACCCTCCTGGCCACCCTTTTTTGTAGGAAACATTTGCAGGTCCTTAAAATTTGCAGTTTAAAAAAAAAAAAAAAGGTCTGTGGAATTGGAGATTTTAGTGTTCACACACTTTTCCAGACCGCTAATGATTTATATTGGAAAACAGCAGCACAAGCACCGGTTGATGGGACAACATCCTACTGTCTTCCATCTAGAAAATTAAAGAACATTTGGTCTGTAAAGGTCTACGTTAGGACGTTTTCTTCCTATCCTTTAATCAGCTTTTAATCCATAAAAGATCCCCTCTACCAATCCTGCCAGTTTAATTTCTTTAATAATCTTTGGTGTCAAGGACTCTAAAAATGCATCACATCCACATTCTTGCTGACATCGTCAGCCCTGTAGGGTAGAAAGGTAGTGTTTACAGAAATCAGTCTCTTTCCCTTGTAAAACCATGTTTCTTGGTTTTTTTTTTTGTTTTTTTTTTTAAAGTGAGGTTGGAATCCTGCCTTTCCTAGGTTCATTTTTTGAGACCTTTCTGAGATGGGAGATGCACTGGCAATCTGTCAGTCTTCTGCCACAGTAACCTTTCATAATGTAGCTTACAGATTGCAGCCAAAAGTCCTTTATGATCAGATCTAAGTTGCTTCGGACCTCTTGAGTGAAGGTCATGCATTTTAATGTCTTGCTTCTTACATCAAATTGATCTATATAGTTCAACTTATTGCCTATTGAAGATCTTGCATGAAAGTCCAACACTAGAAACAAAATAATCACAGATTCATAGAATATTCTGACTTGGAAGGGACCCACAAGGGTCATAAAGTCCAAATCTTAGCCCTGAATAGGACATCCAGAATATCACTCCATGTGCCTGGCAACAGTCTCCAAACACTTCTTGAACTCTGTCAGGATTGGTGCTGTGACCACTTCCTTGGGAGGCCTATTCCAGTGCCCCAACACCCTTTGGGAGACAAACCTTTTCCTAATGTCCAGCCTAAAGCCCCCTGACACTCTTTCAGGCTGTTCTCTTGGGTCCTGGCACTGGTCACCACATCGATCAGTGCCTTTCCCTCTGCTTCCCTTCATGAAGAACTTGTGGACTGCAATGAGGTCTACACTCGCTCTCCTCGAGGGTTAGCAAGCCAAGTGACTTTACTTGCTCCTCATACAGCTTCTCCTTCACCACTCTTGTGGCCTTCCTTTGGATACTCTCCAATAGCCTTAGATATTTTTTATATTATGGCACCCCAAACTGTTAGCATGACTCGAGGTGAGGCTGCCCCAATGCCCCATCCCCTCCCTTGCCCCACTGTCCTGATGCCCCCAGGACAGAGCTGGCCCTTCTGGCTGCCAGGGCACTGCTGGCTCGTGGTCAGCTTGCCATTGAACCCCAGGTCCCTTTCCATGGCACTGCTCTCCAGCCTCTTGTATCCCAGTTTCTCTGTACATCCAGGGTTGTCTCATCCCCTGTGCAGAATTCAGCACTTGTCCTTGTTAAACTTCTTACAACTGGTGGTTGCCCAGCTCTCTGCTTTGTCTGAGTTACCCCTTCAGGGCTTCTCTGCCTACCAGGGAGTCAACAGCTGCTCCCAGCTTTGTATTATCTGCAAACTTACTTTGTGTCCCTTAAGTCTTCTGTATGGATTGTTTACGAAGATGTTGAAGAGCAATCTGTTTGATGTGAAAGCAGATTCTGATATTTAAAATGCTTTAATTCAAAATTAATTAAAAAATAAAATTACAGAGTGAACTGAGTTGAAGGAATGGTTTCAGAACATAATGGAAAAGAACTGAGAGTGTTCATTCACCTGTAATATAAATCAATTCCTGCCTGGTAGTTACAGGCTTCATGTTTCCCATAATATTTCTAGTTGAAGCTTCTTTGTGTATTTTGAGACACAAATTATTGCCTTTGCATATAGAAACCTGTAATGAATTTTCAGAACTGATCCATGGTTAAAAATCTATATATTTTATACCTGGTTTTTATTTGAAAACTGTTTCCTAGGAAGACATACATATATTTATATTTGCCTTTTAGAAGATGAAGAATAACACCTGGCATGTATTTCTCTACAGAAAATGTTTAGCTTCACATCACACATCTTCCTTGTTAGGAAATGAAGAGTTAATTAATCTCTCTTAGCTGCTCTCCATTTATAGTTCAATCAGGGAGTACATTCGAGAAGAATCAAATCCAGTACAGTTCATAGACATTGCAGTAATTTTGTACCACTATATCATGCTACCAGAGGGGATATCAAGATTAGAGTTTTCATGCTGAATATTGAACACATCAGACTGAAGATGTGGAGTTCTTAATTGCCGGAGTGGGAGTGTCTATGCCCAAAATAAACTTGCAATGGAGAAAGTTCACTCATCAACTTGCAAGACACAGGACTTGTTCCTTTTATCTTTTCTCTTAGACAGTAAATTCTCTGAAAAGAAAATTATAATTCTTATGTGGTGAAAATTCTTGGCCATTGTCAGTGGAGAAGAGAGATACTTTCATGAACCAACAAGAGATATTTTTCCCATGTTTTATCCCACAGAGAGCGGTCCTAACTGTTGTCACCTTCTCCTGGAACAGTCACTTAATCATCAATGGTGTTACCAGCACTGTACCCTAGAAAAATTTGCATTCTCATTTGTAGACCTTTTCGTGGGAGCTGAACATTTCTGCATCTTCAAGTAAAAGAGGAAACTTAAATTGTTTTGTTATATTCTACACATAGGTGTAGAATATCTAAAATATTTAGTTAATGGGGAAAATATGTCTTCTAGCAATTTTAAAAAGAAGAGGTCCTCACTCCTTACATTTTTGTGTAGAAGTACCCAAATAAATACAGGTGATTTTGGATAGGTAAAAATAGGAGGAAAATATTTCTGAATTGTTTACTCTGTTTCTGCTGCAATGCAAAATCAAAATTCTGTGTTTAGTTTAGATTGTTTTCCCTTCCTATTTTAGTTAATGAACTTCTTGCTAATTTCAATTCCTCCACATCCCCCTCCCCCAAATAACCAAGATTCCCAACATAGTCACATCAATCTTAATAAAGAAGGAGTGTTTTGTGGTTTTTGGATGAAACTGACATTACCTTTGAGGGAAACCTATTCAGCACATTGTGCTTTATATAAAATATGGTAGTATAGCAAAAGGGAAAAAGATGAGATTTTAGATTAAAGGCTGAAAATCTCTCTTGGAAATTCCATTATGAAAACGAAGTAGAAAAAATCCTTTCTATACTGCAGAGGAATAAAAACTAGCAAAAGCAAATTTTTTGCTCACAAAATGATGAAATTTTCCCCATAATGCTTTGGGCCAACTTACTTTATTCAATGCAATTTAAATATTTCATTTTGATTTCCTTATTAATGATTTTCTCTAAAAGCAATTTCACTCTGGGAAGAAATTTCGAAATAAACGTTCAATTCAAAAAATGCTAAATAGGGCACTTGGGTGTTATTGAAATACCTAGCTTTATTTTCAAGCTGACATGCTTTACAAATGCTGTAGTTTTTATTAAAATTTTATGTTAAGTAGTTCAAAACTGTGTGATTATAAATTTGTGAGTCAAGTCTATTGCCGGGGAAATACAATACTCTTAAAGAAGCAGGTGGTTGGCCATGTATAGCTTGCATTGTACTGATCAGGAACTATTTAAGTGATACATGGAACAGAGTTCCATGTGCTGATACCTTTCCAATTTATGGGCAGAATGGGTTATTGGGTTTTGGTTTTGGAGGGGGGTCCAGGAATAGAGATGGTGGTTACATTCTTCATTTCAATTATAGCAAGAATTAATATTCAGTAAGTAAAACATGCATGTGTTCTACAGACTGGATCCAACCCCTGGGATCCAGGAATGCTAAAGAGCTTCCTGGTTTGTAATCCTGACATTTGGAGTGCTGCAGCTACAGAGTGCGCTGTGCCATGAAGCTACTGATGTTTTAGACCTGACCTCTGGAAACATGATGTGGCTGTTGATTTTTACTGTTGGCATCTACACAGTGACAAAGGAAGGAGGATGCTCCAGTTCCAGGTGGAGCACAGAGCCAGGACAGACCTCCCTTGTCCCAGAGACAGGGTGGAGAATAGAAACAGACTCAAATAAATCACACAGTGCAAGGAAGCAGTCAGGTGGCTGTGATAGTAGACCCAGTGAACACATCAAGATTGTAAGATGCACTGCAGAAGGTGACTTAATGAAAAATTGAAAGTTGAATAATGAATCAGTTTAAATACTTCATCCAGAGAAATCCTCTTTAGTCTAAATGAAATGAACATCTTGGAAAACAAAGCATTGGTGTTTGCAATGAAGTTTAACAAATGAGAAAATGGATGCTTGCCTCAGTGATTTACCAACTCTTGTCTCTTAAGAGTAATAAATAAAAATAAAAAAGTAGAACAAGTTTGGCAGTATGGTAATCTGAGAGTGTAAATTTATGTTTAGTGCAATGGTCAATAAAAAGCCCAAGAAAAGATACAAAGGTGAGAGAGGATTAGCACTGATGAACCCAGTAGAATGAATCTTATAGCAGCAGTCTGGATTGATATGAGCAGGGCAATTTCTCAAGGCCACATAGAAAAAATTCAACTGTAATTAAAATTAATGGTTATTATACCCTACTCAAAAAGGATTATGCCCTGGCTGTGTCGTGCAGAAGATAGATGTGATAACAACCTGTGGCAAATTGTTGGACTTCAAAGATCGAGAGCACTGGGGTGTGGTAGAGGCACCTGCATCCGCAATGGTACTGAGGGCTCCTTGGCTAGGAAAGCATCTCATTCCTTTCAGAAGGAATGGCTGCAATAGGTTTCAGTTGGAAGTATTTTAATATTATTTTGTTCAAAGTCAGTTAAATTACAATTTGGTTAAAAAAAAATGAGGTAGGTTTTTTTGTAAACAATCACCGTTCCACCTTTTTTAATGATTGTGGTCAGTCAAGAAAAGTTCACTGTGGACTCCTCAGCATGAAGATTCATTTTCCATCCACATTACAGGCAAATATGTAGACACTTTAACATACTGCAGACATTGCCCAAATAGATCTGAATAATAAGAATTAAACAACATCAGCACTAGAAATGTAAAATTTGGTTTTGTATTAGGAAAAATATCAATCTTAGTTACTTTAAAGATGTAACTTTTGTTAAAGATTATAAATTATCATCAATTGCTTTTTTTAGCTAATTTAAATATGACTGTTTTTTCAGTCACCATGAAATTCTGGTGTAGGTTTGGGAAAGCAGTTAAAAAATGCAACCTATAGGAAGCTTTCAACTTTGTATGTATTTAGAGATTTAAAATGAGACAGCATACTATTTAAGATAGGCATAAAATTAGAAGCATCAACTAATGAGATGTTATGTGTTATGACTTTTTAATGTATTATTTATGGAAAACTTTTACCGGGTTATCTATCACTCAAAATAAATGAAATATAACCACTTTATTAATCCTATTTATCAATCACCGTTGTGCTTGAGGAATAGGTTTTTCATGTCAAGAAGAAAGCATACATACTATTTTCATTTTATTCTGCATGGGTAGAGCTTCATAACGGAAAATGATATACACGAAATAATTTTAACTTCAGTATAATATTCTTTCATGCTAGAAATTCAGAGCAATTCAGAAACATTAAAGATATGAGACAGAAGGTGCAAAGAAAGGACAAAATTATCCAAAGAATAAGCAGCAGAATATGGAAAGAACCAAAAGATTTCATCTGATCTTGGCTAGAAAGCATCTTTAACTGAAAGGTAGTGACACTTTCTGGAAAAAAAAAACAGGGATCTATAAGAAAGTGAGAGATAGAAAGTTGCAGAATCACTTTTCAACCTCAACTGTAGCTAAAGCAAAGCATAACTTCTTGCATACATGTCTTTGGAGATGTCTTCAACTTTCAGAAAGCCTGATCTCATCACTGAGGGGCTGTGAGTCTGCACCAACTCCTCTGGGTGCATATCTGTGTGTTCCTATGCACCAACACTACTACCCTTACTGCAAATATACAGTGGGGACTTCTGACCTGTGCTGTTATATTTCAAAATGTAAGGGAATAAAAAGAAAAGAAAGGGAATGATTTTGAACCACTGAGAGCAGTCTAGAGTTGCTTCAGGACAAATTTTATCTGAACATATGACTAGACACATGGAATCATAAATTAGTTATCCACATGAAACAACAACTGAGTGAATTTTTATTCCTTACAGGAAAGCATTTTAAAAAAGACCTGTGCATCCAAATTTTTTAACATGTCTAATAAATATCTGCATATTTTTTATTGTTATTTTTTCTTATTTTTTAACAGAAGATGTCTTAGTGGCTCAACAAAATTGGAAAGAACAATTTTTGGTTATTTAAGTACATGGAAATGACAAAAGCAAAATGCAGAAAAGTATAATTACTTATGCAAAATTATTACACAGTTATTAAGATTTAGTATTCATGATTCCTATAGTATTCATATGAAACATTAGCCTGCAAGGAGAGAGAAGGGATCCCAAGTATCAATACAGCTTCAGGAACACAAACTCTTTCTTTTGCAACAAAAGATATATCATTACGATGTCATGGATCCTTGTCCAACATACATAGCAGCCTGGTGCCATGGAAAATAGAGGAATGCAAGCCCCGTCCTTGATGTTTACACTTACAAGGGCAAGTGGTTAGCAGAAACAAATGACTATATCCTGTAATCAATAATTACCAACTGGGGAAACTGAATGTAATCACTGAACAAAATGGTTATTTAATCAGAAGGTATTACTATGTATTATTCAATATTTAAGCTCATTGGGTATTTACTTGGTTATTTTGAACTTTATACTTTTAAATAGGTTTTGCTCAATAGAAACAATAGAAGACTTCAATGGAAATGTGAAAATGAGTAATTTTTAAGGACACCTGAAACCAATGTGGACATTTGATCTTGAAGACTCCTATAAATTGGTTTCTCTATACAATTTATACCACAGCAGCTTAATTTTTTTTAATTGACCTTCAGATCAAGAGAAATGGATCTCTGATTCATTATGTTTCAGACTTCCTCTTTGTATATCAAAATTACTGTTTGCTTTAACAACCAAAATTTTAAACTGACTTTTAATTTTTATTTCTTAGAAATCCTTTTCAGCTTCAGTGTTGCTTGAGTTTTTTTATATGACATGAGTTTTTTGTGTGAGCCTCTCTCCTGTCATGTCTTAGTTTTGACTCTTAGGCAATGTCACCTCATTTAACTGCAAAAATTACACTTAAAATGTGTGGCAGTAGCAGCTGTAATTTTGCCATGGCTTTATCAGGAAAAAGCTCTGAACATCTAGTGAGCTGAGCAGTGTGTGAAGACAAATATTGGATGAAAGACTGTAGACGTCTAAGTGAATTTTTGGGATAGTAGATTGACTGTTTCACAGGAACCTTAGGTCACTTGAGGAAGTACCTCAGTGCTGGGTTTAAGCTAGGTCTCTTGACTCTATAGACACTGGAGAATATTTGATGGTCTACCAGAACATTTATTCCTGTGTGAATACTTAGATTACATTTGTTGAATCATAAAGTAGCAATTGTGGCACACGGTTTATCTTTTATAATGTTCTATGGGTCTTTCACTAAGCTGAAATGTTTCTGCACAAGTGTCCTCTTATTTTTTACTAGGAGACAGATCAAACTGAGCTTTCTTTGCTGTTCCAAATCAGACTAAGCCTTGATGGATCTATGCATAAATCCATACTTCACTGTCTGGACTCCTCTTCCTTCAGCACAACAGAGGAATTTGGAAGATGTATGCAAACTTGCAGATGATGGCCATTTTCTCTTCTGACTTAATTTCAGATAAATGGACTATTGAATTTCCCAAAAAGAAAAATTTAAAAAATGAAATACAGACAACTCCTGTGGTTGGTTCTTCATCTTTGATGCTTTGAAGATACAAATATTTTTCTGTTCAGATCTCTTACCATTATAATTTTCACTTATACAGAATTTTTCTGTGCTTTGCACAGAATGACAGGTTCTTTATTCTTGGAGAAAAATAAAATATTGACATACCTGCTTATAACCTCACCTTTTATTCATGAATGAGAGACAATTCCAAAAACTAAGAGTGGAAAAAATGTTATTCAAATTTTATTTAATTTTTTAAAAGATTTTGTATTTTAAATTCCACTTCCATTCCTCAGTAAAACATGCATAACTGTAGGAAGAGTAGGGAATGCAAAGTATTTACTGAACAGAATCTTTTGCAAAAGGAATAAACATTTTCTATTACAGAAACTACTGTGTGTTGAAATAATAATGAAAATAAGTTTTTTTTTTCATTTGTGATTTTGTGATACTAGCAATCCTTGAAAGTGTCCTACTCTGGCATCTTTGAAATTCGGTATCTTGCGTGCATTTCTTTACACATTAACTTGTTTTTCCTGCCTTCCTGCTCATCCATTTACAAGATGAATACAAGTATAGAGATACACACCAATCCTGAGATAAAATTCTATATTTAGAGAGTCTCTACTTCTAGAACCAGCTAAGAAAGGAGGTAATCCCTTCTGGTCCTCATGACTGCAGTCTGTCAGAAGGAGCACAGGATTAGCGCTGGAATATTTGATTGTTGATTTTAATGTTATAATAAGTAATGACATAATGCAATCTCACGGAGATGGTTATCAACCTCAGTGTTGAGACCACATGAATTTCCCTTTATCCCTTACACCTCTTGCCCAGTACTCTGCTTGCACTGGTGCAACCTCATCTTGAGTCCCCTGTGCAGTTTTGGTCACCTCAGTATAAAAATTAGCTCATTAGAGCATGTCCAAAGGAGGGAAAGGAAGATGGTAAAGGGCCTTAGGAGGAAACTGTATGAGGAGCAGCTGAGGTCAGTCAGTCTGTTCAGCCAAGAAAAGAGGAGACTGCGAAGGGCCCCCATCACAATCTACAACTTCCTCACAAGGAGAATAGAGGTGGCAGACACTAATGTCTTTTCTGTAGTGACCAGTGACAGAACCCAAAGGAATGGCCTGAAACAGTGTTGGGGAGGTTTAGGTTGAATATTAGAAAAAAGTTCTTCTCCCAGAGGGTGTTGGAGCACTGGGGCAGGCCTCCCAGGGAAGTGGTCACAGCACCAAGCCTGACAGACATCAAGGAGCATTTGCACAATGCTCCCAGGTACATGGTGTGACTTTTGAACATGGTCTTGTGCAGGGCCAGGTCTTAGACTCGATGGTCCTTGTGGATCCCTTTTAAATCAGCATATTCCGTGAATCTGTGAAAATTTTCATTGGAAGATGATTTCTGTAGGAAACATGGTAGTTTCCAGATTAAATTTCCTCATCTTGGTTTTATAACCGTGTTTGCTTATTTTTATGCTTTGCCTTAAATATATGGGGTTTTTCCCTCCTTCCTTTTTTTCATCTGCTGTTAGATTTATGAACAAGCCCTGTAGTCCTTCGTCTATTGTTCAATCATTTAATCTTGGTGTTTCTACTTAAACAGTGACATCTCCATTGCTCTATCATATTAATATAACTTCTTTTTCTTTTAATTCTATTTAAAATTTACCCTTCATTAACATGTCTGTAGAGACTGTTCTAAGCAAGGTCTTATGCTAAGGTCTTAATACTTGTTGATTGCTTGTTAATCTCCCTCCTCTCTTCAGAGGCTCCAGAATCACAAACAAGTTTCAGGCACTTGCATGAGATCAGCAGCTTGTCATCATTTTGTGACCTAATGATTTCTTTGAAACTAGGTCTATTCATTTGCACCCTTCCCCTTTCTAAGAAAAGTCACTGAATCTCACAGAAAAAAGACACCTATTCTAGCAGAATGAATGTTTGGTAAATAAGTATGTAGTTTTGAAGTTATATCCATGTTTCTAATTCTGAATTCCCATTTATGTTTGTTATAAGTCTGTCAAGCTTTGATATGGCTAACCAGCTATCAATTTGCTATATTTATTAATTCTACTTCTTAAAGGTAAGTGTTCTTCTGAATCTCAATAATATCCAACAAAAATCTTTGATGCTGGTCACAAGACTGATGTGGATGAGAGTCACAGGAAGATAGCAGGAACTTCTAGAAGTCTGTAATAGGATCTCCTGACCAAAGCAAGGCTAATCAAATTCTTTAGGGTCTTGGCTGATCATTTTATGGAAACTTCCAAGGCAGGGCATGGTATTGTACCACAGAGACCATCCTGATCTCCAAACTGAGTCCTCTGTTTCAGTTATGAGTGTGGGTGATGTGAAAGAAGGCTTATCTATGAACAGATGTTTTTGTCCCCATATTCAGGCAAGGGCAGATGTATCTTTGCTCTAAAGGTAAGAGAGAAGATGGATGGTGGCCTCTGCCTGAAGCATGCGTTGTGTGGATGTGCTGTCTGGAGCCCAGCCCTGACACTGACTAAAAATTTTTTGTCGCAGTGGCTTCCCTAACATGGGACTCAGAATATTTCCCCTCTCAAACCTCTTCCACTAAAGACAGTACTACAGTTTTTATAAGCAGTCATTTCTCCATCTTTGAAGATTCCCAGAAGAGTCAAAGAAACACTTGGATCATGTCAGCATTTGTCAAGAAAATGAGGAACAAGGAAAGACTTTAGTTCCTAGTGGTAGCTAACAAAGAAATGATTGTCTGGCATATCTTCTTTACAGTCATTTCCCAGATTTTCCTTTTTCTGCCTGTGAAAATGGACTACTACTCTATTATTTCTTATTTAAAATCTCTTATTGATCAAGACTCTCTCAATCCCAGAAGGCAAGAAGATGTGAATAAGTAACTTTGGAGATCATATTGGAGCTGAGATTACTGCTTAGGGAATCTGATACTTAAAGTGTGTATCTATATCTCTATATTCCATCATTACTTTGTCTACAACAGAATTCTCTCATACTGGTGATCAAGCTAGGAATCACTCACAGAAATTTATACATTAATTTTGAATAACAAATATGTTTGAGAAAATTAGTCTGTTCACAGACAACTCACAGTTACCACCCTGTGATAACTCCTTTTTCATTTATAATGAGATAAAAAGTTGGAAACAATGATTTTGTGACTCCTTTTCTTGAAGATTAAGTTCATTTAGGGAGCATGCATTTATAAGATAGAATTCTTTTCTACTGTGGGCTTGGAGTTTTTGATTATTGAAAAGAAGCATGCAATTTTAAATAGTGAAAAATATAATACCTTGCCTTTCAGGTATGAAAGCTTTAGTTTTTTCCACTCTAGAAGCTGTGACTTGTTCTTGCATGTGAGAAACTACAGTAAAAGAGACAGCAGATATCCAGTGTGCAATGTACTTCCATGTGCAGTTTGGTGTAATTTATTCTTCAAATGTATGCTTGTGGTGGAGTCTGCAGTATCCCATCTTTTTTACACGTCAAAACCACTGAAGACTGTTGGAAATTCATACAAGTGGGGTTTTGGTCTCCCTCAGGAGGAGTATCACTAGGTATTCCAGGAAACTGCTTATGAACAGAGAAATGGTCATTTCCCCCTTTTTTTTTTTTTTTTTTTTTTTTTTTTTTTAAAACTTAGAGCACCACTCATATTCTTCTAAGAAAGGCAAGGAGAAGAGAACTTCTATCTTTGGCAATGTCTTTTAATGTAAAGAAAATTATGTCAAATTTAGAAACCATGTAAACAGTTAAATGAACAAGAGAGATCAAATTCAGGTGAAGATACATTCTATATGCTTCATTATAATTCTCTGTAGTAGAGAGATCCTGATAACAGCCTTCAAGTCATATGTTATCACTTCTACCAGTTATTATTAGAGCTACTTGAAAATTAAGTTAGCATCAGTACAAGTGAGGACAACAAAGTCTGATGCTCAGGCTGATGTCTGGTCAACAATACAGGGTATTTAATTTTGTTTTATTTATTATTTTTAAAGCATCTAATTTATTCACAAATGGAAAGTCCATAAAAGACACTGGTGGAAACCTGTGAGGGTCAGAGATTATTATCTCTGTAACTTCAGCTTGAGGCTGATCTTGTTTTAAATATAGAATCAAGTCAGAGCTGATTCAGTTTACTCTTCTTCTTCTTCTTCTTTTTTTTTTTTTTTTTTTTTTTTTTTTTTAATATATATATAATTTTCTTTTTTGAAATGTTATAGTTCTTCTGGATCAAGTTATGGTCAAATTTTGATTTTCAGATTTATAAGTACTTCCTTGAAACTCCTAGTTGGTCAAAGCAATCTTTAGTCCCCTTCCTGAGTTTACTGCTACACTAAATCAGGCAAAAAGCTTATGCTGACATCTGCAAAAAGAATTTCTTAGAGAATTTTGTAGGGTTTTTTTAAAAGCTGATTCTGCCTTTTTCCTTCAGACCTACAATATGTGCTTTCATTGTTCACACACCAACTTATGAATATGTTGATGTCGTTTTCTCTTTTTTTAAGCTCCCATCTGAGTTCTGTTCATCACAGATGTTTAGACACACAGCTGTCCATCTACAGTGGTTCTGCATGAAAGACCATGGCTGTTGTGTACAAAGAAGGGATTCAGGCAAAATGTACTATAAATAGATAGCATTGTCTGCTTCTTCATTCTTCACTGGAGTCCTAAGTTCTGGAATTGGAATATTTGCTACTTTATCAAAACAGTTTTTGCCTTCTGCCTCCACTGAACTAAAAGATGAAGTGCAACCTGAGTATTTATTATGGCTGTTATTTGTGAAAGGTTTCCATTCTCTCTGAACCAAGGAAGCTGGCTACTCTGGCAGGGTCCCAGGCTACATGTAATGCACAGTGAACATGGGCACATAATGTGTGCCGTTACACAATGTGGCATCTTCACCTGTACAAGTCAGCAAACTTCACATAAGATAAACTGTTTAAAAATGCTTCAAGGTCATGCTATTAATGTCTTAAAGCATTTGATTTAGAGAACAGATCTGCATGCAGCATGATAAGCCCCTCTGAAAACTGTGGAGCAGCAGCATAATATCTGAGAGCATTGTGGCAAATTGGGAAGTTGAGATGGAGCTGCTAATTATTCCAAGGCATATTTCTGAAAGGACAGGAGGTGTGGATGTTCTCTGCCAAAAGCCCCTATTTCTTGAATGCTCTCACCATCTCCATATGCACATATGAAACTTAAGCTATGCTGTGTGTGTATAAGCTGTAGATAATGTGGTCTTATCTATTGCTTGAAACCTTGAAAATCAGTAACATACAATTCAATAATGATGAGGGCAGCAATGGAATAATTTGGGTAAGACTAGATTATCAAAAAACAAAGAAGAAACTGCAATTAGCATCTGTTACAGGCCCCCAGGACTATAACAGAGTGAGGAAAAATATTCATAGAACAACTCTGGAGTAGTTCGAAACCACACAGTACTGTCCCAGAGGGGACTGTAACTGTCCAAACATCTGTTAAATTATAAAACTACTGTAAATATAGATCAGAGATTCTTATACACAAATGAAAGTGAGTGGATCCTAAAAAAGATTCCTATCTTTAGTAGAGGAGTACCTTATCAAAAATATCATGCTAATAAGTCAAAAAGGAGAAGCTACTCTGAAAAAACAGGAACTATATTAAGAATACATGAATAGAACTGGAAGATTCTAGTGAAAATATGCCATTTCAAGTCAGGAATATATCAATAAAAGAAACTGTAATGTCACAAGAAAAAAAAATATTTTTGAGATTTTATGAGACTAATGTTTACTTGATGCAGTGTTATTGCAAGAACAATATTTATATAGATCTATAGATATATAAAAGACATCAGTAAGCAATTTGATGAGGAAGAGCATTAATGGAGGTTTATAAATAAGAGTCATTAAATAACTGCTTGAGATGTTGTTAAAAGTTTCATGATAGCTGTATACACCTTGAAATTACTATTAATGAAATAAAGAGGAATTCTCTGAGTAAGAAATTTCCTTATTTTTTCATAAAGCATATCCCTCTAGTTGTCCTCTTCCTTTTTTTTTTTTTTTTTTTTTTTTTCCTTTGAAAAATAGACCTTTTATTTTTCCATATTGGAAAAAAATCAACTGCAGAAAAAGTTGTTTGAGGTGCTGACATTTAATGGTATCTACCTGCTGACTCCTTCCTTCATTGGCCAGTAAGGATGAGCAAATGTCTGACTTTGGAGAGGTTTTGAGATATTTGGAGAATGTTGTTCATCTACCTTTTAAACCATGTGGTTTCCACAGGATTTTGATGCCAAATGGAAACGACTTTTACTGATGCCCCAAGCTTTTGTTTCCCTTTTAATGACTTCTGGCTCTTTTATAGTGGATACACTGAAATTGCAGGGTTCATCTTTTGGTGCTTCATCCAGGTAAACCAAAATGTATCTGACTGAGGTGAAGTTGCTTGACCTCCATTCACTTTCTCAACAGAGGTAAAGCAAATAAAACTATTTGCGTGACCAGAAAACACTTTTCCAGTCACTGAGTAACATTTAGTCTTATTTTGACCATTTTTTTCTTCTTCCAGCAGCATATAAAAGGCCCATGCTGCAATTTATAATGTTAATGAGATATGAGCAGCACACAGAAAAAAGCACTTGGTTCACAGTGGATATCTGTGAGGGGTATCCATTTTTAAATATCTGTATGTGGTTCACTAGAACAGGTAATTGAGTTCCAATGTATTTCTTTCTTGACTCCTTCTAGAAGGTTGGTCTATAAAGTAAGAAACAAAAAAAATTACTTTCAAAGTACTGTAGGTTTTTTGGTTTTTGTTTTTTTTTTTAAATTTGAGCCATAATGGAAACTTTTTGTCACTCAACTATTGTATTTCCTTTTAAGTGAATATTTACATACCCAAAAAGAAGCCCTCTCCATATTCAGAGGTAAGTACTTTAATATAGCCACTTATGTTGTGTATTTAAGCAGGTGTTTTGCAAAAGAGCAAAATACTTGCTTGTAACAGGCTGTGATGACATGGGCATCCTGAGAATATAAATTTTTATGAAGAATAGGCCCCCTGGCAATTACAGATGTGTTAGTGACTTTCTGCTTTCATAATATCTTAAAATCCATTCACTCTGTGCATTTCTGGTTTGCAGGGTTTTTTAAATAGAAGACATTTTACTTTCCTTCTATAAATTACAGTTTATTCTTGGAAGCCATTTCATGCCCTGCTTTTATTTATTTCTAATAATGCATTTTTTTGTCAGGCTCCAATGTGGGAAGAGATGAATTAAAATGCAGAGTTTCAGAACTTCTTTTCTAATTATTTCTTTCCTAGGGTTGCTTACATAGTCTTATAATTGTCAGGATATGTCATGTAGTTGAGAATACATTTCTCTGAAATCCCCACAATCTGCCTTCTTCATTATGGTAAAAGTGCCACAGTTAACTCCCTCTGAAAGTGAAACTACTATATGGTCCTCAGTCATGATTTTGGACCCTGTCTATAAAAATTGTCTTCCTCCATATAGCCTGCCCATATCTTGTTCATAGTCAACCCTTTTCCTTCGGATTCATTTTAGTCTGTGGTTGCTGAATTCATTCCCAAGCTTTTTTTTTTTTTTTTTTTTTTTTTTTTTTTTTTTTTTTTTTTTTTTTTTGAGACCTGTCCTCAATTCTTCTGCATATATTGTTGACTTGAATATTTTGTTGCCTCCTTTAGGCACTCAATTTCCTCTTCAAGTTTATGGGCAACCTTTAATCCTGAACTCCTTGACAAAGATTGCCTATTTCTTGACTTATCTCTACCGTTTTAGGTAATTTCTGTTTATTTCATCCAAAATGCTGTACTTTTGGCCCCTAGATGGATCTGTCTCTTTCCAATATGCTTTGTTGATGAATTCAGTCACTCTCTCCATAAAGCTATGAAAGTGATGGAACAGAGTAGTACAGTGATTTTTTTTTTTATTTTGTGGGAGTGGTAAGAATTTGTTTGCTGAAGAAATTAAATTTTTGGCAACTCAGAGCAGTTTGTAACTTTAGTTTCAAATGTGTGAATTAACTGTGCCTGAAGAAACATTTAGAAATATTTAAAAAGCACTGCCATTGGCTTTCTACTAACTGATAAGGCATGTAGCTCAGAGAGTTCAGCTGTCTAGGTGATTTGGAAGTAGAAGAGAGAAAAACTGCCTCACTGCAGGAGCTGCTGTTTAACTCCACTGGGTCAAGGAAGAAAAACAGCACTAGAAGAAATACAGTGGCCTTGTGGTTGATTGGAATTGAAGCTCCTGTTGTCATTGAGAGCAGAATTAGCAGCCGACCATGTTAAGAAACCCATTCTCAAATGTCATATGATGTCATGATTTTTACAGATGTGACAGAAGGAATGTCAGTCTGTTAAGACAAACATGTGCTGATCTTGGGTCTTCCATGACCTGTGGGAATAATCTAACTACCCTGACATTGGATAAGAAGAGAGACAGAGCAAAGTGGGATCTCCTTAAACAAAAAGCTGAGGAGAATAAAATAAGCAGGGTTTATTATTAGTAAAGTAACATGTGGTGAAATTCATCCCATTCATATTCACATACATGGTTTTTTAAGCGTGATGTACATTTATAACTTCTGTCCATGGAGAATGGACAGGAAAAGCAGAGGGTGCAAAGGAAAATAAAGGCACAAAGACTGCAAATTGTGCTGCTGAAAGTAAGATAGAAGCAGCACAAAGGTTTCTATTGTTTGTCACAGCTAGCACCCATCCTTCCAGGAAGCATTTGACCACCCCTCTTAAATTATCTTCTTATGTTCATAACACATCCCACATAAAGTTTTCATCTGTTCTTCATTCCCACACTCCCACCTCCTTTGATTGCAAAACACACTCTTAATATCATACAAAGGTGTATTTTGTGATATAATAGTGATTTAGTTGTGATATATGAATGACATTAGAAATGTTGTTGGGTCACTTATGGATATTAAATATATTCAAAAGTCTGTGGATCATTAAATGAGATTAATTCAACTGTGCACTTTTAAATAATATTTGACAATATTTGTAACCCCCATGCAGTTTGGATATTCATAACAGGGACTAATATCTGTGCTCCAAATGGTATATTTGCCTCTCATGTAAGCTGAAGGCATTTGTCTTCCAGATGCCATTCCTGATGTTCAAACCTGAGCCTTGTAAAAGCTATTGCCTTTCCACTCTGGATGCCCCATTGCCTTTGCTCAGTGCTGGCCACACAAACAATGAACTCACTTTCAGTATCCACAGGCAGCAATCACAGGCACCAGTCTTAGTCACTCAGAAAAAGAAGATTGCATTTAAGGTGTTGGTTCAAGAAAAACACAGAAAAAAATTACATCCATCCATGAAGATGAAGGGAGCCTGTTTCTGCCCAACACAATGATAAAACTGCGAACAGTTCATACCTTTCTGTCAATGACACCCAGAGGATTAATTATTCTCATTCCCTGAAAATACTGCTAGGATCAATGAAATACAGTGTTACCATCTATACTGCCATTAAACTGGTATGCTTCAATTAAAAAAAAAATTATAAGTTTGATCTATGAATTTCCATGATTGCGTTTCTTTGTGCACAGTTGCATGGTTTTGTTGCACGTTGCACATGCACAACATGCCTGCCTTGCTCCTCCCACTGCTCTTCTTTGTCCCTCTCCCCACTGCCCCTCACCTAAACATATCTTCAGGCTCCTTCTGGACTTGGCAATCCTCTCAAAGGGACTAGGTAGGGGGATATGCCAGTTTGAGGGCAACCTTAGACAGCATTCTGCTTTAAAATATACAAAATTTATGCTTATGTAGCATAAGAGCTGTACTTTAGCAGACTGTAGTCTATAGAATAATGTCTGGGTGCTACATTGGAAAGTGACTGCAAGTCAACTTATGACTGCATTTCAACTTGTGTATTTATTATATTTTTCCAGAGGTGAATAACCCTTCCCACTTGTTTGTTTGGATTATTGACTCTACAGTATTTTCTCTGATCACTCATGAGGTTTAAATATTATAAAAAAAGCTTTTCTGCAGCTTCTCTCTGCCATGCCTCTTCCCTCCATACCAATTAGGCATTTTTCTGTGCTTGTTTCCAGCATAAAGGGGCTCCTCTGAAATTGCCAGTGTTTGAATTTATGGACCTACTCTTTCATATTACTTGCTGCCAGTGATGTCTCATGCTTGATCAAAGGTGACAGCTGCATTCTTCAAAGGGACAATTGTGTTCAAGACATTCAATAGGTGTTAAGTGAGCAGTTGTTATCTATGATACTGCTGGTGGCCAAGATCTACCAAAACAGTAGAGGTGCTGTTGCTGCTGTGCATCTTGCTGCTAAAGCAGTCGGCAAGCACTGCCAGTCACAGGGAATGGTTAGGGTGAAGGAGACCCAATCAGGCATACTGTAATTTACAACTGATTGATGAATGCATGAAGAGTGTGGAAACATCAATTAGAAATAAAATTGTGGCCACTAAGGATTTTGGATGTGCTTCTCTTACCCTCTGCTACTGAGTATAACCCAGAAAACTTGGAAGGTCTGACAGGTAAAAGAAATTCAAAAGGCAAACTCTGTGTGCATCCACAGCTTAATTTGGATTGCATTGCAATGTTTATAATACTTAGCAAAATGTACAAAAAAATGTTTATTTTGCAAAATTTTTGCTCAATTTTGAAATGAAAATTTAATTTTCAAGTAAGGGTAGAATTATAAATCATTTGTATTCTCATTCTAAGCATGGTTCCTGATTATAATAATTATCTAAAATAACTTTTGACATGGTTTCTAAAATTTTTATTCAACTATAATAGCAACTTGAAATAAATTTAGTGTTTCTATTTTAGAATGCATTGCTTTTAAATACATCAAAATAATTTTTCAGATTTTCCATGCTGAGTGAAACAGCCTTACTTTAACATTTTGTCCTTAAGCTGGCATTGCCAGTGCTACGCTTTTGATCCATATGACCTGCTTTTCTGAATCCTTCCTCTCTGTTTTTTTTGTGTGGGTTCCCAGTGGAGTGATCGATATCATTTATCTCAGTATAGAAGAATTGGAGTTGATATTGATTATACTGTTTTAGATTTTGAAATTCCTTTGTAAATGTGTAAAGCCTATGAACATCTACCATTTGTCTACCAACACCTTAAAAGAATCATCCTTCCTCTGACCACATAATTGTTAAATTGTGCATGCAAAATGGCTAGAGGATATTCTGTCCCTTTTCCAGGAGGTTATCAGGGAAAAACTTGCAAGAGAACATTGTGTTGTTTATATATGCTCCAGTTTAAGAACTCAAAGGTCAATAGTTGCCAAAAGCAGTTTCACTTAGTAACTTACTACTTTTCCCAAGCTCTGCAACCTGCCTCACCAGTGATCCTTATCATTTATTAGTGAAAGTGTACATATCCAGCTCCTAGATCTCTACCCATAGGCAAGTAATCTTGGTTTACTGAAATAATCTGTCCACTTTCTTGTATAATTAATCATAATGATTAATTACCTGAATAAGCAAATATTACCTGTAAATACAATGGGCTTACATTGTAATCTTTTTGTTTCTTAACACTTCCTTACTGACTGAATCTGCAGTGCAACTTGATTGACTGAAAGTTTTTCTTGGGTTGGAGATAGCCTTATTTTTTTTTCCTTCCATGAAATAGCTAAGAACTATATCAATTTTGGTTTGTTTGCTTGCTTGTTTGCTTTTTTTAATTAAAAAAAAAAAAATCATTATACTAATTTTTCCAGATCACAAGATAGAGTGTTACTAAATATTTAAATTTCATCTGCTTTCAACAGCTTGATTTTGTCTTCAAATGACTTATGACACCCTATTGATTTAAAGGAGTTGTTTCTGTTGCATGCTGATGGAATTGAAATGAAAATTAAGGTTACCTTTTCTTTCCTTTTTTTGTCAAGGTGAGATTTTTCTTTTATTTACAGGTTTTTCAAACAGGAATAAAAAAATATATTTTTCATTTTAACAGTTATTTTAAATGACATTTCCAGGTAGGAAGTTCTGTTAAAGTTGATAGATTTTTGTTAACTTAACGGTATTCCAAAGTGCTGATAGAAGTCCTGTCTTTGGCAAATACTGCTAATAATGCTGTTCATTTCAGAGGAGTTCTCCTTTTTTGTCCTGACCACTTACCTTTGGTAATTCTGGTGTTTAACTGAAGCTATCTTTTAGTCAAAACTGTTCAATAATTATTGCTCAGACCAATTCTGTGCAGAGAATACCCAGATGAAAAGATGAAGAACAGAACTTTACTTTAAAATTTTGCAGCTTAAAAAGAAAAGGCATTCATGCTAAATGACTTCATAAAAAAAATCCAAGCAAAATTACCATGGTGCTGAAATTTGCAGATCAATTGTGTACATAATTTAGGGATTTTGAAATACTGCTATATTTTTATGTACGTGTGTGTGTTAAACCGAAAAAAAGGCACCAAAAAACCCCCAAAAACCAAACCCAAACTAAAAAATGCAGAAACCTTTATTTTTTATCTAGAGTGCTCACAGAGTAAATAAATGGTTCTGTTCAAATAGACTTGGACTTGCTTTCTTCTAATTGTGATGGCATCATTCAATCAAATAATATAGTTAATGAACATTAAAGCAAAAAAGAACAAAAAAAACCCCAAATGGACAATGATGGGAAAGCAGTAGCTGCAGTACAAGAAATTAACCCAAGAAAATAAAGCATTCAATTATCATGGAGCATCTGAATGAAAAGAAATGAAAACAGATTGTCATCAGATCCTTTCTTGCCCCTAAAAGTTTGATACCATTTCTTTAGGGAATAGTTTGCAAATGATATATATAATATGTGTAACACAACCATAAACAGCCATATAATTTGCCTCACTTACAATCTGTTCCCTGATCTTTGTTCATCCCAAAGAAGAAAGAAAAGTTGCAGATCTTGAAACAGTAGGATGGGGAAATAAATCAAAGCTGCAGTTAATAAAACTGATTTGGGATATTACAATTGTAAATGTTTGCCAGTTTTTCTTTGTGCATATTACAGAATTTATGCTGGCTCTGGGTTTTCAGTGTCTGTGGAAAATTTCTGAAGATATTTTAACATAGGTAATGTTAAATATAGAAACAAATTAAGATAACTAGTGGGAAATTGTGTTATATATATTAAAATCTAGACTTAAGTTCAAATATAGAAATATTGAAAAGTCTCCTTGTGACATGGGCAGCGAAGTATTTGTTCTCTTCTTTTCTTGGGCTTTCTAAATCTGTTTGAGAGCCAATAAAAGAGCAGGATTAAGGAGAAACCTATACTGGAGAAAATTACATATCTGAAGTATTAACTTGTATATTCAGGGATGTTAACACTTTCACCAAACACGTTGTTCTCAGGTCTGTAACTCATCTGCACTTAGACTATTATGGCTCTCTTCTTAGCTAAAAGTCAGTTTCAGTGTCTGTGAGAGGGTGGGAATGTCTCCAATAAGTTGCTGTCAAAACATGAGAAAACAAAATGCCATCATTTTTGTTGTCCTTGTTCCACTCCACGCAACCCCCAGCTGTGCACGGCCACTTGCTACTGACCCCTACCTTGTCCCGTTTTCATTCCCCCTTTGAGGTTACGCGGGACTGCACCGAGCAGCGCTGCGTTTGGGAAAGGATCCCACAACATCGTCCAGCAGAAATCCGGGCAGGAACAGGAGTAGCTCGTTGCAGACCTGGAGCCTTCAGAGCTGGTCAGCACAGGTGTGCTGTTCCTGACAAACTGTATTGCATCTGTTATAGGCTGCAGGATCACTGGAGAAGACATGCAGAATGTGAAGCTTAGCTGAGAATGGCTGAAGAGATGTTTTCATGATATCATGTTTATGCCATTTAAATCCTGTTTCTCACTGGGATACTACAATTCTTCTCTCCTCTTGCTTTGCCCACACCCTCTCAAAAAACAAAACTGTCAAGGCAATCAGAGTGTTTTGTGCTATAAAGACTGATCTAGTAATAATATTGATTCTTCAGATCTTTTCAGTGAAAAAGTAGAATATTTTTTGCAAATAATGACATTCTGGGGCAAAAAGCAAAAATGGCAGCAGATAGTGGAAAATGGACTTATCTGAGTACTTAAATTAGTTTCATTTTAATATGTATCTGAAAGAATCCTTTCAAAAAGTCCAGTGATTTACCCCTTGACCGCATACAAAGTAAACAACAGCACAGTAAAGTGATGGCATAAATGAGAAGAAAAGCACATCCCTTGTTTACATTATGCATTATACTGCCTACACGTATCATAGTGACGACTGAACAGTCTTAAAGGATTAATACATATGCAAGTTCTTCATTTTTACCCTCAAATCATTAGTTTTCTGTGAAACAGGAACAGAAACAAAGCATGCAGTATAGAGCTGATCAAGCAAACCCTTTTACTTATTGTTTTCCACATGTATTTAAGCAGGATTTCCAGGTGTGTTCTTGAAAATAAACCTACTTTTGTCAGAGAAAATGGTAAAATTTGTACAACCTTTTAAAAATCAGTATATGAATTTAAAATATTGCATTTAGTGCCATTTGAAATAAAGTTGTTGATCGTACATCTGAATAAGATTCAGACATTAATTTCTTCTTGGCCATAGAAAGAGAAAATGCAAAGCATGCTTATGATGTGACAGCTGATTGAGTTCATACATGGATTCTGTGATTTTTGTGTTTTGTTTCCCCTGGAAAAAAAAATCATATAAAACATGAGAATCTCTAACAGGCTAAAATGTAGTAAAAAATTATAGGCTTAAGGTATTTAAAATATTTTTTAAGTAACAGAAAATGTTTTATACCATGGTAATGTTGAACAGAGCATTAGTTTTCTATGGCAAAATATGCAAAATTCATGAAAAGAAAAAATAATGTAGCTGTCTTAACATTGTTATTTTGTGCATATGCCTTGCAATAAAGGTATTTAAATACAATCAGTTTCATAAATATAGTCACATATATCAGCTTCTCAGCTTGCATATTTTAATGCAAACTATCACATACTTTTGCATATTAATCCTAGGGGGAAAAATGCCATTTTTGTATGTTTGCATTAATGTTGTCATAATAATCTATCTGATCTGTTTTAATTGTCTCTGGGTAGTGACCCAAAGAAGAATTGTCTTTTTGCAACATTTAAAGATTAATGTAAAAAGTCTTATCTTTTTTGGCCTGATGCACAACAAAACCACTGTGAGAATAAAAATCTTTGTCTATGACAGCTACCTTGTCTCAGCCTGGATTCTGAATTTTTTGCTTTGTCTTTTGCCCTATCTTTCATATCATGCTTCCACTTTGGTCTTATGCACTGGCATCTCAAAAAATTAATAAAATGTGCTTTCATAATATCTTTTTCCTTCTTTGAAAACATTCCTGGAAAAGGCACAGCTGGGGAAGCAAGAGATACCCAGGACTAGTAAATCCTCATCGCTATTACTCTTTCTTTTCTGTCCCGCTTAAGTGACCTCTCAGTGTCTACTGTTGAAGTATTATTGTTGTTTATCATAGATTCATAGCAAGTAGGGCTGGAAGGGAGATAGAAAGAATGTTCAATCCCTTCTCCTACCCTGAGGCAGAACCAGCTGTATCTAAATCTTCCCTGACAGATGTTTGTCTATCCCGTTTTTAAAAACCTTTAGTCTGGGGATTCCAAAAATTCCCTAGGCAATCTATTCATTTACTTCGCTGTCCTCACAGTGAGAGAGCTTGTTTCTTCTTCTATCTTTTCTAATGTCTAAACTCAATAATAAGCTCCATATTGCAGTTTTCATCGTTATCCTCTCTTGCATCTTCAACAAACACGGACAGCAATCTGCAGTCTTTCTCCTTGAAGCCACCTTTCTTATATTTGAAGACTAATATATGAATATTAATATCAGGTTTTCTCTTTTCTTATGATTAAAAAATCTCACAATTTGGTTTTCTTCCCATGAACATCCCCATTGCCTGCCTTCTTCCTTCCTTCCTTCCTTCCTTCCTTCCTTCCTGCCTGCCTGCCTGCCTGCCTGCCTCTTCTTCTCACAACTAAGCTGATTTTCTTGCTATATCTTATTATTTGGATCCAATATATCCACATGAGGCAGTAATTGCACGGACAAAAATGTGTTGAAACTTTCAGTGGTCAGTGCAGGACCCATCCTACAGTGAATGACTATATCCTTTATGCAGCCAATGGAAAGGCCAACTAGCTGGCTCCCTGAAGGCAATCCTGAGTTAGGTATGTAACGTTAGATACCTACATTGGTATAGTAAGTCTTTAGGAGGAACAGTGAAAAGTGGTGACTGAAAGAGGAAGAAGAAATGAGAAACAAAACAAATTATGTGTGCAAATTAAGATAACGTGCCTACTGGTAACTAATAGTGCAAACAGAATACTCCATGCCCGAAGTCCTGAGAAATCATTGTCCTCCTAGACATTATTGGTCCAACAAGTGGACTTAAGAACAGAGGGGAGAAGATCGATCTGCAGAGATATCACCCAGAAAGATTCTGTTAGCTGCAGGAAAAGGCCTGAACTTTCATTTCAACCCCTTAGACAACTGCACTGACTAGAGGGGCTGCTAAATAAAGTGACACTGTGTGTTTGCTCAGGGACAAACATGACACTCCCTACCTTATTCGTAGATTAACATTTAACCCATGAGACTTCTGAGCTGATTTTTATGGTGTTGTAGTTATAAAAAAAATTTGTAGGTGCTCTTTACCTTTTTTTCTGTTTTGTTTTTAATGCAGCTCACATAAAAAAACCCAGTGGAATTCAATTTCTAAATAACCATTAATATGTTGCTCACATTTCAGACAATTCTACTTTGTTTTGGGCATATTAGACTGTGTTCTTTTGATATGTTTAATTTTTGCAATTGAAGCTTTCTGAACTCACAGTGAGGTATTTGTAGGAAGTTAATTAGCCCATGCAAATTCACTAACATCTGTTTTCTACTTTAAAATAATTGAAATTGTCTTTTATGGTACAGTTAATAAAAATTAAATAATTAGTAAAATTTTATGCTATACAAATGACCCAGGCTGTGTTGGAGCTTTCAGACAGATGTGATCAACTTTCTCTAGGCTGCTGATTGGAAACAAAAATCAATTTTACTAAACTGAAAACCATATTAAAGATATCGTAGATACCTTGAAATATAAAATAAAGTCAGACAATATGCCCCCATGCCTTTCTGTAAAGCATGTTATCAGTCTTGGTGAAAATAAGTCTGAGGTAAATGTTGTTATTAAAGTTTAAGTATGGACCTTGCACAAATTAGGCCATAATCTTGTTATCAAATGGATATAGAAGTAGGTGGACATCTTAAAGATCAGGAAAGAGCAGTATTTTCAGAACTAAAGCCAGCACTACTTATTGAAATAATCAGAAAATTTTTGGGTGGAATTCATCCCACTTAACTGTAGATACCAAAACGAAAAATGTAACATGACTCTATCTTCAAGCTAAGGAAAAAAAAAAAAATCAGGAGACTTTAGAAGACCAAATTCCAGATGTTCTAAAAACCCTTGGGCCTGAGATCATATGAGCACTCTGCTTATTTCATCATATAGGAGAGAAGTCTATGAAATCCGTCATAGTCTAACAAGTTAGGGATTGGAATCCAGGAGATATTTCAGCCTTTTCTCATTACTTGCATTTGAGTCTATGTGGTTTTTTTCCATGTTAGAAAGCTTTCCCATACAACAATATCAATGATAGCAAAAGATATCAAACACAGACATTTAGAAATCTTCAGTAAAGGTAGCAAAATTTAGCATGATTAAGTTTTCTTTAGCAATATGTTTTGTGTTGTGTCTTAGAATGGCATCTCTTAGTAGACAAAATTTTTAACAAAACTGTATTTTTATGGGAAATTCCCCTTAACCATTCCAATTTCCAAATTATCTCTTTCAAAGACATTGTTGTGATATAAGGTTATACATTTTAATATATCTTTTACAAGGTATCTTGGGAAATTATAAGAATTTTCTCTCATAGTCTCTACTATATGAATATTCAATGTAGAGGTGGCTACCAGTGATGAGAAAAAATTCATTTTAGTTTATTGAGAAATATTTGGATGTGGGAAACCAGTGTGATATGGCAATAAACACTGCTGACCCCTGAAGAATACTTCAGAGGATGGTGCCACAATATGAACTGTGTTATACAACTGCAGCAACAAAGATTATAACCACAAACAGATGGAATATATTCCTCAGAATATCTCTTAGTGATTATACTGGTCAATATTAAAAGTGAAAACACCTTTCAATTTTTTTTATGATAATAATCATGGATCAGTGGCAACAGGGAGGTGGCTGTGCTCACATGCACCTCTCCATGGAGTTTGCTACTAGAGGCTGCCTATCTCACTGCCACTGTCTCCCTTTGCTGAGGAGAAAAAGCTACAAGGCTGAATTTAAGCACACTCAGTAACTTATACCACTTGGCAATCAGTTGCAGCAGGGATCCACCCAGGTCGTCAAGTTACGAATGCAACATAACCCCTCTGCCAAGTGTGTAGCACTTAAAGTCTGTGCAGTGCCTAAGAATCCTTTAAAATCTGTCACCTGTTTGGCTTATTCCCTGATTGATAGCTGTAAGCACTCCATGCCTTAGAAACTTTAAAAAATAAACATCTGGATTTTCTTGACACGTAATTTTTTTCTTTACTTGCTAAACGCTTGGGAATCCTTCAGTGCATTAATAACTTCAAGTGGGAAAACAAATAACAAGTACATGAGGGCAAAGACAGTCTTCCTAACTTCAGTTCATAATACTCACTTTTGGGTCAAACCCTTGGGGCCGACAGAGGATGCAATAAGGTCACCCTCCCCCTGCCTTTCTGCTGCCATTTGGTAACTTGACACTGAGCACCAGCTGCCTCAATGGCTTTGATACAGCCAAGCAGAGCAGCAGGTATTAGCTGTGGGTGGCAAAGTCCCCATTTGGGTCACCTTCAGCCAGTTGTCTGAATTTAAGGTTACTGGGGGCCGTTGATCTCACATTTCAGGGATACCAGCAGGTCAGTCAGTCTTACCAAGGTTTTGGCAAGAAATTATAGACTACATATTAAAAAAAATGGATGAAATTTTAGCTAAAATATGAAGGAGGAGGTGACAATGCATCATAAAGAACAAGTATATTTGTAGTCCTTGTATGTCATCTACATTTGTAGGCCTCCTATGTGGAAAAACACATCTATGTAGGACCTGGATTGTGCTGCCATTTGTAGGTTTTGCTATGGAGACTATTTGCTTGTACTTGACATGGAAATCTTGGGGTTTAGCTCCTTTCTCTGGAAATAGCCAGGAATAAAAAGAGCATGGCCAAAGAACATTCTGCTTTTGCTGACATTCATATGAGTACTGAAGTGACCGAGTATGGATCTCTGAAGCATATAGAGGGGAAAATGCAACTTCACTGCTTATTGATGGAACCTGAAAAATATGTTACCAACACTATTTGACAAAGGAAAAAAACTTAAGCTTTTGATTGTCATGCACTGATCCTGATAATCCAGACCTCTGTTCATTCTTGAATTCTTATTATTTACTGCTGAGAAACCTAAATAACATGAGATTTCGATATCAACAGATTTTGCAGTTGAAGTTTCAGAAACAAAAATCACAAAGATTTTGGCTGTGACTGCCAAAATAAAGAGTTTCTTCAAGCAAGGATCTAAGAAATCCTTTGCTTCAAAGAAGAAATCTGGCACCATCTTTTTTTTCAACTTTTATAGGAGAATTGACAGCAACTTCCAAATGGCACACTGAATTTCAGTACTGTTTAGACTTAGGAAGTTAAACAAATAGTAACTCACTTGTCCCAGTCGTTAACCACTATCACCAACTAAAACTGAATGTAGTAAATAAGAGACTGACAAATTATGTAAGTGACTTAGAAACGGGACTTTTCTTGAATTTGCATTGACTCGTGTTCCAGAATTATCGTTTTGCTCTTAAAAAACTTCAGGCCCTCCTTTGTGTTTGCTTTCTTGTGCCCTTAATCCTGAAAGGCCCCCATATTTTAAGTCCCAATAGTACTAGTCAAGCAGTTTGCAGAAGCAACTACAATATGTCTTGTTTACCATTGAAGCTAATAGCATCCTTTATTAAAGCAAATGATTGTGCACTAATTTCTCAGTGCAAGACAAAACCATGAAAGCAAAATTGTCTGGAAACAGCATGGTATCTTAAAAAAGTATGTAATATGCTTAAATGTTTGTAAATTATGATTTTATTCACCTTGGAAGACAATCTATCTTCATCAGTGAGGATGCAAAATGTAAAATTGAGACTGTAATAGTTACTTACTCACCCTTTCACTCCTACACACACTACTTAGAAACACTAGAAGCTAAAATTTCTGCCTCTGCTGTGAAATAGAGAAGTACTTCTTCAGATACCTGAAAAGGAGATTTATCAAAACCCTTCTTCTTCATATGATACTATAAAATCAGATAGCATATTGAACTGATTGCTGTAATTCTTCAAAGTTTATTTTCCTGAGCGTAACAGATGCATATCATGAGCTGTTTTAATATCAAAAGGTGTTGTTTATGGATATTTTATTACATTCCTATACTCGTGTTTCCTTCTTAATGACAAAATATGCATTTTCATATAATTTTTTGCTGATAAAGTACTTTAAGGTAAAGGACCTAATTGTTTTAAAAGAATTTATCAACAGATATCATTAACAAAATATTTTAATCATTATAGTTTATGTAGACTAAATGTAAGCATTTATTAATACAAGCTAAGCACTCATTATAAATTTGCACAGAAAATTATAAAATATTATGTATGAAATGAATCATTAGCATGGACCATTAAGTCCTCTATTTTCCTTTAATTGAATTTGTCAGTAGTACCCTCTTTAACTGAAAACCAGTCATAACCACAAAATTAAATAATAATTAAAGAAACAACTATTCAAACAGTTGCTTGGTAGCTAAGGTGCCATTTAACCAAAACAGCAATTTAATGTAAATTGCAGCCCATGTAGACATAGTTCTGAAAATTATACATCCTGTGGTTCGTATACGTTTGAATTAGCAAAACATTTTCACAGTCTAGATGTTCTTATAGTGGTTCTGTAAGCATAAAGGAAGACTGAATAAATTGGTGAAAATAGGTATAAACAGACCTATAGCAATTAAAGCTGATTAAGACTTTACAGAAATAAATTGCTGGCTGTTCTGTAAATTTTTCGCAGATTAGAAAATGCACCATCTTGGAGTATGGGCATTCAGTCATTCAGTAAAGATGCACTGCATGTGAAACAAAAAAAAAAAATTCTTTGCCCATTAGTGTTTTCTTCTTACTTTACCCAATTATTAAAAGATAGGTGGAACCTTCTATTTACAGAAATGTTGCACTGTCCTTTTCACACACAAAAAGAAAAACCAAGCCAAACAACTAACCACCCCCCCAAAAAAAAAGCAAAAAATAATGAAACCAAAACCCTGGAAAAACTCCAAACAACCAAAAAACCCCATACGAATTAAAACCAAGAACAAATCCAAAAAACACCACTAGAATGTTTGAGAGGAAAGTGGATCCTGCTGTCTCTGAATAAGCAAAGATGCAGCTTGAAAGAGGTCCAAGAGCCACCATTGCATATATGGAGATTTGCTGTTGCTACTTCACAACAAAGGTGGGGACTATACATTCTTTTTGATTATGATTGTCTTGCATCAATTACCTCTGGGACAGTGTTTTTTTAAGTCAGAAATTCTGTTTTGCACAACCAGCAGGGGGAGGCAAGATTTAAGGAAATAAACTGGGAAAACTTCAGGGAAACAAGTCCTTTTTAAAAGGGGAGGGCAGTTGAAAGCTTTGAACAAAAGAGAGAGGTGAGTAATACAAGACAGGAGGGTTAAGCTGGTATTTTGATTGCTATTTTCATGTCTATCAAACCATAACATGCAGTTGCCACATGTGTGAAATTCGAAAGAGCTTGCATCAGTTTATCCGTTTTTGCAATACGACCCATTTTTTTCTTACCGTGGATATATAGCTATATATAGTAGTAAAAAATACTTTATTTCCATTTTCTAGTAATGCAAGTTAATATGAAAGAACAGAGCTCTAAGTAAACGATGTTACAAGTTTCAAAGACAATGTCTCTTGTTTAAATATTTCACATAATTGACTACTTGTGTTTAAGAACCAATGAAAGAGATGCACAGCTGGACTGAATACCCTAAAATTATTTTCAGAAATACATATCTCATTGTACTATTCAATTCTTACTTATACAGCTTTAATTCTTCTGAACAATTTACAAAACAACTTGCATAGCTATTGTGGTTAAATTTTGATTCTGCTAAGAGCATTTCAAGATATTTTCAGAGAGAGGACCTAACATTTTGATGTATATTCATGTCTTCTCCCTGAATGTTATAAAGTAGGGGCACAAGCTACACGATGAGGACTAATATTCAATGTATGTTCTTGTGCAGCTTCTTGCTGCACAGGATCTATTTTTCAGAGCAGGAAAGGGTGCAGACCTGCTCTGAACGAAAGGCTGTTCAGCTGTGTGGCTGTGTTCTGCACCAGCCAACCAAGCCTTAAGTTTCCTCTGTAAATGTGCACATGCAAAGCTGCCTGCTGAATAACTGGCCCATGAATTTCATCAGGGATTCTTACAGGTTGCTGGGTAAACAGCAAAGTATACCATGTGGACCGCAGATTAATATCCTTGACATGGATCATCAAGGAGCCTTTTCAGCTCATTGCTCCTTCTGTACACCTCCACAGATCCAAACTGTTATCTGTCTCATAGGTCTACTTTCCTCCACACAGTCTAGACTACTCTTTACAAATATGATTAAAGTGTTTGTGCATGTCTATTTAAAACCCTACCAATGATATTCATATTTATTGTATATGTATAAACCCTAAAGAGCATATAGACTTAAAAAGGAGGTATATGCTACCATTTTGGTATGGTATGTAGGTATGGTATGGTATGGTATGGTATGGTATGGTATGGTATGGTATGGTATGGTATGGTATGGTATGGTATGTATGGTATGGTATGGTATGGTATGGTATGGTATGGTATGGTATGGTTTGGGGTATAGTATGATATGTTTGCTGTTGTTATTACCTTAATCCTAACTTCCTAGGCTCTCATGACACCGAGTCTCAAAGCATGCAGATATAACAGTTACTTGTAATTACAGCTTTGACGAGTTATTTGAATCAATGTATTCCAGAGCACAGGAAAAGTTCCAGCCTCATGGCTTTGATACTGACAGATCTGGTGCAAAGTGGGTGTTTGGATACAATGCCAAGCATAATTGGTGCCAGCAGTGGAGATTACATGTGCTGGCTCTATGGAAACTTTTCGACTTATACAATTGTTAGGGACAGGGCCATGCATGATAGCACACATGAAATCAGAGCACATCCTTCATGTGAGGGTGATATCATTAATTTGGTCTCAGCCTTCAGTATGATTTTTGGAAATAAGAAGGAATACATGCCTTATTGCTTTGGTTCTGCACTTCTGTCAAGTTCTTCACTCAAATCAGAGGGTAGATACTGGCACCATCCTCCAGATTCAGCTGCTCTTCTTCACCAGGTTTCAAATATAGCATCTAGAAATTTTTATTTTACCTCCTCCAGTAAGGCCATCTGTTCCCATAGCTTTCCCTCAAAACACCTGGCATTATCTTTTTTAGAATTTCTGGACTTCTTTGAGGTTTTTTTTTTTTTTTATCATGTTTAGGGGAAAATAAAGATTTGAAAGCACACTTTTAAATAAAGGAGTACACATATCTCTTTTGTTGCTATTCTCATTTGTCATGCAGGAAAGTGACAGGCTATTCTGGCTGAATTCAGAAGTCCATTTCACCTACAGTCCTGCCAGGATAAGATTCCTATTGAAGATTCCTAACAAGGTGAAAAGGCAACGTCTATAAAAACTGAGTGATAACAATACTTCAAAGCTAAAACACAGACTAATTTTATTGAAATTCTTACAGGAAATAGTGGGTTTAATTCCCTTCCTCCATAGCAAGAAATTTTAGCACATTGCAACAGTTTTCCATAAAACTTATTGTCTTAACAAAAATATATTATTACTTAAATAACTAAAGGTCTAGATTTAAACCCACAAATTCACAACCTGGAAGCACCCCAGAAACCCTTTGTGATTTTGCAGTTGCATGACAAAGATATGAAGGTTTGATGGATCTAAGAAGGGATTTGTGGTCTGGAGAACTCAATGAAATTCCTTGGCCTGTCTTATACAGAATGTCAGACTAGACTCTGGTGATCACTTAAAATAGAATAATTTAAAACAGATTCAGTTCCAGCAGTTTCTAAAAGGTCTGGTAAGACTTAGTGAATTAGCATTTGGAAAGTTAGATCATACTCATGCTTCAAGTAGTCACAGCTTCTCCTCAGCACACTTTTTCAATGTGAATAACCAGGTATGAGTAATGTCTCTTGACCAGCAAAAGGATCTGCATCAAAGACACCTGAACTGCACCTGCTCCTCTGCCGTCTATAAAACTTGAAGCAAGAAGACTTCTTGGCTGACAAGCTGAAAAGTTTTGGATCCAGTGGCTGTCCCATCATACGTACCATTTTCACATTACACTGCAAGAGAACCTGCCTAAAGTAAAGACTTATTTCAGGGATAACATTTGGGACCAGTGACAAATGCCTGGCTGATCCAGTTGTATAACTTATGCTAAGATACAGAGACAACCCAGACAACTCTTAAGAAATTGTTACAAGCTTGTGTTACAGCACTTCTAAAGAGGGAAGGATGCTCCAGAGCCAAACCCCATCAAGCCAATGTCTTTAATATATGATTTTAAAGATAAAGCACTGAAGTAATTTATAAATTGTCTGTCACCAATGGCTGAACAACACCTTCTTTCCAAGCAAGCCTGAGTTACACTTGAGAAAGTATGTCCTGGCTGAGCACTGAACATCATTCAACCTGCTGAAGTTGGGTTTGAAAGTGATATGGGCACAGATGCAGTGTTCAAAGGCCAATCAGCTGTGTCTGACACCATATACCACCATATGCTTTTAGACAAAATAAAGTATATGAGAGAAAAGCAATGTATATTATGACTGATACAATTTCTATCTGAAAAAGGACAAATTTGCCCATAATCAGCAATGATTTCTAAGTCTGTAAGAATAGCTAATAGTGGAGGCTACAGCATGCTCTACCACATGGGCATGTGCTTGAGTCTTATTATCCAGCATCTGTGTGAACAATCAGAAGTCCATTCTCATAGCAGAAGTATTATTTCTGCTAGTAATATTTGTAAATCTGACTAGATTAAGGGCTTCACGTGAGTACAAACCAAATTTATGTCCATGTTCCTCAGGTTTTCACATTATACTACCAAAATCCAATTACAAACCAACCCAAATCTATCTGATTAAACAGTATCTTTTCTTCTTCTTTGTTTTTTAATGTTTTTTTTTTTTTTCCCTGAAATCACAAGCCCAGTAAATTTAGTGTGATTTGGAACAGGCTATTGTTTGCCTACTGTTGCAATCCTGTTTATTTTGGGCATATATAGGAAAGAAAAAATATAAGTTCCATGCACTGAATCTTATACTGAAGAAGCTCACAAATTCTAAATGGACATTAAGCTGAGAACAATATGAATGACTACACTTGCACTCTCCAAGGGCTTCTTATAAAAACAAGAAGGGGCTGTTCATGCAGAGAAGTTAGGCAGTATTAAGAGAGTGTTGTGGCTGTATTATTTAATGCCTTTGACTGGATGAATGGAACAAACTGCCTGGGCATTTTGGGATCACCCCACAAAAATCCAAAAGCACAGTTGTGAATAAAGTGGAATCCTTCCAACAGAGTGAAGACTGAGGTACTGACTGCTGGGGTATGCTACAGCTGTTGGCCAGCTGCTGTAAGATTTCCAACTACAATGGAGCCATTTAATAAATCATCAAGGGTTCTGCATCCCATTCAGTTTGTTTTAGTGAAAAAAGGGAAAATGATCACTGACTTTTTCAAATACCTACTTGGGAGTTCAAGGATAGACTGACCAGTCTGGACATGTTTGACTTATGTTCAAAAACTGTTGATAGCACAGAAGATTTATATAAATATAAAACATAGACGTGCCAACGTGGAAAATCACAGATCAAAAAATACCTTAATGTACCATGGATGGTAATTCTTCTACGGAGCAAGTCACAACATGCAAACAGTTTTGGAAAAAACACACAGTGACCCTAGAAGGACACAGGAAAAAAACACCCTGATGCTCAGAAAGTTTATTACTCAATTTCTTTGTGCTATTACATTTCAGCCAGCATGCATGCTTCATATTCCAAATAAGAAGTAGGGAAAGATTTTCCAGAGAAGGTCATAAATGAATATTAGGAAAAATAGTGCTCTCCTGTATTAGATAAACTTTTCAGCTTTTTTGTGTGTTTATTTGTTTTTCAAATTCTGAGACATATCTACATCTTAGTCAGAGGCACCATAGGACAATTCAAAAAATACTATGCTTTTGACTTACAGATCACACTGATTCCCTGTCTCAGGTAAACAATGTTAACTATTAATTTGATTTTCCTATTTAATATGAGATGATTGTTTCAGAATGAGTTCAGATTGCTTGGCCCCATTTACAGTTTTATGTCTTTCTCTGCATCTTATGATTTTGCAAATATATGTCACTTTCTTTTCAAATTTAAACCTCTCAAAGATGTTTCTCCTTCTGGTTTTGAGGGAAATTAATAATATTATTTTATTAATATATAAAGAAATATATAATAATGCAAATTATCCAAAGACACTTAGAAAACAGGATTTGAAGTAAATTTTATGTGGATTACTTTGGTGAAAAAGATCCCAATGATCTAAACACCCCAAGTTACTCAGTGCTATTAATTATTTACTGGTGCTTTTGTGAAAGCAATATTTTATTGGTATAAATTGCTACTAATTTTATATATTTGATCTTGAAATTTGGTAATACAAATTCCACTCAGATGTTGCTACATTTCTTCCTTTGTTTTTGCCTTTCCTGTCCTGAAGGTTGCCAGCAGGATTAGATTTACACAGGGTACTTTCGATAGCATACACAAAATATTTCTATTGCAACATTGTGCACATCTCAAGAGCACCCCACAATTTAGAAGTTTTACAAGGCCAAATTGAATGTGTTGTGCCCCTCAGAACTTCACAAAGTGCAATGGAACAAATAAAGGGACAAATAATTGAGGCTGAGATCAAAGAGTAAAGAAAATTCTGTAATGAAGAATATGAAATGGACACATCATTTTGAAGAACGTGTCAAATAGTACCAGCACTGGAAAGGAAATGAGAAGTCGGGTGAAGTTAAAGAGTCAGAGAGGCTATCAATGTGGAAAAGGAAGTAATCAAAGACAGCAATTTGGCAGCACATTGCAGAAGAAAGAATGTTGAAATTATCTGTAAATTCATCAACTGAGATTTTACTTTGTCAGAAAAAAATCTTTTTCTCCACAATTATATGGAAGAAATATTACTTTTAGCAGCTCACCTCACCTGCCACACCTCATATTCCAGATGGTTTTACATACCTTGATAAAGCAGATCTTCTACTTGAAAAATATTTTGATTTCAGCAGTAGGTTCACCATTAGTAATAGCCAAATTCCCACTCAAACTCTCACCCATTTCCCCTGCATAAGTACGGTGAGAGGAAATAAATCAGGCAGAAGAATGTTTGTGGACCGAGGTAAAGAGGGAGATTGCTTACCAATTACTATGGCTGGCAAAACAAAATTGTTTTCAGAAATATTAATTTATTGACAATTAAAATTGACTTGGATAGTGAGAAACAAAATAAAGCAACAGATGTTACCGCCATAATTTTTCTGCTCTGTTTCCCAGGCTTAACCTCACCCCTCTACTCCCATCTCATTTATTTCTGTAATGTGGTAGAATGGGAAGTGGAGAATGAGGACTATGATCTGTACATGCCAGTTTGTTTCTCCTCTTCCTCTTCATACTTTTCCTCTAAACCAGCATGAATTCTCAATGGGGCTCCTTGCTCTTCATGAAATATCCGCTATCTCCCAACCTGACAAGCTCCTCCACCTCCTGCTCTGACCTTGGTGTTCTCTCTGCTGTTTCTCCCAGTTGGGTTGGCTTTTTTTGTTTTGTGGTTTTTTTGGTTTTTTTTTTTAATTATTCTCTTCTTTGTGCATACATAATTTTTGTCATTTATTTCATATGTCTTCCCTTAGATGACACGAGCATTATTGCTGTGTCCTGCCATGAGTCTGCTGGAAGTGTTTGGCATCATCTGAGTAGAGCATAGAGCAGCCTTCAGTTTCTTCTCACACTTGCACAATGCCATGGCTGACACGAGGCTGCCTACACCCTTCATGGCCTTACACGGTGCTGCAGTGAGGCTGCTTCCACTGGAGGCACACAAATCTGCAGGACTGCATTAGTATTTTGTAAGACAGTTTCTGCTATGTGAGGCGTGTGTTTTTTGTAAGGTACTGTGACAGATGTGAAAAGTCCTCACGAGGAAAAGAGTAGCAGGAAAGGGAAAGGACCAAAATGTCAAAATCATCTACTTTTGCTCTCACAAATCTTCCTGGGTATCAGTGTTAGTTCTGTAAATGATAACTGACATGATCCAGTTGCAAAGTTTTACTTCTTAAGATGGGGAGCTGGTGAATCCTGACATGGTGATCCTTCTCTTAGTCACACTACCTTCAAGTTTTCAACCCAGGTCACAGAGTATTTTCTGTTCAGTCTCTATTTTTGTTTAGTCAGGATTCTAACTACAGTCTGACATTGCGATAAAGATTTGTTCTAAAAGCAAGAACTTGCCTAACTAACATTTAAAAATAATATTGTTAGCAAAATCATTAATAGAACTCCAAACATATTTTGAAAAAGAAAATAGGTCTTGTATTACATATTAAAAGAAAATCCAAGTGAATGCAGAACAAGGTGAAAAAAATTGAGTCAGTAGAGGAACTTAATGGAATTATATAATTTCAATTATTATTATACTTCAGTGGAACATAGGTGTACTCCACAAGGGAGGAATAATTTGGCATCTCTCTTGAGACTAGCCATTTCCTGGTTTCCACAGCACTGGAGTGGGAGAGATCTTTGTGCTCCCTTGAGGAGTAGCAAGGTTGAGATCTTCCTCTGAGAGTGAAAGATTGCTGTGGAAACACCTAATACCAATTCAATATAATAACAGTATACTAGTTGTTATTTTGAGCAAAAACATATTTGTCATAATGATGCGATAAAATAAAAAAATAAGAAGTAAGACAGGCTCCAGGCTCTTCGTGGGTAATTAGTAATGGTGAGTAAACTCAAACCTTTTTTAATATAATTCCTGAATGTGTGCTCAGCTTGGATCTTTATTTTAAAAGTTCATAACACATGACATGATATGTCATGCAGTCACTTTGTAAATGTCAAGCTCTTAATGGAAATAAGTCTTTCATTGTTTATTCAACTTACATTACATCCAGCAGCACTCAGGACTAGATTTGTCCTGCATAGTTGCCGGTTCATCACATCTAAATGGAGAGCACTGCTGCTTTAAATTTTGGTGGGGTTTTTTGTTTGTTTGTTTTTCGTTGGGTTTTGTTGTTGTTTTGGGTTTTGTTTTGGGTTCTATTTGGGTTTTTTTGGTTGGTTGGTTTTTTGGGGGCTTGGGGGGTTTTTTTGGGTTTGTTGGTTTTTGGGGGTTTTTTTAGGGGTTTTTTTGTTTGTTTTTTTGGTTTGGTTTGGTTTGGTTTGGTTTGGTTTTGTTTTGTTTTGTTTTGTTTGGTTTGGTTTTTTTGTTTTGTTTTGTTTTGTTTTGTTTTGTTTTGTTTTTGTTGGCCCCAAAAGCAGTAGAGAAGCTAAAAGACAGCTAACAATCAAGCAGACTGACTGAGGGCTGAATCACCTTCAGAAGTATGCCTTTTCCTCTATTTTTCATCTGTAACGAGAGCTAAGGGCTGTTTCTAACTTAATCCCATGGATAGATGGATGAATATAAGATAATCTGCATAGTTGTGAATATTATTTTTTCTGTTGTTCCTGTGTCCTCTTGGATAGAAGGAGTTCTCTTTGAGCTCATGAGGATGCTTCTTCCCAGAACTTTCTAGGATTTTGAAATCAGGAAATTAGAAAATATTTCATTTTTTTCTCATATTTTTGAGGGAAGAATGTCAAATAAGGGGCCATTCATTGATTTCACCTGATTTCTGAAAACAGATTGAAAGTGTTAGTGCTCTGGGCATTAGCAAGAGGGAATGTAGATTTTTGGTCGGCTTAAATTCCCTAAGATTCTTAGGAGTCAGAAGAACAGAGCAGAGGCAGAGAGAAACAGCTACTGAACAGTCTGGCAGGCAGATGTGGATAGAGAACAAAACATAACAGGGTGATGTTTGCTAGTGGCACAGTTATTATGTGTAATACCCTACTCAAAGTAAAGCATTCTTGCTCAGGGAAACCATAGTGATTCATATGTGGTTGTGAATGAGTTTCTAATAATGCTCTAAAATTCTCTGGAGTTTGTAAAGGAATTCTGGCATTGTTCATTAATAAAACCAACATATTCCCTATACTCCCTACCCACTACAAACAAAAACTGATTCTACCATTATTAATGGGACCTATAAGGAAATTACTTATTTGGATTGCGTAGTAGAACTAGTAACACAATAAAGCATGGGCAAATATAGATAAGCATTGAGCTAGGAGACTAATTTTAACAAAATATTGAATTGCATTCTGCAAAAGAAAAAAAGAAAGTAATCAACAGTAGAAACATGTTAATTAGAGCTGGTCAAAATCATCAGATCCTCCCTGGTTTGTATGATTTATGCATATGGCTTCAGCCTGATGTGTGTGTTCAATTTTAGACCAAACACATTAAAACCCAAACAATTGGAAGGAAATTTAATGTAGAAACATCAAATCTTCATGGTTTTCAAAGAAACCTGCTCCAACAGGTCAATGTCAGGTGTGCTAAGGACCCCAGAGGTGGACACAGTACTTCAGGTGGGGTCTCACGAGTGCAGAGTAGAGATGGAGAATCACCCACCTTGCCCTTCCAGTCATACTTTAGATGCAGCCCAAGATACAGTTGGCTTTCCTAATTGTAAGCCCACATTGCTGGCTCTAGTTTTTCATCTACCAATATCCCCAACTCCTTCTTTGCAGGGCTGCTCAAAATCTATTCATTTTTCAATCTGTATTGATACTGGTGACTGCTCCAACTCAGGTGCAGAACTTTGCATTTAGCCTTGTTGAATTTCTTGAGGTTTATGTTGGCTCACTTCTCAAGCCTGTCAAGGTTGCTCCATATGGCATCTCTACCTCAATGCATATCACCTATATATACCTAGTCATTCACATTAAATAAATCTTTTCTGCCACAGATAATTTCAATTTATGTACCATAGGCAGCATAGAGGGTTGACCCTGGCTTGATGCCAGGCACCCATCAAAGATGGTTTGCCACTCCCCTCCACAAGTGAAGCAGGGAGACAAAATATAACAAAGGTTGAGATACTGAGTTGTTACTTGTAAGGGGCAGAGATCACACACAGAATACTGTCACAGGCAAAACAGACTCATCTTGGGGATTTAAATGGTTTTATTACTAACAAAATCAGAGCAGGGAAATGAAAAGTAAAAGAAATCTTAAAAAATACCTTCCCCCCCCCCCTCCTTTTCAAGCTGTACCTCCTCCCTCTCAGCAGTGTAGGGAGATGGGAAGTGGGAGTTATAGACAGGTCGTCCTATGTTTTCCCTGGTTCTACTCAGAGAGAAGAATTCTTCTACTGCTGCACTGTGGGGTCCCTCCAATTGGAGACCATCCTCCATGGACTTCTACAATGTGAGTCCATCTCACAGGAAACAGTTCTCCACAAAATGCTACAATGTGGGTCACTTTTCCACGTGTTTTCTTCAGGATCAGCCTGCTCCAGCAAGTGGTCCTCACAGAGTCATGAGTCCTACTAGAAAAACTGCTCCAGAATGGGTTCTTCTCTTCATGGGTCCACAGGTCCCAGCATGGGCTTCCCATGGATTCACAGCTTCCTCTCAGGCATCCACCTGCTCCAGTGTGGGTCTTCTTCATGGACTGCAGATGGATCTCTACTCCTTGTGTTCCTCCATGGGCTGCAGGGGCACAGCTGCCTCACCATGATCTTCATCTTGGGGTGCGGGGAAATCTCTGCTCCAGAGCCTAGAGCACCTCCTTCCTCTCTTCTGCACTGACCTTGCTGTCTGTTGAGGTGTTCCTCTGAGGTATTCGCACTTCTCACTTTTCTAGTTGCAATTACCTCTGTCCAATAACTTAATTTTTACTTCTTAAGTGTGTTGTCACAGAGGCATTACCACAATTGGTGGCACATCCATCCTGGAGCTGCCTGGCATTGGATCAGATGAACATGGAGAAAGCTTCTAACAGCTTCTCACAGAAGTGACCACTGTAGCCTCTCTGCTGAAAAACCTGACCATATGAACCAAATACAGCAGACCAGTAAAAATTTCCACAAGAACCTTCCTTGACCATAGTTTTGTAAAAGGTGAATTTCTGTTTCCGTAGATGGATATAGAAATTGCTGTACTCTCCTTTAGCATCCTAGTATTTCTTCAGTGTGGTCGTTTTTACCATACTATCACTTAAGAGCCATAAGATTATGCTTGTAATAACTCAAACCTTTTGCATAATTAATTTCCAAGTACAATGTCGTTTTCATGTTTTGTCTGAACATGGGGTGACATCACTTAAGAAATAACTTTAAAAAACACTGATGGTCCCATATTGCTACTGAGAATTTGGTTCCACAAGGTCTGCTTGGTGGTGCTTTCCTTGCCACCAAGTCAAAATTTTCCTAGCAGCCTGGGCAACAGTGGTGCTACACTTTCACAGGGCATTTCAGTCATGTGAAATGAGTGTTTATTGGCATGGTGCTTCCACATGTCCCAGACCTGTAGCTTCATCTTGAAGACACTGTATTTTGGTGCTGACAAATTGGAATCTGTCATCAAAGTGGAAAAAGAAAGACCACACAAGTAAATCTGCATCGTCTTTCAGAAGTTTGAAGTAATGTCTGAGCCTCGCATATTGTCAAATATTTTGGTCTAGTAACAGGCCAGTGGAAAGTGCAGATTGGCAGTAAAGCTAGTCAGAAGTTTTCCAGCAAAGTAAATGCTGATTTGTTTATCCTGGAAGGTTTTGTTTAGGCCCAATTGGAACTTACATATGTCAATAAAATAAATTAAGACATAGCCTCACCTTTCCTTCTGTTACATTCTCTGTAATTTCCTGCTGATTTCAGGTTAATTTGGTGCCTAATAATTTGCAGTGACGTTTGAGCATCCTCTACAATGAAAATTACTGGTATGTGTAAAACCATGCTTACTTGGCAAAACCCCTCAGAGTTTCATTCATTTATCCTGCAGAAACAAGAGATTTATTGGCATCTCTTTCTCTGCATAATGCTGGTGGCGGGAACTCTGTTATACTTCTATTGACAAAAAAGTTTAAAAATATGTAAGACTTTATTTGCTTGTCTATTATGTGCCAAGGAATATATATATGTGTAACTGCATTAGAAGTTCTTAAAATGATGTGAGATATTTAAAAAGAAGATGGTTATTGTCTCATCAGCTAATAATTAGGCAGTATGAACTGGTTCTGGCCAATTAGCCAGGAAGTGTTTTCATTTTCTAAGCTGATAGAACCAATCTATAGCATTCCATAGTAAAACAAATTAATTAATTTAATTAACAAAACATAAATTATAAAATGAAACATGATTTTGAGTGGGTAAGTACCCATGCCAAATGGTGTCTTATAACAATGAAATCTTATTCAACTGGTTGGACAGATTATTCACATGGCTTCATGCTTTCCTACTTGCTGACAAGTAACAGGCATGCTTGGTTACTTTGAAACTTCTGCTGTGTGGAGAGATTGCCATTCAATTATAGACAAACTCTGGTGTTGAGCCTGTATGTAGCATTTTTAAGCTTTTCATGTAAGACGAAAAGTAAGCGCTTTATATTTTTCTCTCTTTGAAGAGAAAATGCCAGAAAGGTGATGATGCTCTTGCTGTTAAAATCTAATGCAACGTCATTCCTTTACATGTACTTGGTCCCAGGGGCTTTACAAGCATGAACATGAATGAATTTTCTCAACCCTTGACTCATGGGGTAAATCTATCCAGAGACATTAGACCACTAAAATGAATCTGCAGGAGCAAAAGGTCTACCAGGTCACTGCAGCAGTTCAAAGCATGCTGATGCCAGTCCCAGAGCACTTACACGAAAGCCAGAAATTACACAGATATAATAATCTTATTGTTTTCACTTGCAAATTCTCAGTGATTTAAATTCATTATTGAACCGACACTCTTGTAAAGCTTTTTCTTCTGATCTTGTCCCAGGTGCCTGATTGCAGTCATCAAACATACCATACTAAGTATTTATATAAATATATCATAAAATAATCAAATATGATGAGCTATTCCCTTTGTTCCTTTATGTTGATACACTTTTCACAAAATATTTAATATGCTTCTGAAAATGATGATGCCAGTGATAAAGCTAGTTTGCAGTTTCATAGATAATTTATGGAAGTTATAAAAAATGAACCAAATTGTCATAACAACATGACAATGTGAACATTCATGTTTACATAGTGTCCACATACTGTACAAATACTGAATATTAATATGAAATGAGAATTTATAAAATTTGCAGTAAACATAATGTAGAAAAAATAACAACTTGTTACAATCTCAGCTTATATTGGAACCTATAAAGAGATCTTACTTTATGAATGGCTTTGACATTTCCTTTAATGTGCATTGTTTTACACCCTTAACCACAAATCCTTGTATATTTTAAATGTAAATTAGATCATATCTATCCTGTTTCTCCTTTCATATAAACAGTCACTCTAATTCAAGAGAATGGAAGAGAGTCCACAGACATTTTAAACGTACTTGGCACAATTCATCCCATGGGGTTCAAATACCAAAATACGTCTGGATCAGATTCTGCTACTTCTATTCTCATTAAGTAACTATGTGTTTGTTCAGTGATTCTGTTGGGTTGCTTCAAAGTTATGCACAGTTTTTTGCCTAAATATAGGCATTTATTGTTGTTTTGAGATACTCTAAGACACTCTCCTGGGGTGGGCAAATGGTGCACAGGATCTGTGTAGACCCACGCCATCATGACACTCTTCTGGAACAGCAGTTATGGCCAGGCAGGACACAGTGTCAAATGACACTTGATACTTTTGGGCAACCAGATCAGCCTGTATCGATACCCAGTAACAAAACTCTTCTGAGGACAGCCTTTGCACATGATCATTGCCTTACAGTCATGGCAAAGGATGAAGTATCTAATTCTTTGTTCTGGTGGCACCTTCTCTGTGGTTCACTGATATCTGAAGAAACTGAATGAATCATGAGGCCTGTGCCTCTGTACTTTGTGAATACCCTGAGAGTATTACAGCTATAATTATAATACTTGAACTGTGTTTATTTCAGTAATCTATTAATTACTCTACTAGCAACTGGGAACGAGTCCTGAGGTTTTAATTTTCCTAGTGGCTCTAAAGTCAGTTTCATCTAATACTTTTCACTAAGGACTATCATTAGATCTGATGAACTGTGGGCTTAGATAGCAAATTAGAAGTGGCACAGGCTACTGGTTGTCTTCATGCATCAGCAAATCTGAAGCTTTGGGTCAAAATATGAAACATGTCTAAATTAGGTAACACCTCACAGTTCCTCCTCAGAGGTTGCTGAGAAGCTGTGCCACATTCCTTCATGGCAGAATTGCTCTTGGGTATCCCAATCTCTCACTCTTTCTCCTCACTGACTGTGTAGGGACTGTAGACACTTGTAAACCTGAAGTTAGACAACTCAAAATGCTTTTGAAATTTAGATGAGATAAAAGAAGGCTTCAGTGACTTGATTTCCCCATTTCATAGATGAATTAATGTTATATATCTATTTTTCTGCTGTCTGTCTTGTCAGGTGCTTCAAAGGAAAGCTGGGAAGTCCTGATTAATGTCTTAGGCATTTTTATTATTGAATAATAGAATATGAATGTCATAATTTTTGGAACACAAATATTACAGCTGGATGTTGTAGCCCACATCTTCTAAGGCGCATAGTGCATATGCTTTTTCATCACTTGGTAAATTACGCACATATTACTATATCAACTGATCTGAGAGTATCATAATCATAAGAGTTTTGTGTAATATTAAAACTTGAAATATTATTTGAATACTGCTAACCTTCAAAAACATTTTACAGGAATAAATGACTGAAATCACTTATATAGAAAAAAGGTCCCCTGCTCCTTCATCCTGTACTAGCAAATAAGACACTACTGAAATCTGATACTCTTTTCAGCCTCCTTCCCTGCACAGTACCCAGTATGCTTATTTCCAAGGACAAATACTATGCAACTTGGCTCAAAGGAAGGAAAGGTAATTTTCACTTTTGATAATTAATTTCTATGCCTGGATTTTATCTTGCTTTTAGCCTAAGTGGTACTGCTGTTCATAGCTTAGTCTTTTACCATTCACTATGTAAAATTGTATTAGTTATTTCTATCTATTTTTTAAAAATATTGTGTGTGCTATGCACTATTCATGTCTACTTTATAAAGTCTGGGAAAAAATGCACATAATTAGACTTGCTTCTAATTTAAAGAGTCTTTCTAAAGGATGAAAACATTTCAGGTAAAAATCAAAATAACTGCAGCAGTCTTTGGCTTATTTCTGTCTTGGCAAGTATGAACAAATCCATGGTAATCAATTCAAAAGGTATTAGAGCCATTATTGGTTGTAATTATCATGACACCTGGGTCCAGACTTGTGAAATAATTATTAAAGGCATCACCAGTGTGCAAAGGTTTTTTAATCATTGATTTTATATCAGTAAGTGCTTAACGGATTTTATGACTCTCAATATGAAGCTGAGTGTCTGTTTCACTTACAGAAGCATCAAAAATCAGGAAAATAAATAAAACACACACGCACTACCATACAAGTGAATCAGAAGTAAAGAATTAAGGTGAAGATACCACCAACCTTGAAAACTTTCAGGTTTCAAAATCATAACTGACTTGCTTGAAAAATGTCATTGTTACATATTGAAATAGCTTGCTGCCAAATAAAATATATGCAACAGGATTTATAGCTAGAGATTAAGGAAGGGGCCTTGGAGTCTCCTTTTTCTTAATGCTGTATGTGTGCTGGATTATTTTTATTTATTTGTTGCAGCTGTGATGCTGAATATCTGAAACTGAGTGTGTACTAGTAGCTATTCTTTCTAGTTGTCCCACCATGGAATTAGGAGGATAGTAGCAATGGGAGTTTAGAGTAATTTGCCACATTCTCTGTAGCACCATAATGCTTGTCTCTGGACACCTCTGCAAGAGTTTTTGGTCCGATCTGTCTTTCTGCACTGAGGATTAGAAAAATTGGCTCCTAAGTTAAGCATTCAATGCTTACAAGTATGAATATCCCCTTCTTTTTACCTTCTGCCTTCTTCATACGCTATTGTGTTCAGTACACTACAGCATATCCTGTGTTTGGCCTAAAACTGATGTGTCCATTGATCTTGAGGGGTGATGACTAGAACAATGATGAATGGGCATCCTACAGAGATTGAAATCATTACACCTTTGGAAGATCAAACCTACCTATGTCAGGGAGCCGAGGTCTTTTAACACCTGTCTTTTACTCAGTCTTGACATGTAGTGCTACCTGTTTGAGCACTGGGTCAGTCGTTTATTAGTTAACACTTCTTCCACCTTTTCATTCATTTTCGCCTATTATAGGCCTAGTTAAAACTGGTTTCCTGCAATTTCCGCAGCAGAAATCAAAAGTTGTGATCTAGACACTTACATGTCTAGAAGTCTTAGAGCCAAACAAGTTGATGTTCAGGTCCCTATAGCTACAATCACACATCATGCATTCTGGTAGATGGCCAAGAGATGTAGCCTTATGAGGAAACTAGGTCATACTCCATATCATTTGGTGTGCATACAAGATGTAAAATATAATTAATCAGGTCTTCATCTGGCCACATCTTCAAAAAGGAAGATACAAAGCACTTATCTGAGGTTCAACAATTTCAATGTCACTGATTTAAGGGAGTGAATCTAAGAGTTAGGTAAAAAACCTTGTGAGTAAGGGATGATGGAAAGTAATGACTTTCTGAAAACTTCTGGCTAGTCAGCAGAGAAAGTTATATGGAACAGATTTTGCAGCAGTGACTGAAGAAATCCATCCCTGCAGTAGAAGACATTATGTAGTAGTGATGTTTCTGTCTTGCAGCTATTTTACTTTAAGGTCTAAATAGAAATGGAGAATTAGAAAATAAAAAGCAAAAACTGACTCCAAAATGCCTAAATAAAGCTCATCCTTGTTTTATATGTTAAAGAACAACATCACTGAAACTGATGGTGAACTGAGTGTCATAGGAGAAAAATGATCCTGCATGTTTTAGCTGTTTCAGTAACAAAACACATTAATTGTCAAAATGGAGAATAAGAGAACGGAAGTGTGAGTCAAAGTTGCATAAAATGTGTGAATCTAAATGACTGCACGTGTATATCAAACTGATTATACTGTATAGCTCCTTTGGGAAGTGACGGAAGTACTAGCACAAAGAGAATTTTCTTGGTTCTTCCAACCATCTGTGAAATAATATCCACTAGCTTTGGCAGATGAAATTTTGTAGAAGTTCACCCGTGCTGTCTCTGTGTATGTATATGCACAAGTAAGCAGTACATATACTGTAAGCAAGCAGCGCGCGTATATATACACATGAATATATATTTATATTCATATGCATATGTTAAAAAGGTCCCTCGAGGAATACAGTGGTCTTGAACCATTTATCCTTCTGTATTGAGTTCCAGAAAGTATTTTCTCCACACCATCTACTCTGTTACATATAGAGACATCTGATCTGCTATGTGAAATCACTCAAATAAATAACAAATCCAGTGTTAATGCAGCTTTTCCATAAACAGTGATATCTCTGGTATGAGATGCCAAAGGCTGACACCAGGATTTTCCTTCATGGACCAATCTTACTTTGTCCTCTGCCCATTTTGCTGATTTCTGCTGAGCTGGCAAGATGGAAAGTGTAGGAGCGTGGGTGGGTTGGACTGTTGGATGGAGATGATGGAGATGGAGACGAGAGACCTCTGATGCCAGGTCTTGGAAGGTGCAGTTTATTGCAAAGGGCCGGGATGCAGGGGCCCTGCTTATAGCTGCCAGCTGCAGCTTGGAGCAGGCCCAAAAGGCAGTGAGGAAAGAGAGAGAGAGAGCAAGAGAGAGAGAGAGCGTGCTAGTTCTAGTCCCTGAAGTTCTTGTTACAATACCATAAATCTGTGCTGAATATTCTAATTCTCACTAACCAATCTAGTACAAGATACAAATCCTATACCATTTACATACAGCCTATAAGAATCATTACATTATCATACTGTGTTACATTTTAAGCCCTAAAAACTCTTCTTTGGACCCCTTCTGCCAAGCTAGTGGGGTCTGCTCTGACCCTTGGACCTGTCTGCAAGCAGAGGGTATTGCTCAATCAAGAAGGGATTACCTTCAGCCAGCCATACCATTGTTTTCCAGTTGTTCAATAACTAAGGCTTGGTATCTCAAAGTTTGATTTCATTTCAATTTCACTTATAGTTTCTATATTCTCAGAATCTTTTGCTAGGCAATCATATCTATAAGGTTTTCCTGTTTCCTCTTCCCCAACATAAAGTGTACTTCAAATTTGCCATACTAAATTTTTTTTTAGCATGCCCTTCTCTATTTATTCCACATTTATGAGATCATATAAAAAAAAAAAAAAAAAAAAAAAAAAAAAAAAAAAAAAAAAAAAAAAATCATGGTGTTAGAAATAATGCATGGCTTACTGAAACTAATCAGAAGATAGGACTAAGGACAGAAAGAATTAAATGAGATTATATCTTTATCATATCTTCTTAATAAGCAATCTGAAAATCTAAATAGCTATTCATTTGCTATTATGTACCATGCAAAATGGCAGCGGTATCTACAGAGCATGGGTTGCTGGAAGTAAGTTCAGTAAAGAAGAGGAACAAAACCCAGATGGGTTGTTTAACTTATTTGAGATTGTTTGCCTTGAAAAATAAAAGGTAAAACATTTCCTACTTTTAAAAAAAAATTAAAAATAGTTTAGAAATATGTCCTCTAAAATAGCTAAGAATGGGTTGACTCACTAGATTGAAATAAACCCCATATATTTTAAAATAAGGAAATGCATAAGATTTGTACTATACAGGAGCCAAATCAAAAGTAATTGAAAGAAAATTACAAGCACTATAAAAATAATTCAATGGGATACTCAAAGTATTTGACTTATCCAGATTTCTAAATTGATATGACATTATTTAGAAGTACCAGTGTGCAAATGTCTGGTTGTGATAAAACACATATCTTCACCAAAAAGGAATTCATAGTGAGGAGAGGAATACTCCTTTTTGTGTGGTATTCCTGTTGAAAAGAGTGACAGAAATCCATCAATGCACATTTGCAACAGTAGTGGATTGCACCATGCAAGGGAAAAGGAACACCCATGCCTGAGAAAGATAATTACACCAGACATTATGTTTGAGAACATCACACAAGCAAGCAGTGAAGCAGTGGGAGTAATACAGTTGGAGAAACACCTACAAGGAGAGAGTTTTAGCAACAATGATACTATTTAGTTACAAAACAGAATAAGGAAAAGGAAAATTATGAACAACCCTAAGTATCTTGTTTCTACAGTTTTTATAACTAATATGTTCCTGGATACAGTTTCTGGAAGAAGTAATACTAACATTTACAGCCGACAATGTTACTGAATGAGTGATAACACAGAGCAAAATCTGTAGGAAATATCTGCCCTTTTGCTCAGCAGAATATAGTCCACATCCATGAGAATGGCAGGATGCGGACAGCATCTGTTATATCTACTGTATGAACAAAATGATAAACGGAAAGAAATAAAAATGATCAAGAAGTTCATTCTGTTTGCAAACCAATACTAAGACTTGATATTAGAATTACAGAAAGGCATTGTACCATAGAGAAAGATCAGAAAGGATCTTTTGGTGCAGAAAGGAGCTAGCCATGTAGCATCTATGAGATTGTTGCAGATTCAAGACTGCTTATGCAAACCACTCAACAGGTGACAATGTCTTCAAAAGTCTGTAGAGAAAGTGAACACACTTTGAAGCTCACAATCTTCTAGCAAATCCCCTAGAAAAATGTGGCAGTCAAAATATGAATCAATCATTGCGGAAATAGAATAAACTCCACAGCCTTGGATTCCACAAAGACAATTTATTTACAGTTTATGGTGAGTCTGGATAAAAGTTCAGCAATTTAGCTATTTTCAACACTCCTTTCTGAAGATAGTGTTTTATCAGACAACAAGGTACATGAAATGCAAATTTTAAAATGCAGAAAATACACACAAGTATTTGAACACACTTGGTGTCAAAAAATTATGTGAAAGAGTGAATTATGGTCATGGACCTCAGAGATGTCAATGCAGACATAGTTGTAGAATTTTTGCCATAAGATGTTACCACTGTGAAATTCTTAGATTGCTTCTTATTCTTGGAAGAAAAATTCATCAAGGACTATTAAGCCCAAAGCTGCCATCAATGGCTTAATAAGTCCCAGTGCTGGGAGCTTGGAAGTATCACAGCCATTTGTTTCCTGTTCTATGTTGTTCTCTATATGTCTGCTGTTGTGCACTGTTGGAGATGGGAAATAGGCCATAGGTCTGACCAGCTTGACCAATTTTGTAGGCACAGGTGGAGACCATTGGTGTCAATACAGAATTATATATTCTTAAATCAAAAAAAAAAAAAAAAAAAAAAAAAGTGTTTCTCATTATCATTGAAAGTTACGAATTTAGTCAAATTTCATCTGTGTAAGTGTTGGAATAGCAAGACTTGCAGAACATTACAAAATCCTAGAGAGCATTCAAGACAAGGCTCCAACTTCTGCACCATCACAGCTTCTTACATGATCACAAAACCACAGGAAGGTGCAAGTGGATGATAAAGAGAAGCCATAAGAAAACCATGGAGCATGCTTTTTTTAACACATGTAGTTTCACAGAAAGAAAGCATGCACTTCAAAATGTCATGTGTAAATTAAACTAAATCTTACCAGAAACAAGATTTCAAGCAGCTTTGTTAAAACAAAAAAATTCTAAGAGAAAGTTGTAAAACTAAAAATTTCAAGACATACTAAGATTGGTGTGTCTATTACAAGCATAACAACTTTGCTTTTGAAACAGACCATATTAAACAAAACCACAAAATTAACAGTGGTGCTAAAAAAAAAAAAAAAAAAAAAAAAATAGCTACTTCCAGAGTGAATCATGGAAACTTATTGTTCTAGTTTTCTTGATGTCTTAAATCAATAGTCCAAAACACAACAGCAAAATTTGTATAAAAATTCAAGGACAAATTAGCCAAGAAAAATGAGGACAGTAGAAATATTTACTTCAGTTTTGCAAAGCATGTAGTCACACCTGTGGAAACCCTTACTCAGTTGGAGTACAGATAGAAGAGCAGAAAGGTGTCATCTGTGCTACCTACAGAGTAGTTTCTTCCCTTGTGCAGTTGCTAAGCATAGCCACTGCTCTGGATAAATGGAAGAAGACCAAAATCATTCTAATGCAGTATCTACACGTCACTGAAAATTTTTATGGAAATGTCTGAAATATCAAAGTGAAATTCCAATAATTTGTGGTATGGTAACTGAGCACACGACTGAATGGTTTATATGAAACATGGACAGCAAGTGCACACCGTCTGGCTAAAGCCAAAGATCCCCAAGGGATCATGGTCTGCAAGCTGGACTTCCTCCAATGGGGCAAAACAGCATGTAAAACCATATTATCCATAAAAACATGTTAACAGCATGTTATCAAACAAATCTCTGAAAATCCAGTGTGTTTGGAAATATAATACATCCCAGCCAGGAGGCACTACAGATGTCAGAAGAACCTACTGTGTGCCTACAAATGTAAGGAAAGACTTGTCCTACATAAGGCAAAAAATTCAAACCCAAAAAGTGTCAGTACCATAACATCTGAGATTGTTACTCAGGCAGGTTGGAAAAGATGTCTCAAAGATAGTTTCCACCACAGTGAAAAGTTGTGGCAATGCAAATAAATGGAAGAATATTCTTGCAAAGAGGAGTCCTGAAAGTGTGCATCTTTCTTTCTCTTTTTCTCTTTTATATTTTTATATTTTGTTTGGGGTTTTGTGCATAAGTAACCCTCATATTGTAAACAAATAAGGTGAAGAGATGGGAAGTCCTTGTTTATTTACTCAATGCTTTGCCTAGGAGTAATCTAAAAAGAAGCAATCATAAATCAGATCTGTGTGCTGTAAGGATGAAGCTGACACATGTATTTGGTATTCTCACCAGAAGAAACCAGTGTCTGGAAAAGACAATCCCACAGAGGCAGAGCAGTTGGCTTGGACTAAACTAAGAAATCTGTTTAGCTAGAAGATGGGAATGTTTTGAATTACTTGGGAACCATTAGCTTCTCAAGAATCAGACCACACAAGATTATCAAACATTCCAGGTGATAGGAATGAGGGACAAGGTTAATCCACAATGAAGTTTTTCATTTTTCTTTGAGGAAATTCTGTTCTCATCTCAAGAACTACCTTTTCTTGAATACTTCAAGGCTTGTTTTTCAGGATTAAGTGAAAATCCCAGAGTTTGTAACAGTGCATCTCAGAGCAGCAAAACATGTGTAAACACATTCTCCTTTTATGTCAGAATTTGTGGGCCAGACTTTACATCAGTTTTCTCCCAGGCTTTCTATTGACTTCTCCACCACCATAGGTGTGTCAGCTTGGGGCATGCTCATTCCCTTCCCTCCCTGCCTCAGCCTGCTTTAGAATATAACCAGAAAACAGGAATCCTGGCCTGGATGGTAGTCCGAGGGTGTTTATGTAGAGCACAGTACAATTCTGCATCAAAAAATGCAATTTTAAGTATTGCATAAGTTAAAATTTTAAATCTTTACCTTTGAGTATGAAGATATGTAAATCCAGAAGGATGTATTTTAGAGAGGCAAGGGTTTTTAAAGGTGAAGTAAGGAATTGAGGTGCAAAAGTTTCTTTAGAGAGAAGAAACAAAATTAAAAGGATTGAACTTCCCTGGTACTGAATTTGAATTAAACAGTAATGGGTGTGTATTTTCAGATTATTTCAGATTCAGAACTGTTCATATTTCACATTGCTGAATACTGTGTGATTCCTGAAGAGTTAATAACAGATTCAGGGTTGGAAGTAATTTATTTCAGAAAGTCTTCTATATATATATCAATTCAAGATGCCATATCAAATTTGTACTATTTACAGTTTATCAATCTATCTTTAAAAGTCTGTGAAGATAATAAAGCTCTTCATATTTAAAAACCCACATAAGATTCAAAAGATTGTTAACGCTTACTAGGGTTGCAAGTGAAGTTAATTGAGAAATTAAAACATTGACAGCCAGGGGAAAAAAAGAAAGAAGGAAAGACACTTCAGCCATTCTTTTCACTTTAGCTAGAATATGATGCTTCTTACAGTCATTCATTAGTTTCATCATTGTGGGTGAACCTTATGGAAGGAAGAATAAAATCTTTGATGACAAATACCTAACAAGCTTCTGAAGCCAAGGAGCTGTGCCTGCCAGGGGAACTAGAAAAGAAGGGGGAGGGGTGAAGTGGGAAAGGAGTAGAAATTAAAAGCCCGGAGCAGGGTTACCCACGTTGTGGAGGAAGGAGAACGTGAGACTGGAAACCGGATGTGAGTGGCAGTCTGCCAAGGCAACAGTTACGCCATCTGCAGCAGGGTCAGAAGTCAGAGCCATCTCTGAAAGTAAGCCCCGAAGAAGACATCTAAACAGAACCAAGGAGGGCACTCTCCCTGCTTTGTGAGGATACCCAACATGCTGCTGACAGTTTCCTGCCAGAGCTGCACACAGGCACAGTGTGCAATGGGAGCGCTGCTCCAAGGTGGAGGAGCTGCCCCGTGCCCTCTCCTGGGGCACCGGGCACCCATAGTGCAGGGTGCTTGTCTGTTCTGGGGTAAACCTGCTTCAGACAGCATGAATTGGGACAAAATGGCACCAACAAATGAAGGAGACTACTGGCAAGCACAGGGTAGCAGCAAAGGCAACCTGGCCACAAAAGACATTTCCTGGAGGGCAAAGGAGGGCCGGAGCATCAGGGAACACCACCCTGCCCTTGGTGGCAGTTGTGCCACACATGGCTGTTTGGCTTCTCTCTTTGTGAATATGTCAGAGACAGATTTGGGCATTCTGATCATGGGTTCTTGCCAGTTTTTACTTGAACTGGGTTTTCTTTCTCCCCACTCTCTCCCCCCAAAAAAACCTGATATTGGAAAAAAACATAACATCCAGCTCACAGTGGCCTTCGGTACATGATCTGAATTAAATGGCAGGGACAACATATAGAGTCTACTCTCACTTGCACTTCAGTTTATCAGGCCTGGAAGACAGCCCTTTGTTAATATTTTTCTTTCTTTTCTATTATTTTTTTCCCTTTTTCATTTTTTCTTTTTTTCTTTTTCCTTTTTTAACCCCCATTTTTATCTGGATTTTTGATTATTTTATTTTATGCCTTAAGCTGCATAGGTATTCTATCTCGTTCCAGGACAGCATTATATAAGGTGTATAAGGACGGGTCTTGAAAAGCTTCTGTTCTAATAATCCTCTTCCAGAGGGAGAGAATAGGGCAAAAGGCTAGCGAGAAATTTATTGTCTAGCAGGCAGTGTGCTAATTACCATAACTTACAAAAAAAAAAAAAAAAAAAAAAAAAAAAAAAAAAAAAAAAAAAATCGACATGTTGGTGTGTTTGATTTAATGCCACCAGAAGGGTAAGGTTACATGAAATAAATTACTAATTTGGTTAATTTAATAGCGGGTTAAATCTTTCTTTTATTTTGTGCTAAAGGAACATTAAAATGGTGTAGTTTTGAAGTGGTCTTAGAAAAGTAAAGTAGAGTTTCTTGATAAAAAAATATATATAGTGTTCCTACTGCTAGGTTTATGGTGGGAGCTACTGGCATTCTTCCAGTTCACCGCATGAAAATCTAAGCTGCCTGTATAAGTACAGAATTTAGCATTGGGTCTTAAGGTTTTGGTTGGCATGTTGCCAAAGATGTTATGTATTTAGCTGGGAAAATTGCCTAGAAGTTAATTGAGAGGAAAACACTAATATACATCTTCCACCACCTTAAAAATGCTATGGATGTGCATATGTTGCTGATCCTTGATAAGAGATGAGTGTTTGCAGTAAAGAATTAGCTTAAAATTGGTCCAAAATTGTCTAGATTGAATATTTCAAGCCTCTCCCTTCATTACATTCACAGGAAATATTATTGTTTCTCTTCTCTTTTTAATCTCCCTGCTTGCACCTTCTCAGACAGGCCAACAGCAAGTCATGACATGGTCACAGTCTTCTTTAGAGTGGGCAGAGCTGGAGTGTGACAGCATTGTGCCACCTCCAAATGCCAGGCAAGGGTAAATATCTGCTTTCCTCTGCCCCAATTCCTTTTCTTGTGACAGTCCCAAAGCTTATGGTGTGGCTGGTTGTCTTACTATCACTACTATCCAGTAAAATCTGGAAACACTCTTACAGAGTGACACTTAAACCACTTCAGAGCAGCAGATGGCTTTTCCTTCTACACAACCTGCCATGCCACACACTATCACCTATCATGCTAGCAGAGCATCTTGGGAGCACCAAGGGCCTGGAACAACCCCATTAGACTTGACGGTAAAACCTTAGCAATTCAGCAATTTTTCATCTTGTCAGAATATTTTTTTTTTTTTCATCTCAATAAGTGAAAGATTGCCTTTAAGCTGCAGTGAGCCAGTCTGCAGCAGCAGACCTTAAGTGGTTAATGGTCATATCTGTAAGTAGGCTCCAGATCAGACAATAGGCTGTCTTTTGGAGTAAGGAGGCTGGGAGGCAAGAGGCACAGGAAAACAAAATTAGGAGCTATACTGAAAGCAAATGAGCAAAAGGCTTTCTTCCAATTGTGACCAGCTGTCTTCTTTTGTGCACCCAGTGGATGCTCCTGATGCACTGATCTAGAAGAGACATGAGAATAGTAGAAACAATGACATTTCGCTACTGTATGAATTCTCTCTCCCTTCACTTAATCCTGTTCTTACTGGGGCCTTGTGCTGAAAGCTGATAATTTTGATGGCCCCTGAATAAAGCCGGTAGCTTGAATTCCTGCCACCAGCCCCCGTATAATGAATTGGGCTAATGAATGCTAGTAAGTGGTAGGAATCTGTGACCAGCTGCATCAAGGCAGGTAATACAGCTCAGATTTAATTGGGAGCAGGTATTGGAAGGCTGTATTACTTTAATTGGTGAGGGGGTTTTATAAATGGAAGGGACAAAGTATAATGGACAAATTGTGCTGTACAATAGCACTTAAGCCGGGATTGTATGCATTCGTTAATCTGTTGAGGAATGAGGCAATTCTAAACAATTTTCTCAGTGAAACCAACTCCAGAAAGCTTGTCCCTTTTGTTCTCCCTTGGGAAAATGCAAGATTGAAACAGAAAATACCTTTACCAAGGCAATCATTTGCCACGTGTGGAAAGCGGATACAGCTGTAAACTATGAAAGAGGGATCTTTGTAGTACAATAAAGGATGGAAAAAGAGATAAAGCTGGGGATAAGAGTGGGCCTGTCACTGCATCCAAAGAAGGAATAAAGTGATGACATTTACAGTGACAGATGAGACTGTAAAGAGAACTCAGGACAATTTAGAGAGGGAAATTTGATATTTAAAAGAAAGGACTCTGATAATTAAAAGTAGCATTACATTAAACTGTTACGCATGTCATTAGTGACAGAAGGGAACTGGTGCCTTTTGAAAAGTTAATGATTCGCACAGACCTGCTCTTGAAACTTTGTATGTAGTAAAGTTCACTTGAACACAGCATACTGTATGCAACACGGCATAAATTTTCTCTGTGTTTCATAGTGGGAAATAAGAAAGTTATATGATAATATGGAAGGTGTACTGTAAATACCATATGCCAATGTGTGTACAGTGTGGGTGTGTATGTGTAGAATCGTTGTACGCTGGAGGTCCAAGGTAGAGTTGAAAACCCAGCATATATAAATATTGTCAAAAATGCTCATTCTGTGGAATCCTTGGAAAAGGCAGGGTGTCTTTTTCTCAAGGCACAGGTTCACACGTTTTATTTTTGTCTTGTTTGTGTTTAACTAGATCTGTTCAACCTAGTGTGCCTATGGCAACAGAAGATAGCTTAGAGAATAACCTCGAAAGGTAGAGTGTATTTAAAGTGAAAGAACACAACACATGCAGCCAATTTATATGTCTGTTGCAGCTGTAATGGGTTAAGAGACCATTTATAACCTAGTTCTTCTGGCAGGGTTTTTGCCCCAGTGTACTTTGTTACAGGTGGGAAAACAAGACGGATTGTATGTCCTTCAGTGTTCATGTAGGCTGGGAAGTGGGAGGAGAAAAACAAAACAAAGCTGAAAATGAGTGTTGAATGGGCTTTCCCAGGATCCCCAGGTGGGTTTCATGTATTGCTTAATGCTGAAAATGAGACAGATTCAGCTTTCTGTACTGGTTGTAAAGGCTGAATTATCTTACTCTTGCTATTGTTCTTGACTTAAAGTCAATACACAAAGCTGGAGCTTATTTCAGAAATTCTTTGTCAGTAAGAACTATTTTGTGTTCTTTTATATTTTTTTTCATTTTTATGGGCAAGGATAGGATTTGGTCTTAAGCTCACAAAATATTTATATATATGCATAAGATAAATTCTGAATTAAAAATTTAGACTGCAAGAGCCATGTTATTAAATTCTAAAAATGAGCATGAAATTAATACTTATCCATTAGTGTGAAAGGATCATAATTTTTTTGTAGAAAACTGTGGTTACCTCTGTGTGAACTGTAGCAAAGTTCTCCAGAAAGCAGGTGAGTTACACAATAAAATAATCTATGACAGGAAAACAAAATACAAACAGAACTACCTTTTTGGTGAGATATGATTCTCTAGGTCTCTAAATAAGGTGCTTAAACAGTGACAGACACGTAAGAATGCAGCTGGAAAATAACTTAGATTTAAAAATAAAACACTATTTATATGATCTGAGCCAACTCCATTGAAATCTTAAAGGAGTATTGATCAATGACTGAAAGTGTCCTAAGATCAACTTTATATAATAATCATGCTTATTTGATATGGAGAAAATAAGGCAGTTTAAGGTCACACTCTGCTCTGTCATATAATGTGTTATCACTGTAGTGCATCTCTCTACCTAATCATATAACATAAAAAGACACCCATGGAAACTCCTTTCACAGAGGAAACTTGACTTTCTTTCAAAAAATCCTGTATTCCTGCTTTTAACAAATTAAAAACAGACTCAGAAAGTCCAATGACTAGTGGGCTGATTAAGTTTCTAAGGATGTTGGAACCACAGTCTCTATGAAACTCTGGATAATCCTCTCTCTCTCTGAGGCTCAGATGAATATCTAAACACAAAGAAAAAAACTTTTTCTTCTTTAGCCTGAAGAGAAATAGCCAAATTTCATTAAAATTTGGATAGCTTTCTTTCTCCGTCTGTGCATATGTGTATATATATTTAAATATGTTTGAAATTAAAAAAATGTTTTCAGAAGACAGTTCTGAAAATAGTAGCCCTGTCACAGAGTTTCATTATCTACATCTACTTGTGGCTGCCATTAAAGTCTTATTCTTTAGACCTAAAGAACATCAAGGAAAACAAAAACCAACAGTTAATTTACAGTTTGAGAAAGATCACTGTACCTTGGCACTGAAATCCTTTAGAATAGGAGCATGTGTTGTGTCCTACTTTTCCTAGTTAATGTGCATGAATCATGACTTTGAAAAGCCAGTTCTGTGCTCTTTGGAGTTAGAGTTCTCCCTGAAACCCTGCTGGAGTGCTGAGCTGAGCGGCATCTCCAGCATTCAACAAAGCCACCACATTGTTTCATTCTTCAAGCAGCTGCTTTGTACCGTCTCCATGGCACCAGTAGTAGCTGGCTATTACTCATCTGTGTTAGGTGAGGTTGGAGGAGAGGAAGTAGCACTGACTGGCTGTCTCTTCTCACAGGATCCCCAAATAGGTCTCACTACACTGCTCTGTGGCCCATTGATGGAGCTTTTCTGTTTCTGGAGCACCTATGGATTTCTCTGTAAAATGGCATATAGAGTGTGTAACTTATGCTTGCCTCTCCCAGGAAAAGGACATTAATTTATAATATATATTTATTAATTATCTTCCATAAATAGTATTTTTCATGAAGAATACTAGTCTAGTTGTGAGATTCTGTGAAGGTGGGACTGAGGAGATTCTGCCAGTGGTAATTACATGTGGTCTGTATGTTGGAAGAATTTAAGGATATGGTCCACCCTACAGTCCAGTGGGAACACCTTTTGTGTGCTGCTACTACTACTGTTCCTGGAAATGGATGGTTTTGGCCTCCTTGTTTTGATAGCTACTCCTCAATGGTCAGATTATTGTCTGACACTTCCACTAGTCAGCATGACTAAGTGATTGAGTGTGTCACTTGTGAATGCTCATTCAGATCCAACATCTGCAACTGGGGCAGCAGACTCCATGCAAATCTCATCTTGTCTGCATTGTGCAGGGGAACAGCCATAGGAAAACAACAACCTGTGCCCTTGTGAGGATACCAGCACCTCTGCTGACTGAGCCCAGCACAGAGATAGGAGTGCCCAAGCTGATTCCTGATGTGACTCCCAGACCCTGGTTCCTCTCAGTGGTCTTCCCAAAGAAATACTGCTATGCACCATCCCCTGGGTAGGAGTGTTTGTTAACGGCCTGGTTTACCTCAAGTGACTCTATTTATAAAGAAATGAAAGCAAGTTCCAGGTGATAAAAGTTGCAGAAAGGAGGATAAATTAAATCTGAGAAGTAAATGGTAAAGGAGTCCATTGAATGTAAATCAGTCACTGGAATTTACATCTTTGAGATGTAAATCAATGTAAAAATCAATGAGATTTTTCTCATTGTTACATGTATTTGAGATTTTGCTATATTCAATTTGCATCAGGAAATTCTTAAGATAAATAGATACTGGTTTTGCCTTTACATATATAAAATTAAAACTGTGGGATAGTCTTGGGGTAATGTACATTAGTTTATTCCTCTATTCTTTGAGGAGTGACTTCCACAGCTTATTTGGATTGTGTCTCTCCTGATTTCATAATTGCAAAATAAAACAATATTCAACATTCAGGCAGGAAGGAAAGCAGGAAGGAAGGCAGGACTTTACTTTCAGAAATGAGTACTCTGCCTATGCAGGTATGTTGAGACCATTCTACTAGATCCAGTGCAAGGATGTAAACTCTTCAGAAAATGTTATATTCTGTATAACTGAAGAATGGAAGAAAAAATACAAAGGAGAATTCTTTGGGAAGTACTGTTTCGTCAAAGTAGACAATGAAGCATAAATAACTGGAGAGAAAAAAAAAAAAAAAAAAGGAAAATCTTTACCTCTGCTCCAACAAGGGTGAAACTTAAGAAACTCTGGAGAGGTCAAAGGAGTTGTGCACAATATGCTTGTATTTCATAAAGACCCAGTCAAAATTTCAACAATGACAAATTTTGTTCAGCTTCAGTGTCTTTACTGGAATTTGGAATTGTGGCTTCACCACTAATAGACACATTGGGCCTCCACTCACTGTGTTGGAGCTACAAAAGCAGCAATGAATGTGGAAAAATGGATGAAATATGCCTGAGTATTCCTGTGTACTTTTCAATTTAAACTGGGGAAGACTCTGTTTACATGAATTAAAGCCTATGAATATTTTGGCAAACTTATTGAGAACAGTTTATTTGTCAGGACAAAGAAAGGGTCTTAATGGATTTTCTTAAAAGATTTCTAGGTCTTCCCTTTTTTCATTGTAGTATTTATCTTAAAATTTTATCTTCCACTTTGGCTTAAAAATAACTTTAGAGTGCAAAAGTGCAGCTGATAATACTGATAAAATACAAAAGAACTTAAAATCCCTAAGCACTTTAGATGAGGTTTGGATTTTGAAATTATGTTCCTTTTTCTGTTATTACTGTTAATTAGTTCAGTCTCTCTTTTTTTCTCACTCATTAACCTCCTTCCCAGAAAGAGAGGCATTCCAGACATAATACCCCACAAAGAAACACTGTAGACTTGTCCTGCACACTTGTATCTTTGACCCGAGAAGAGGAAAAGCAAAAACTACTTGAGAACCAAGTCACTGAGTTTTGGAAACCTCTGGAGCCATGAAGTGCTGTGGGTATTCTGATTGTACAACCTATCTTTGAAAGAGCAGCTATTGCCATGTGAAAGTTGATAAGTCATGAAAATATTGTCAACTCGGCTTCCAAAAATGTAGGTGACATTTTCTTTAAACACTCTAAAAGATTTTTCCCCTGTATGTGATGGTCTAAGTTCCCTTGCCTCTTAGAAGAAAATTGTTATTGTGATTTTAGATTCAGTATCTAGTTACAGTAGGAGCGTGTTTTTTCACTTTTTGGCAAGAATAATTCAAATCAGTTCCTGGCTGAGCTTTCTCAGTCATTGTTGATCTTTTTCTTTAGAAAAATATTTGGTTTGTTCATGCTTATGATTAATTTTGAAGCTAAGAGAATGATGCCTGACCGGAAAAATAAATAAAAAAAATACAAAAATACAAATCCATGCCATCCATGTCAGCCATCTCCAATTTTCAAACAAGTTTTTTTGTAAAATGATTGTGAGTGGATCCCTCTTGACATGAAACATAGTATTTGAAAGTCCTGAGCATGAAGTATCATAATTGTCTGAGCATTTTAATAAGCTCAATCACAATTTTAACTGTTACTTTCACTGTTTTTCTTCTGGTTCTTTTTCCGAGTTTCTTGTAGTCTGGGGGAAAATATTATGTCTCTTCATGGACTCTTACTAGTAGCAGATAATCCTTCTTACTGACTTAGGCAGGCAGAAAAGACTAGGATTAAATAGAGGTTACTAAAATTTTAGTAGGCATGGAGATGATCTGGGTTTTTTGTTGTACTTTGATATTCTGGAAACATAATTCACTGGGGGTATTCAACAATAACAAATACGCTTCTTCAGACAAAGGCATTAATCAACAGTGGTCTTGCATCAGGACCCTCCAGTCTTTTATGTGGCCAGCAAATATTCCTATTGGGGAACTCATCTCTCCTCTTAGTGCTGAACCACATCAGAAAAAAGTGCCTGCTTGGGCTGTGGGCTGAGAGACAAGCTCATCTCATACTTGCTTCCATTTCTCTCTCTTTTTTTTTTTTTTTTTTTTTTTTTTTTCCTTTCTATCTCCTCAGGTTCCATTTAGGTGTATTTTAAATGTGAAAGTTTTCCTGTTCAGAGTCTTTTGTGCTGGCTGAGAACATACAACTGGTTGCATTGGAGCTCACCTTACAGTTAGTGGGCAGCTGCCGATGTTTAGCACCAAACATCAGCTTGTTCCATCCAGCCTTCGATACCTAATGCTTCACTCTGCTGGAAAGCACAGTGCTCTATACTCCAGTGCTCTATAGTTACACATTTATCTTCCACATTTCTTAAGGCAAAACTCACTGATGTGTTTCTCTGATGTGCTCATAATTCAAATACCATGTTTGCTGTCAACAAGTCATCTGATTCAAGAACCTTTGACTTTTTTTTAATTTTTGGGTTTTTTAAGAGGAAGATGAGGAGTAGCAACCTTCACATCTTAAAAATATTATGCCTCTAGGGGACTGGTCATTATCCTGCAATAAGTATTTCAAGTTGGCAAATCAATGGAGAGGATCAGGGATGAAGATGAAAGACCCAGCTAGTCTTGACCCTTGCCGCTTCTATTTTTTTAAGTCTCCTTCAGTGCTGATCATGCAAAGAGTTGAGCTTAGGCTTATTTTACCACCAGCCAAGGTGGAGAAAACTCATCCTTCTTTTGAACTTATCCTTCTTTTCTCCAAAGGCTTTTTGAAACAGCCTCAGGTTTAAGGTTAATGTTTTGTCTTTCTATTGCTCAAGTCTTTATTCTTTGCCTTAGGAATTTTTAAGAACATTCCTTTCTTCTCATGTTGTATTGACCATCACGTCATGACAGTAATGACGACAATCATGACAGATGATCTGGTTTTACAACCCTAGAACTAGGAATCTGAGTGCAGGTATGTCATTATAAAAGCTTTTGTTCTGAAACAAGGCTAAGTATGATAAACGAATAATTTACTTTGTGGATTGTTGGAGATTGATCCTTTAATGCAGAAACATATTCTGCTTTATAGTGAACTGTGGAGTGTTAAAGTGTGTCAGGTATTAGGAAGCAGAAGTCTTTTCCACATGGACGTGGACAAAGTAATTATCTCTGCTGCTCTGCAGAGCAAATTTTTAAAAGTACAGGTTATTTTGTGATGGATGAAGGCTACCTGCTATTTTGTTTCTATTAGTCAACTTTATTTCCATTGTCTATATACATCAGGAAATCAGCAGTATTTTGAGTGAGCTAAGAACCAACTAAAATGTAATCTGTCTTTTACAATGATTGCTATACATTAACTTCACTGTGACAGTCTGAAAAACCCAAAATAAGGTTTATGAAAAGTTCAGGAACAGTAAAATTCAAACAAGAGTCTGTTAAAGAAAGAGAGATTCTAGTACCTCATTTGGAACTGCTTAAATTTGCATGATTTTAAAGACATCCAACACTTCCTTGAAAACATATTGTCTTTCAAAGTGTGTCCTGTAAGCCTCCTTCTCTGAAGTTGTAAGTTAGAGAGGTTGCAGGGTTTTATGTTGTAAGGTTTCATGTTATTTGAGTCATCAAAAATGCAGACTCCTCATGTGACTAACATGGGTAAAGAGTATCCATGCTTTCCAAGCTTAGTCCTCAAGTGTGTTTGAACATGGAATTCCCTTTTGATATTATGTAGGAAAACACTTAATTTTTTCCACAATTAATTCCACTGAAGAAGAAAGCTTTTCTCCATAATTAGTTCATTCCCTCTACACATTTTCTCAGCAGTGACCAACTCCTAGGAGTGCAGTATTTAGACATATTCTTGATCATGTAAATTTTAGCATATGCTTTAACATAACTGGTGGAGCATTAAGCCCCCAAAGTGCATTAGTCACAGTTTTAGATTAATCCTTAGATTAAAACTCAAATGAGGTTTTAGTAATCTCTTAGACTCCTGCTTCTTCATAGTCTGTAAAGATCTTAATTTATGAAATGTTCACCACTCTCTAGCTTGCTCCTCAACAGATGTTACTTGATCCCTCTTTTCACCAAAACTGTGCCTTGATTGATCTGTTTTTAGTGTGAAGGGATGGGATGACCATGGGGGGAAGGTTACTGAAGACTTGTGAGTTCCCAGTCTAGGCACATTTTCTCTGTCACAAAAATGGTGCCTTATATTCTTTGAAAATGATCAGAAAACATTTTTGCTGTAAAATCAAAACTCATACCCCATATTTTTGCATTAAACACAAATATGTTCCTTCAGTGTTATAGGAGCTGCAGAATTTAAGTTCTGAAGGAAAGAAATAGTTGGTTTTAATTAAGAAATTAATTTGCATTAATTTTACCTCAAACCTAATAATCTTGAAAAATTACAGTTTAAGTTCTTCAGTTTCAGAGAGAACCATGGCACCTTACTTATTCTTGTTTGGTGAGTTCTGCCTGCCTGGGAGTCCATTCTGCTGCAGTTGCTTGCTTTAGGAGATGTCAAAATAACATATTAATGGGCCCCGTTTGATAGAACCATATTCCAAACATGTTTGATCTTATGTTAGCATGTGAAGACTGATTATAGACCTTTAAATGTTCAACAAACTCCTCATGCTATTATCAAGATAGTTTGGAGTTTTTAAACTGAAGTTATTGAAATGTGAGTCAATGCCCTTTATTGTTGATACTGGAATACTGTATCTGACAAATATTGTAAAAACAAATCAGAGTGAAATTTGGTCTTTTCTGGATATTCTGAAAGGCCATTTCTTTACATTTATTTATTTTCATGTACTTTCCAACAGAGATCTGCATAGCTTATATTCATATTTCTGTAGGGGTTTTTTGTTAACCCAAGGTTTATATGTTGCCTTAATTCAACTTGGTAATCTTTGGTTCTTAGTGGGACTGCATGAAAAAACACACAAACCCTTTCTCACATTTGAGTGCTGTGAGTAACAACTCGCAGTTGGTACTGTGGAGCTAGAAGATCCCCTGATGAAAGTATCTTCTTGTCATCTCTGAAATGTAGTTACAGCCCCAGAGGATGTGGAGGCAGCATTGTCTCATTGAAGAATAAAACCAACTAGATCACTGCTTTTGTTGATGGTTTTATACATGAATACTAGCCCTTACTACTACTTTGACACCTTTGTTCCTTCACAACAGAGGCTGAAATAGACCATGTTTGTGGTTAATTTTTTTTAACTTTTCCAGGGTTGCTTTCTTTAGTGCTCATGCTCAGCACACATAATCTTTTACAATGGGAAGTTTGCTGATTCCTTTTTATAACTTCCTGTCGGTTCCCATGAACTTCATGGACAAAGGCTTTTACTAATACTGTCATAAAAACTTAATCTTCAGCTGACAGGAGGATTTTAAAAATTAGGAGCAGAAACAATTATGTTAATAAAGCATATTTACTTTTAGATATGATAAGTGCTTTATGATTTGGGAACAGTCAGATTTTATCATTGAGGCTGAATTGTTGAGCACAGCACTATTACTAGTTAGGAGGTAAAATTGATCTGGAAAAAAATAGTTTGCATTATCAGTTACTTCTCTGTCAACCTTCTATCTCTCTTGATCAAGAAATGAAGTCCTTGGAAAATGAATGTACAAAACAAATGTCTGTTGTACAGCAAGATGTTCTTTAATTTACTTCCTTTTGTTTAAAAGTGATGTCTGTTTAGCACATTGGTTTAGATATGATTTAAAGCAGTTGACATGACAGATTGAAAACTTAAAATGTAGCATGAATAATACACAGTAAATTTATGTTGGGATGTTTTTATTCACTAGGGAGCCCTGAATAAGTTAGCAGCACTTGCAGCCACAACTTGTATACAGGGGAATAATTTGTATTTATTCCTTTCTAACATGGAGCTAACTTATGTATATGTGTGTGTGCATATATATATATATATATATATATATATATATATATATACACACACATATATGTATGTACATGTTTCTGTGTATGCTTGCATAATATATGAGTATGTGTATATGTATATGCATGTAGTCAGCTGGGATTCACACACAATCCATGCAGTTTATTAACAGTTAGCATATAATCTCTAAATGGAGCTTACTGCAATTTGAGATGTGCCCTGCTAGGAGCTAATGAGCAAACTCCTGCCTAATATTGACAATTAATCAGGCATAAAAGCATCTAGGATCAGGACCCATTGCCAAGTATAGAAGACTCATACAGACTTCAATGAAACATGATACGTGAACAAATTTGTCTAATTGTATATCAGTCCTACGAACAAATTCCCACCAAAACACTTAATTATCCACAGTACAGAGGCAATGCATCTATCTCAGAATGTTACTGGCTTTTTGGTTTGTAGTAAACCATTTACCGTAACTAATAAATTGAAGGAAGTATCATTATGTTTTCTTGACATTGTTCCTATTTTAATTGGCCTTGTATACTTGAGCCAATATCTGTGCATTGACTAGAGTAACTGAGTAATGATTGCACAATAAAAAGTGATCACTATTGGCTGAATACTTTTCTTCCATTGATGTGAGAAGATTTGCTCTCAAATTGATAAAATTAATCTTAAAAGTAAAAAAAATCCCCAAAACTAACAAAGAGTACAGTAAAAAGGTTCAGCCTAACAGTTTATAATAAAATAATAAAATCATTATTGCTAATATGGAAAGCATGTATTTGTTCAGTTTCTGTGAGCTTAATACTGCTAAAATATCTGCTATACAACTTTTGTTGTTCTAGAATAAAAACTGTGTACCATTTTCTAGTTAAAATCATGGTACAGGCCTTTTTTTTTTTTTTTTTTTTTTTTTTTTTTTTTTTTTTTTTTAGCAGCATCAATAGAAAGCCTGTTATGACACACAACAGAAAACCACTTGAAGTATTGCTGTTACTCACTACAGAAGAATGATTTGTGCAAAGATAAGATGCTTTGGCCTTGAGACACACACAAGTAAATTGGGTAGTTTTCCTAAGAAGCATTCTTGTTGAACTGTTTTCCTTTTCCATTTCCGTTGACAATATGGATCTGTAGTATATTGTTGGATCTGCTGTGTGATAACACAACAAAGCCTGTGTTCTGCTCTCAGCAGTGCTATTTATACCTTGTAACATTTTTCAAAGTACTGCTTTAGTGTTCTTTCACTGTTCAAAAAAAAAAAAAAAAAAAAAGCCCAACCAAAACAACACAAGATATCCTGCACCCAAAGCAGATAAATAAATAAATAAAACCAGCCATAAGTCAGATTCAAGCCTGGATATTTCTCTGACAGAGAAGTTCCTCTTTCAGTTGATTTATCCAGGAAGAGTTGCATTTTGCAAATGATGTAATATGAGCCAGAGTCCACCTTTTACAACTGGAGAAGGCTGCTCAGATCTTTTAGTTAAGCTTATTACTTTGAATGGAGAGCAAGGATTGTCTCTGGAATTGGGCTGAGGGTTGATGAGTAGCTGTCATCCAAAAATCTTCACACCAGTGCAGGCACAAGCTGCTGTCTCAAGTAGAAGGCAAGAGCAGTCAGTGAAGGAAGCAGGCTAAGCACCTACTAATTTTTATTTGAAGATGGCTGATAGTAAGAAAGCTCAGTATGACTGCTGAGCTTTCATACTGAAGTGTATCTTCATGTGGTCTCTGGGAGAGACCCTTCTGTCCTGGATGCCAATCAGCTGTGATCAGCCAGAAGCTGATGTGATACTTACTCATTGCTGGAAATCAGGGACAGAAGCAGGAAGAGATTTATGCTAGGCAACAGCTCAAGGCTTAAGTCATCCTTAGGCTGCAAAGAGAAGTGAAAAAAAACTCTACTTAAAAATTTATTACTGGTATATTTAGGAATATACGGGTCACCGAAAACCAAATTAAGACTAAGCATGACTTTCTCTTATATTCTGAATTTACATTTTCCTGGTCAGCACTGAACTGTTTGACAACGGCTAGCTTTTAATATTGACCATTTTGTGTGAGCATATGATGTGTTTGTGCATGTCCATGCCTCACCTAAAAATAAAAAAATGTGATGGCCACTTTTAAAATGATTAATTTCTTGTAAAATTGCAGTACATAGTGAGATTACAAATCAGGAAAAGACATATCCAGTAACTTCTACTAGGGAACGTGTTTATTACTATTATTTTTTTTTCCCTTTTTCTAATAAGCAAGGGCAAGATGAAAAAGAAAAAAATTGAGGAAGAAACAAAATGCAACACTTCATTAATTGAAAGCTCCTTCCTTTAGCATCCCAATATCCTGATAAAATGTCTGGATAGCCTCTGTGGCTTCAATATGGATAACATGCCTTTTTGCAGCACAGAATTTTTTTTGAATGAGTGTGGGAAAACAATTCATCCGAAGGACTTTATATTCTTGGGTACAAACTTTGGAAGATGGGTTATCTTTCTATTAAGGACATCTCTCATTTTCTATAGATAGATAATTTCCTCTCTTTCTGAAACATTATTTGTCTTGGTTAATCACAATAAAAGGGAAATATATTAACAGCTGTACTGTCATAGAGTTGCTTTTCTCTTAATTCATAGTAAAACAGCAGTTTCATGGATAATTTGCTACACCCAAAGCATGCAGACATGGAAATACAGGCATCACAGAAAATTTTCTGCTGTAAGGAACAGGAAGAAAAACTCTGCTAAAATCAGATGTAGCACCTTTAAGCTTTTCTTTTTTCTTTCTATGTTTTCTAAATAGTCTTTAGAACTCATGGTATCTCTCAAAACAGTAAACAATATTTCTTTCTCATTACTAAAAGTCTTCCTTCACCAAACTCACAGTCTTACTGTTAAGACAAAACTATGCTAGGTTTAGCACTCTAGGGCAGGACTCTAGGGGAGGAAGGTGCTGAAACTTTGATCTCTCCTTTATTCCCCCTGCAGCTCATATGCACTTTGCTATAATTTTTGGCATGGTCACAGGACCACACTAACTTAAAAAGGAACAACTGTCTTTGCCCAGCTCTAGGCTGTTAAATTTTTTCTACATGCTCACCCTCTTACTCATTCGGAGTATCTGAATGAAAAATATCAAAAGCAGTTCTGTAGAACAAACGTTGCAATTGAAAAAGAAAATACCTGTGATAATATGTGTGTGTATATACATATAGGTACATATACATATATGAACATAAATATATAATAATAAATACACGTATATCTATAAGATACATATTAATACATATATCAAGTTGAAATTTCAAGACAGCATAGAATGGTTCTGTTAATTTTTGTCTGTTTATTTTTAATATGCTAATATATAAATATTTTAAAATGTTTTGTACAATTCTTTGACTATTTAATCTTCACCCTTGTTCCTGATCCAGGCTCCCTGGGACATAGCAATAATGTCAGAGAAGGACAGTCACATCACTGCAGATTGTGAAGAAGCAGGTGGCATCAAGGTGAGGAGCAGATCACCTTTCTCAGTGTTTGGGATCTGTCTGATATTCTTGGGAGAACAGTCTTCAAAGCAAAGTATAGCTTGAAGAGCTAAAAATATTTAGCAATTGAAAACAAACTTTTGAAAACCATTTTGGGATTTGGGGGTTTTTTTAATTTTCTGTTAGAAAATTAATAGAAAAAAAAATCAGGGGAGAAATTCCTATGTCAGAAATGTTTATGTTTCAAAATATACTTCCCTGCTGGCATGAGCCTGAACTGTTTTAGAGCCTTGTCTCCAGGCTCAAAAATTCAATTGTCTTGAAGACTGATATAGAGCTACACGTGAGGTCTGGAGACAGAGAATTGCAGCGCCTACCTGCACCAGCCAACAGGTTTGGGATATCTACAAAGAGAGCAACTGTTGAGTTACCTAGTGCATTATGCTTTTTTTTCTGTATGCACTGGTGGCACTCAGCTTTAATTTTCTTTTTAGTTTCTAATTTTCTTTTTTAGTTCTGCCTCAAACCTTTAGCATTTATAAGTGAAGGCATGCACAGTTTGCTTTTACCATCTAATAATGGTTAGCCAATATAAGGTACAACAGCTCCTGCTAATTTTCCCATGAAAAGCAAAAGAAGGAGTGTCTGGTGGGACACCCACTGACTCATCCAGCCTCTTTTCAAGACAACATAAAAATAAGCCATGAAGGTAATGCATAGAGGAAGTGACATATTTTTGAGATAGCTACAGTTTGATACATACAAAGTTCTTGGACTCTGAAAGGAAAAATAATTCCCTCCAAACTAGTAAGATTCTTTGGACAAGTCACTGTAGTACAATACTTTTATCCAAAGCAACACAATGTGTCTTACATAAAAATGTAAGTAGTCATGGGATTAAAAGCAAAGTTCCTTCTCGAGTTTCAATCTCATTAAAAAGGAGAAAAAAATAAAGCTTAGGAAAGACTGAATAACTTTCAAGGTGGAAGGGGGATTTAGAATGAAGCCTTCTTCCTGCAGACTTTTTTCCTTTGACCTTGGTCTGTAGTACATGGTCTTCAGTTGCACTATGTGAGTTTACAGTGTTATGTATATATTGTGTGCTGTTTTATTATTTTAATTTTGTTTGTCTATTGCACCTTTATTACAACATGATACTGTTAACACCCATAGAGGAAGAAATTATTTAAACTGCTAAAATAGTTAAGAAACACTGAATTTTTTTCTGAAGCATTTATGAAGTTCCTACATTACAGAAGTTTAGAAGACTTCTAAAAAGATGGTGGTACTGTTTGTACAAATATTCAAAATTTTAATAGTCAAAAGTACAGAATGGGAAGGGAGAGGTAGACTGTGCAGAAGAAAGCGTAAAACTGGGCTTTAGTTCCTGAGAGAGTCTATGAAATAGAAGTCATGAAAGCTTTGTAAAGGGACAGTATAGCTTTTTTACATAAAAACTTCATAGTAACACTGTCACAATTAAAATAAAATGTAAATTTCATGTTTATGTGCCTTAGAGGAAGATACTAAGACAGAAGTTAATAAGAGAAACAATTTGTGTTAGCATTCATTGCAATGAAGTACTATTTTTTGTTCCTGACATAGAATTATCAAGGAATGCATTATAAATCTGAGGAGCATCATTTTTCATCACATATCTGCCTTTTCATATGATAAACAACTTCTAAAAAATTTATATAAGTTATGCTTGTAAATATCCTTTAAATAACATTCAAACATTTCTTCCATATATTGAAGGTAAAGGAGAAACTTGATTTTTATATTTTCTGGATTTTAAATGACATACAGAAAAATGTGTATATATTTCATGGTTTAAACATATAAGCTTTACATTTTCTTTTAATGAGGACATTAGAAGCAAAAATGACGTGTTGTAAAATGTTGTTGCCACAGAAGTAGAAAAGAGGACAGTATTTAAGATTTCTGTCAGTGATGACTTGATTATTTTGGTGATTTGTATATGAACATTGCTAATCTTAAATGTAGAAGAGCAGCAGCTAAAGGCAGGAGGGTGCTACCTTGTCCCTGAGAGGATTATTGGAGCCACTGCTCCAAGGTGGCTTTTGGTGGGTGTATGTATGTATTTTGTATGTAAGAAAAGCCAGGTGAACTTCAGCTCTTTGCCTGCCTGAATTTTTGCACCACTGGAAACGGATGACTAACAGAAAAAAAAAAAAAAAAATGTCAGCAAGAAGCAGGGAAAAGAGGGAAAAGGGCTGGAATAAGAAAAGAAACCACCAGGAGAGCTGTTCAGCAAGGTGTTCCTTCCCCACCAAACCTAAATGCATGGCATGCAGCAGCATAAACATGAATCATAATTTTTGGGATGTTTATTGGAAAGGTTATTTAATGTTGTTCTTTTCTTTTAACTTTAGAAAATTGTTGTTGACTAGAGCTAATTCTACAAAAAATTATGTGATTTCAAATTGAATTGAAGAAGTGATCCAGTTATTTATTAATAGCAGAAGATTCAATAAATATATTTGCAGCTCACCCCATTGTAAAAGAAGGCATATTTAAATCATGCTTTATGAAAATACAGGGAAAGCAAACAGAATTTTAAAATAAAATTTCTTTAAGTCAGAATAGAAGCTCCCTCAACTTATCATTTCATAAAAAAAATGTCCATGTCCTTATTGTGTTTTTATTAATGTAGATTATGCATTTAAAGTTTCTGGGTTCAATTGTTCAACAAGTTCTAGAGAACAACTGAGAGGAGATTGGAGAGAATGTTTTCTCTCCCTAAAATTATCCAGTCACAGGTGGCTGCAACAAACTTCCTTGCCCCTCTTTAGAAACAAAAATTACCTTTGGGCCAAGAAAACGAATCTAAAATTCCAGACCCTGAGGAACTGATTGAGAAAACTCATAAGTGAAATAGGTGAAAAAAACATTTCCCAAGTCTTACAGAACTAGTGAAAAAAATACTGTGTATATAAAAAAAAATCTTGCAAAAGCATATCCAAATAATCATGTCAAATATAATTTCTCATTAGCCTTATATAGGTAAAAATGTTTAGCAACACTAAACAATAAGGTATTCAAAATATAGAACATCTAGTTTAATGCAGATTAATTTTTAACAAGAATTCCTATGCAGTAGGCAGATAGTTCCCACATTCCATTGTGATTGACAAGCCTGACATATGGAATAGTTCACAAATTCCCAGGTGACTGACAGATGGAGAATAGAAAGGCGGATAAAGTTGCCTAGAGAGCTGAGGACGATTTCATATTCAGCGGTTTTGATCAAAAGGATTCCAGATCTCACACTAAATTTAGCACCGCTGGCAATTAGTGCATGATTTATTCAGTCCTTTCATTTGCTGGTTGACAAATGGAAAACAAGCACAAAATTAAAAATAAGTTTATTTCCAGCATTTCGGATATTTAAAATGTGTGTGTCTTTGTTTGCACATAAATTAACATGAGATGAATTTATAGTGAGATTAAATCTGAAATGGAGATGCAAGCAATAAATAAGAGCTTTTTTATGTATCTTTCAGGCAGAACAGGTGTTTGAATTAAGAAATACTAATATGTTTAGCAGCATGACTCCACCTTTAGCATTAGGGAGTTGATGTTTCCCTAAATTTAGAATAATCTTTCCACAATTTAAGATTCTTTCATAAGCTTCCAGCATAGGTGACCATCTGTAAGTCAATACTAATGTTTTTTAGACCAATAATAATAAGGAAAAGCTATCCCCATGATTTTTGAACACAATTGAATAACTGTATTTTTCCTACTGATGTGTCTGCATAATTCTTACAAGTGGCAGTTAAACATAAACACAGAGCAAGGGAGTCTTCCCAGTAGTGGAAAACGTCATTATTTATGAAAAATGGAAAGGAAACTCTTCAGATCTGCTTGTAAAACTTGTTGAAACTATAATCCAATTTCTCATCCATTCTACTCACTTTGGAGTAAGAATCATTTCCTCCAAAACAATGAATTCATATAAGCCTTTTGAATAGAATATGACAATATCTCATCCAAAAATGGGGAGCACAGCATGGTATTCCATTCCTGGGGGAACCTACGATCTGGGAAATTCCAGGTCTGTGCTTTCAATGGAGAAAACAATCTATAAAGAATGATAAGAAATGTTCATTTTTAAATCTAACCCTGAATTTAGTGAGCTTGTCCTTATCTTCTGAGGGATAATGCAGGCAACATAAAATTCTGGGTACATCTTTTAAAACCCCAAGTACACTTCTAAATTGCTTGTGGAAAATACCATAATTTGCAGCCTGTAAGTCTACAAAAGGTTCTTTTTTGGAACAAATGGAGAAATGTTAAGCTAATCTGAATGCAAAAAAAAAAAAAAAAAAAAAAAAAAAAGCCTTAAACAACAAGTTGCTGCTCTTAGTGAAGAGGAGAAATCTACTGATAGTAAATGTTTTAAATCCTGAGACTTAGAGAACTGAGAATAAAACCTGCATATCATAATTTAACTAACAATTTGCACTATTAATTTAATTTTTTTTTTCTGGCTTCAGAAACTTGGAAATAGTAACAGATAGTGGTGCAGTGTAACTCTGTAGCAGTGTAGTGTAACCTATCTCCTAAGAAAGAAATAGTTTCCAAAGTTTCTGTGGAAACTCAGCTCATTGTTTTGAAGTCATTGAGCTTGCATGACACTAGCGTAGCATAGCACAGCCTGAGGAGCACAGCACACTTTGTGCTTCCCTGCACTCCATTTCCCATCTTCACAAGAACCTGTGGTTTATTATTACCATTTTCTCCTCCTCTGTATATCTCTTCCTCACTCCCAGCAGCAACCCAAAGTAATTCTCAGGCAAGCAGCCTCAGAGCAGACTTTTTTTTTTATTCTACAGAATTCCCTCTCCACTCCCCTCAAGCACTAGACTAAAATAAAATCATTGTCTCTCCATAAATGTGATTTCTCTCAGACCTTTTTGCACCTCTGAAACACAATAACTGTCTCCCAGCTCCTCCCCTTCCTCTATACTTATTTTCACATCTAAGAAAGGAAACACCCCCCCAAAAAAAAAAAAACCAAAAAAAAAAAAAAAAAAAACTAAAAAAAACAAACAAATCAAAACGAAGCAACAACAAAACCAAACCAAACCAACAAAAAAGAACAAAACAGTAACTGTTGCATTCACAACACCTAAAGCTGTGTGGTCTAGAAAGCAACATTTGAGTGAATGTGTAGAATACCCGTATTTATTGAAATGAAAGAGAACATCTCACAGAGAGAATACATATGATAGATTGTCCCTAGCAAATCTAGGAAGATAGTCTTTTTTTCCTGCTCATTTAAGTTATGGCATTTCCTCTATCCCAGATCCTATAAGAGGAACATTTGATTCACTGAATTACTGGGATTTACATATATCTAAAACTCACTTGGTCCAAAATAGTTTTCTTTTCCTTTAGGGACAGGAGAGAAGGAAGCAGGAATGAAAAGGGAAGTACCATGTGCTCACTAACCCCTTCTAATAGGCAAAGAGCCTAGAATATCTGCTCCACTTGGGAAAGGTAGAGAGAAGAGCTGCATCATTGTTCTTTCCTCTATTGCTTCTAAGCAGCAAATGTCACCATCTTTCAAAAAAAAGCAGTCTGCTTTCATGGGCACAACCATGAAGCTGCCATTGTGCAGGAGAGTCTAACTGAATGGTAACTCTATCACTATTTTCCAAGATGTGCCTGTTTTGCCCTTTTCAGTTTTTCTTCATGTCCCTCTTAGTTTTTTTCTCTCTTTCTGACAGACAGGAAGGCAGTGCTTACTGGTTTCTGCTAAGGCAACATCTTCTTTTACTACACAGCTACAGACTAAAGACATGCATTTAAAATGTAATGTGAAATTCTGTAAATTCAAGTTATTCCAGGCAGCTTGGATCCAATCCAGACACTGGATTTTTTATGCTTCTGTCCTGTGGTTACCAGTGCTTCAACATTCTTCATTATTCTTTGATGAGTGTTGTTGCTAGTTTTGTACTAGTATGCTAGGAAGAGAGTTTTTCTGAACTGGAAGTGGAGTTGATCCAACTTTCATCCCTTCTTTCTTGCAGCCATCACTATGAGTCATCTCAGAGACATTAAAGAGTTCCCAATATACATATTATGTGGGGATTTTTTCATATGTGTTCTTCATTACCCAGATTTTAAATCCTTGAGTTAAAGAACTGTCTTGTTCACCTTCTGTTGGTGCAACCCTGCTCCTAATGAGGGCATGATCACACCAGAGCTGGCTGTGATGTAATAGAAGAGTCAGAGAGGCAAAGAATTTGTCTCCTTGTGAGTTGCTTTCCCTGCACTTGAGTGAATACTGATAACCAATACTTCCTTTTTTTTTCCTGGGTACTGCAGATAGTTCATTTGGTGAATTGTTTACTACATTGACAGTTTTTACATGGTATTGTTTCTTTGCCATGACTACGTGACTAAACTTTTAAATAGATACTAGGAGAGTAATGAAGAGAGGGAATTCACTGGTAGCAAAAAAATCAGATTTGAGTCACATCTTCATGAATCTGTCTTTCATTATTTGACCAGCTGGAGTTTATATCCATCACTATTTTAGCCTCTGCTGATTTTTCACTTCATCATAATGTTTTGGTTAAATTCAATAATCCTCTTTCTGGGCCAGATTCTGCTTTCAATTTTGTTAGTGTAAATCTAGAAGAACCTCACTGAAGGGCAGTATAGCTATTTTTATTTATTCCAGGGTAACACAAAATGGAGATTGTCTGCTCTACATGTGCTTCTATGTCCCTATATTAATCTTTAAAATCTCTATTTGTTTACAGACACAGCATTTTTCCCCAAAAGCCTTTATCACTTGCTCTGCGTGTGTTGTAAGGAAGGAGAGAAGTGTTCTTCCCTGATATTTTTTTCTTAGCCCTTTTATTTTTCTCTCCAGACACTATATTATATGTTTAACTACTTAATATTATTTCCTCCCTGTCCACCCATCTGTTTATTTTAGTTGCTTCTTCCTCTTGGCTGGCTTCTGTATAGACTCTCCCCATATGCCTGCTAGGAATGTGAATGAATATGATTAACAAGCACTGAAATGCACAAATAAGATCTTACTTGAAACTCTGTTTCAGGATCTGCGCGTATGGTGGATGTTTCAGATCCTTTCTGCCTCTCAGCACATTAAATATCCTGAACATAGGTATGCAGACAAGAGCAAGTCCATGCGAGGAGACGGTGTTTCCATGCAACTGATGAGTAAGTCTCATGAAGTGATCCTTTTTGCCTAATAACCCTCTTCGTGCACTGCAGCAGCAGTGGCTAACAGCTCTACAGAGAAGCATGTGCTGTGCATTTGCATCTGTGTAGCAGATACGCAGAGCGGAGTCCTGCCAAAGCCTCTGGAAGTGTCACATCTTACATGGGTGTTGCAACTTCCTCTGCCTCTGCACAAGCCCTACCGCTGTTGAATTCTTCCAGAGTTCTGCTAGCTTTTACACATATAATTTAATCCAGTGTGACTTCTCTGCATGAAAGTATCCTGCGGAGTTCTGCTTACCGAGGGCTTCCTGTTGTATCAGTGGTTGGAGCAACATGCCAGAGACCTTGGAGTCTTTGTGATGAAGCAACAGGTTGAGAGAGAGAGCTGAGAAATTAAGACTGGGAAAAAAGATGGCAAAGATGAAACCTACCAAAGCTTAGCATAATGAGTTCTGTGACTGGGAATAGCTATCAGCTCAGTGAGTTATGCAAAATAGATCCTGAACCCATGTATCTGGCTTTCTGAATGCCCTAGCTGAATCATTTTAAGGCTGATTTTCTAAATTATTTAGCTGTATTTAGCAGATCTTACTCAGCTGTGGGCAATCACAAACAAAAAAAACCCAAAAAAACCACAAACAAACAAACAAAAAACAACCCACCAAAAATTTATCCCTAAAAAAAGTTTTCTGCCAGATAACAGGAGCTTCAGATCCCAAGCCAGCTCCCTTGTTTCAGCATTAATACTCAGTCAGCAGATAGCTGTTACTTGTGATCTTTCTGTCCCAGAAAATGCCAGTACTTTTCTTTCACACACTTTGAACTTATACTTGGACAAATGTGTATAGACCGCATAGAAACAATATGTATTTGTATTTCATTTTGGCCAGGAATTGGAAAAGGATTCATTTTCAATTGACCTGAAAAATCTGTTTGTAGAAATGCTGCCATAAGTGTTCAATTCCTTGATTGTTTGAAATACTAGAAAACCCTTGCTACAACTAATTTTCAATGATTATTGATTTACATTTTCCTAGTAAATATATTTGGCTGTGATTGCATCCTCTTTGTGCTTGAACTCTGCAAATTTAGTCTAGTCTTAATGGCACCAGTGCTTATTGAAAAAGACCTTTTAAAGCAGCTGCTGCAGGGTGCTTATACTAGGAAGCCCAATCACAAGGGCCACAGCCATCCAACAGCAACACAGAAATGGTGCCAGCAGGCTCATGGCTGCTCACTCTTTGACTCCACAACTTAAACAAAAATCAAGAAACATAAAATATTTGGCTGTGTTTGAGGGGACAGTGATTGTATTTCATAGATATAAAAGGAGGTAACTAAGAAAAAATACTATTTTCTTGAACAGAATAGGAAGTGAAATTAATTAAACATACTATTCACCTATGATTAAGTCCTATGTGTCATTCAAATTCCAGAATATGCCCAGTGAAAACCTGGCAAAAATCCAGAATTCAGTAGGACCTCAGTTCTCTAACTGCGTGTGAGTCTGAGTAGGTGTAGAGCTCCATTGACAGGGCTCTCAGCCTGCTGCACAGTATGGACCTTTGGAAAGAAAACTTGTGTACATCTGAGTATGTGTAACTGGTTACATATTTGAAACCCAGATTTTATCATTAATAATAAAGTCAGAGCTAAATGGTTGGTGATAAGTTGCTGAAATTCAGGGGAAGAAATTTGAAAACATATGGTAAGATTTGGTTGAAATCCAACAGAATAAAGTAATTGAATTTTGTACAAAGGCCACAGAAGGGAAATGGAAAATGTGCAATGATAAATTAATGTGTGGCCAAGGGTTACGTGTCCTATCCAGCAATATATACACTAGAAAGTAAAAAAGGTCAATGTGGGTAAATAAAGATGTGAAAAAGTAATTAAAGGTTGAGATACAGGCATATGTGAGGTATAAAACACCCAGGTATGAGAGAGATCTGGGAGTATTAGATAATGAATTTCACAAAAAATTATGAGAAAAGCAAAGGTGAAAAATGAAATGAGAATCACAGAAAAGTTTAGATATATATTAAGGCATTTTTCAAGTGTCTAAGGAATGGGCGGTCAGTGAAGGAGGCAGCAGTGCCTTAAAGAGAATACAAGGATAATTTATTGAAAGGTAGATGCTTCAGAAGAATTAAATGTTTTCTTTGATTTATTGTTCATAAAAGGAATGGGGGACATATGCCAGGAATAGACAAATACCAAAGGAAAACAGGTTCATGCCAGAATTAAAAAAAATCAGAAAACTTTGGCATAGGCTCGCAGCTGGTGAAAATCTGCCAGGTCCCCTTGCCCTCAATAGAGACAGTTAACCCATTAAGGTGGTTAGGAGACATTTATCTCATATTTCCCAGTTCTACTTAAAATTCCTAAGTGAAGTATACAAATGGGTTTTTATTCCTTTTTTTTTTTTTCCTCCCTTTCTTTTCACTGATTTGACTGTAGCTCGTTTCATGGGCTTCAGAGTAGACTTTCCATTCCATAATTTATTCACTAAATAAACTTTCGTAAAACTTGAGGATACTAGCTATATGTTTGATGTATATGCTTTATATCATAGTTCTGATGATAAGATGAGTAATACATAAATAGAGAAAAACAGCCATACTTGTTTCAGACCGGGAATGACAAAAATGAAGAGACTATTTTGGCCAGTGCTAGGGTATATGATTTATTTGGTACAGAATATGTTTTCATTCTGGCATTTTCAGTACAGGGACTGACTCTGTAAGCCTGCAAGTTTGATAGTGTAACACTTCATCTGTGAGCAGTGAGACGTGTGACGGTGGAGGAGCAAGTTAGAAGTTCTGTAAAAGAAGATTCCTGTGTGAATTTAACAATTTTTGGTAGCACATTTAATGAGTCATCATACTGACTTGTAGGACTTCAGGATTCCATAGCCTGTCAGGATCAGACATACTTCAGTACCCCTGAGAATCCAATGGCAGAGCAGTTCTAACACAACGTTTAGTGTAGTGCCATGTGTGCAGCAAGAAGTGTCTTGTCTTCTTCTTTCCATCAGTCCTGCTGCTAATGTTGGATGAAGATGAATCTTTTTCTTGTGACCAAAATCCTGAGGATTTTTCTGGTTTCTGGTTTCTTCAGCATGTTCATTTTCACAAAGCTCTAAACTTAGCCTCCTACTGAAAATCATAGTGCTTTTTTCTACAGTTTCTTGTTGTCATTTTGGTGGATTGCCTTGAGCAAAATATTTTAATTGAGTAGTAGTGATTAACATCCTGATGCCAGTGACATGTTATTGACATACGGGAACCTGTGGAAAAGCACTTTGTGTTGACACCTGGGTCAGGATTTTGCAGTCGCATTCACTGGGATCTTGTGGAGCAGCTGGAGTAGGGAGGAGGGGGGCAGTCCTAGAAACCTAACACAGTTGCTTCTAGCTTTGTTTTTCTCCCTTTAGGTACTCAGCAGGAAGGCAATGACAGCGCTACCTTTCTTGCTTCCATTTAATATTGCAAAAAATTTTGTGAACCAGTAAACAGAGCGAGTAGAAAAAAGTGTTCTGCAGATGAGGCATCGCCAGTAACAAAATGGAAATCTACAAGCCAAATTTTTTATGAAAACATTTTAATCGTTTCCATACAGCTCTAAAATTAGCCCAGTGACAGAAAATGAAACTTAGTTAATGTATTTGTAGCTCTAAGGTGTGCTGATTTATTTATGAACAGTGAATATTTTATGAAGTTGAATGAGTATTGCAAAAAAAGAAGATGAATATTCGCTTCAGTTTTAGAAATGGGTTGTTGTGTTTATGCCTTTTCTATGTTCACTTTCTATGAACCTTCTAGTGATTGAAATGCAACTCCCTTGAACTGATATCAAACTGTACTGTCTGAGGGCACTCAAGGATAGTGGATATAAGCCTCTACCTGAATGAAGCACATAAGGATCTGACCCCATCCATCTCAGTTAGGATAAAACCACATGAAAATATACTGTGACTAGATTTGTAATCATATTTTCTAGAATTTGTGTTCTTTTATTTTCTATTGAAAAATCTTATTTAATCAGTATAAAACATTTTGAGTAAGGCAAGTTTATTTCTGTAAAAAATTACTTTCAAGAAAAATATTTCAGTAAGGTTGAAATATGATAATGCAAACTTTTGTTTTTCTAAACTTTTTAATTTCCCATGTAAAAAAATATTGTTTATATATTACCCAAACCAGTCACATATAGAAAAAAAAAAAAAAAAACAACAAAAAACCCAATCAAACCCCTTTTTTTAAAAAAGTACATTTGATATCATTAAAAAATCACAAACATCTCCTGGAATTTTCCTATCTTTCAAGTCCTTATTAACCACATTATGGTTATGTCACCATTTGTACACTTTCAGGAAAAAAAAAAAAAAAAACCAAAAAGAAAACTTTTTTTAAAAATCTTTTTTACATAAAACATTGGTATTCAAGTTCATGAATATGTTCTTCATCTATATGGGCATGTCTGTGTGTTTCTGAAAAACCTCCCAGAAAAGTTTTTGTCACAGCATAGTGCTTTTTTTCTTACTAGGTGAAATATTTAAAGGCATTTCAGATCAATAACGTAGAGGCAAACTCTATTGAAAGTGCTTATAGAAGGGAATGATGTGAAGAATGATTGTGGATCGCTTTTTCAATTAATTAGGATGTCCAAGAAAAGGGCTACCAGCAGAGGAAAATTTTGGCAACAAGCATATTTTACTTCAGCACAGTGCTCACAAACGATGATATAATTCATCTGAATCCAGAGTTTTTCTCCCATTGCACTATTTTGTGCACCATATCAAAGGACTACCAACAGTAAAATCATAGACAACAAATATGTACATTTGCCCATACCATGCTAAAATCATGGTCAAATATCAGCCACCCTGGCATCAGTGTAAAGAGCTCAGGCAGTACTCTTCAAATGCTTTTTGCTTGGGGTTTGTTTCTTGACTACTTAAGGCAAAGAAAATCTTTGCACAGTCCCTCAGTGGTTTTAAACAAGGAGAATTTCTAAAATTACTTGATGAAACCAAGATATAGGAGAAAGTTAAAAGTGAGAAGCACACAGGGTTTGACGTCAAGGACAACGTGTACCTAAAACATATGCGAAAAAAAGAAAATATTAAAGATCACAGCCTGTCCTTAAAAATTAAATTGAAGATCCTTGTCTTAAACAGTGGAAGCAGGGAATGATTCTGTATGACAAGGTTGTGGAGTTTGTTCCTCCAAGCCCCAGAAGAGCAAGATCAGCAGTGCCAAGGAGGCTTTGCCTCTTATCTCACCACCCGAGTGTTTCTCTAGCTCTGGAACACACTGGCCCTTTAATAAGGTGATAACTAATCTGAGATTTCAAGATTAATTTTTTTTAGCACTTTTTTTTCAAAGTTGTCTGCACCTTAATTTTCTGTGATGCCCTGATAAGGACATATCACTACAAAGGGAGTAGGCTGGGCTTCCTCAGCATAGACCTTCAATTGAACCCTTCTTTATGGTAAAAAATAGAAAAGGTGCACCATGTGCTGACCTTGGCCACCAGCCAGTTAGTATAATCCTGGCAGAGACACCTTACTAGATATCATCATCAAAAAGTGGATTATGTAGCTGAACTCTGTTCCAATGCTGAAGCATTCAAAATCTATTTGGAAAAGTGTCAGCAATATAGTGTTTGTATCCATGAGAAGCCCCTGGCAGGAGATTCTTCACAGGTTATTATGCTATCACTTGAAAACAATTGCCTGAAACAAATAAGTTCTTCTTTAAAACACCTTACTCTAAATTCTCATTAGGTATTCCTACTAGTTTAGTCGTTTTGTTCAGACTACCTTACAAAACAGAAAGACAACTTTTATTTCTTGGCAGAGAAATTTTTGGTTGATTGCAGTTTTGGTGAGTTTTTTTAGATATGCTTTAGTAATGAAAACTTTTAAGTTTTTTTAGAAATGACTGATAAAATCCTGTGCATTGCTGTATTTATTTAATTTCTGTAATATATCCTTTTATAGGACCAAAGACACAGTTTTAATATAATGATGCATAGCTGTGGTCAAGGTTCTTCATTAATTAGAAATAGAAAGGAAGTTAATGGCATGTTCACAACATGCAGTGAAATATGTTTAATTAACATGGAGATGCCTCCAAAAATAGTATCTAACTGAGCTAGCTCTAAAAGCACTAATATTGCACTTACTTGGCAAACCACTTAAACTAATTAGCCTTGCAATGAGAGGAGGCTTAGTAGCTCTGTTGTATTGTCTTTCCTCTCCAAGCATATTGCTTTTGGGGCCCAGCAAGGGACATCACCTGGTGCTGCTTTTCACCCCGCAGCCCCGCTCCCACACTCCAACTTGCCTCCTGGGTTGTGCTGCATTCTCCACTGTGTGTTGTGCATGCACCTGCCTTCTCTTCTTTTTGGGGACAGGGGAAAAAACAAACATGTTCCCCATCTTCCCCAAAATTAATCCAAACCCAAGATGAAAAGATGAACTTGCCAGATGATCAAGAAAAGAAACGGAGCAAAGTTAATGTTGTCTCACGGGCTGACCATGCTGATCTTGTCAAATTCAACATGTGCTTGAAGACTTAATGTATTATGGGAAAAAAAACCATCTATATCTTGCCCCACTAAAAAAAAAAAAAAAAAGTTGCTGCTGAAAAGGCTGAACAAAATGAATTAAAAAAAAAAAAAAAAAAAAAAAAAGAGAAACTATAAAAATACCTGTAAGAAGAAATGATAATGTGATAATGTAATGTTATGCAGTTTGCATAGGAAAGGCCAAATAATTTGTGCAAAGTTTGAGGAGGGGAGAAGAGTTGCTTGTTCAAGCATCCCACACTCAAATGGCAATACACATTTCAGAAACATTTGCAGAGTTGCTGAGGCACTTAGCAGGCAAACAGAAGAATTTCTCAAATAGATCGACATATGACAACTGAAGAAAAATTCTTAGAAGGAACATGTAGTAATTGTGCAGAGAATTTCAGTGGCTTTCTTCTGATATCCTCAATGTCCAGGTACTTCTTCAGAGAGAGCATAAAGATATTCCTAGACTTGTGACAGCCTATTCTACCTGGGGGAATGTAGGAAACTTTAAAGCTCTGTGTCATCAATACATGGATTTTTAGAAACATAGGTCAAGGCTCTTAAAACTATCATATTAAAATATACTGTTCACAATACCTAAAGTGTAAATTAGGGATCTTGGCTTGTCATAACAGTTCTGGAACAATATTCATGAAAGGACATATCATAGCAGCTGCATAACTTATGGTTCAATACAGTTAATGTTTCACAGGCAATACCTGTCTGTTGAAGGTGTGGTTTGGCTAGGTTAGGTTTGGTTTGGTTTGGTTTGTAGTGAATGTGCTGCCTGCTTTGTGTGGAAGCAAGTGACTAAGAGCGTTCATTTAGAGAAGCATTTGTTTTGGAAAAGTGAAAGCACTACATTTTTACACTATCCCAAATTTGAATAAGTTGCACATATAGCAAGGGAGTTAAAGTGTCTTTGCTTACTATCTAATCACTTTTCAAAAACAAAGTAATGGGTATGGATTAAGATCCTATTTAATTTAATGTTTTGCCAGAAAGATACAGAGGTGTCATCACATACATGGTATGTTACAAAAGAGTAACTGTACAGAAAGACTTATGAATCCCCCAAAGCTTTTCCAATTGTTCTCAGTTTCAAAAACTTATAGAGCAAAATAATGATAATGATAAAAATAATAATAAATTGTATTCTAGTGCTTTCTTATTTTTAACATATAGAATTTTTTTTTTTTCATGAAGATAACATGTTTGCCAGATTTCATCCATCAGTGGATTTTTAAAGCCTAGTTATTTGATTGTCATGGAAATGGTGGCTGAAAGGGAACCATTGCAACTCTGGAAGACAGCACTATAAAATGAGTGAAATACCTCTAAATATAAACAGAAATGATTACTGTATTTATTACCTTGAGACTAAACCAGAAGTGAAAGTGAATCGCTTCTGTAAAAAAAAAAAAAAAACAAAAAACAAGCAAAAAGTGGTGACTTAATATGAGAATCCCTTGGGCATGAAAACTGTGACTCAGCTGGCTTCCGATTTGATGCTGATATTCAGAAAATTACAGACAGAACACCACAGCCCTATATCTCAGCACTAGAAGAAAAGAATAAAACTTTTTACAGTCTTTCACAATGGGGTGACAGCTGTCACCATTACTTTGTGGAGGTCTGTCTTACTGGCACTTGTGAGTGACTTACTGGTTAATATTTCTCATTTTTAGGCAGAGAAATAAAATTAGTTTAAGAATTATGAAAACAGCACCCTTACCCTACCAGAAAGATAATTTGAGTAAGAAGACAGGCCATTGGGTATATGAATGACATTTTTGAAGGTATTTTTGGCGTATTTGTCCTAACTGTGAGCTAATTTCTAGTTTGAATAAGGACATAATCATGGGTTAATTATAATTAGCACACTTCTCTTTTGTAAGTAATGCCTCCTGCATGCATAATCTGCCCTACAGTTCCAAAACTTTGCTTTAGCAAATGAATTAGCATGTATGGGCAACATAATACTTCTAAAATGCAAAAAGACAAATACTTTCACCAAGATGAGCACAGGCTAACAGATTATTTTACCCAGTTTCTATTTCAAGTTTTGCAGTACATGTTGACTTCATTATTAACTCAGATGGGCTGCAACTTCTTCCCAATGAGATATTTTATAGATAGCTGGCTGTGTTGGGGAAACCATCGAGCTGAAGGGCAGGGAAGCAGAGATGCTCTGATAGACACTCTGATAATGTGGGATTTTGCAGACTAGGTTCTGGTGACAATTATGGCAGAAATGAAGATTCCAGATAACACAATTATTCTTGTGAGGAAAAAAGTTGCACAAAGTGAACAGCATAACAAGCCCAGGAAAGATCTGAGGATAGTCCTGCTAAGTTGCAAGTAACTGCAGAAAGAACAAGAATGTGTTTTAACATGTTAGAGAAGAAGTTGGTGGTTCTTGGTTTCCCATTCCAGCTCTAGACTGCAAATCGGAAATATCTCAAAACAGTATTAATTAGGAAAAACTTAAAATTTTTCAAAATTCATTGTAAGATATGAATAATACTCTAGTGCTTAAGATGTTCAAAATGCATTTTAAGACATTGGTCACAATTTTCAGGCCCTGAAAGTTTTATACAAGTGAAACAAAGGGTTTGGCTTTTCAGCTGACTATCCCCACAGCACACTTTTGGGTTGTACTGAAAACAGCATGATGAAACAAAGGAATTGGAGAAGGCTGAAATCTTGGCTGTATCTTAAAGAGAGAGTTCATTGTTTATTTTGTAACTGTTTCAGTACTAAAAAAGAAGGAAGTTAGAATAACATGACATTTTCAGTTTCCTGGGTTTTTAATGAAGTTTCTAAGCTACCAAAGAGACAAGTGCATTATATTTGACAAAGAGATAAAGAAACTACCGTATACAACAAGTAAACTTATACCAGCTTGATAAATTTTACTTGAATTCTCAACCTCAGATTTTTCTTTATAAGTCTACTTAGAAATCCAAACAGCCAGAATATTTTAAACACTCACCAGATACAGTTTGCCTACAGTTCTTTCTGAACTCACGCATATTTTGAAGGTATGTGTTTTTGTCCAATATTGAAACATTTTTTCCATTGTGGTTCTGTGTGTGTTTTGAGTATCACATAGACTAGCAGCCTTTTCAGAGCTCTTTCCACCTGTACTTCAACCTCCTTTGAAATGAACAGGATTGTACTTTGAGTTTTAAGTATACATAAGAGGATAGCATGGAATACAAAAGGTTGCTTTTTTAGCCAGTGATTACTGCCTTTTTAACACTGTTTTTTTTCTTTAATACAATATTAATTTCATCCTTAACCTTGCTCCTGAGATCGCTTATTGCCAGTGTAAAACAAGACTCCCTCTTTGTCATCCACACTCTGATCTTTAAGTTAAACTGCTTGGACAGGGTATGCACAAGGTACAGTTCCATAGGGTTCATTAAAGGAAATTGTCTTTGTAAATATGTCTGTTTCATTTGATTCTGAGGAATAATTGGTTAATGAGGGAATGATTACTTTGTTCAGACATGATTACTGAAGAAATGTTTGGTCCATATGTTGCTGAATAATGTGAAATTCTCCAGTGAAAGGGGACAATGATTAGAAGAAATAAGATAGCTGGAGAATATATTCCCCAAAGTGTTACACTATTAGTTGTTAACAAGCCAACTCTAAGGATACTATTTTCCTCAATAGCCATGGAAGTTCAAAATACCTAATCGGTTTAAACTGTTTATTGAAAAAACAGTAGGTAATTTCTTTTGTTTTATTTCTGTTTTACAGATCAAAAAACTGTATCTTCCTCTGATAAACAATGTGACTATCACAGCTGTTTCTCACCTTAAACATGATGTTAATTTGTTATTGTTGACTTGATGGGCATGTATTAATACAACTATATCTTAAAAATAATCCCATCCTCTCTGCTGCTTATTAGTTTACTTCACCATAGGAATTGAATGTATCAACATTGATATACACACAGTGTGCATACATGCACTCATGCACACACAGGCACAGGTGCATCATAACTGGTGTGCACTGTAATTCTTATAGTTAGTGGAGAACATTCAAGTATTTTTATTATCCAGAATCATTTCCACTTGCTGAAATTCTCTACTCTTCTCTAGAAATTTCTGTCTTACTTCATCACTGAAACTTGGTGTGCTTGCTTGAAATCAAAAGATGTCTTTTCCCTGAGTATAAAAATGTTTGCACACCTCAAGAGATTAATGAAATGTAGGTAGGTAGGCAAACTAACAGAAGATACTGAAAATTTCAAAGCTGGCTAATGCTAAGGATCTAATTCAGAAATATGTTCAAATGGATATCTGACTTGAAGCCTGTGGACAGACCTACAGAATTTTATGGCAGGGAAGACAAGCAAGCAATAGCAGATCGGATGAGGGACCCATAGATACAGATCTCTGAACTTTCAGAAATGCTGGAGTGTTTGACTGCCACTGATTTAAACTGGAATTAAACAGTTCAGTGCTGTTGAATCTGCCTCTGGCATCTATCTTTCAGCTTGTGCCAATTACCTGAAAAGCACCTTGGACCAAAGTGACTTGCCCAAGGTCATACACAAATATGTGGTCTCTTTTCTAAAGCTGAAAGAATGTTCGGTAGTTGTTTCATTTTAAAAAGTTATAAATTTAAAGTTTTTTCTGTCCATTTCCTTTTCATCCAGTTCAATCTTTTATTACATCTGATGACAGACAAGGAATATTCAAAATTCCACTTCATGATGTTCGCTGGAAAATTTCTTGTTTTATTTTCTGTAAGCAAAGTAGTTACTATTTGCCAGTTCAATCCCCAGGTAGATAGCTTTCATAGAGCTGAAAATAAATGTTGTAAATGAAACATCTGTCTACACTATTATTTTCTAGTAACATTAATGGGCAGATACTTTAAATGACAAAGCAAAGTGATCTGTTCTGATTTGTTCTTTTGTCCTGAGCTGAACTTGTGGTCATTGAAAAGTACTTACCTTAAAATTGTCTCAACATGAGCAATAATTCACTGAGTCCAGTAGTATGAGATTTTTCCATGTAGAAAGGTATCCTAAGGGCCAATTGCTCACAGCAAAAATGTTAGTGCATTGTCCAAAAACATACTTGTGTGGAGGAAGATACCCTCTCCATTGGCAGGACTGGGAGTTCAATCTACATATAGTTTGCATAGAAGTACTGTGCCAATTCAATTACCGTCTGATTAATGAAGTGTAGCAGGTTTATTTCAGGGGTCTAGCTAGCTATTAATTAGCATATTGGGGCCTATACTCTACTGTTTTGCCCTGATATGCTTTGAAAAATCCCAATGCAATTAAATAAACTCTAATATGCTTTAAATAGTTACTTGAGAAAACACATTCAGATTTTTTTTAAAACCCTTATGGGATTTTTAAGCACATCCAGATTTATTGTAAAGCATCTGAAGTTCTTTGTAAACACTATTGTTGTGTTGGTTTGTGCTGTTCAGCAAAACAGCATTCCCTTTGCTTGAACAGAAGACTTCCTCTAACACAAGAAGCTGGTGTTATTTCCTTACGGTGCCCTGGAGCAAATAATGAGGATCTATCTCATTTTTCTTGGATTTCTTCATTTCTACAGTCTTCTAAATTTTTTTTTCCAAGAAGATCAGTGCTAACAGTGGAAAACTGGAAAGCTTGTTAGCATAGTGTTTGAGGTCAGGCAGTGGAGAGTAAGAAGCAGCACATTGCCTAAACTAGAAGGAGCTGAACCCTTTCTACTCTGGACAGTAGTGCAGAGTGCTAATAAATGCACTATATGTTCCTCAGGTCAAAGGGATTGTCTGAGCAGGAACATTTCAGCGCATACTGATCACAAGTGGGCTGGAGAGATGTTTTATTCAGAGCATTAACTATTTAGTATCCTTGCAGCCTGGGAGGTACAGGAGTGTGAGACCAGTTAACAGAGATATGGAAATATTGGTTAGATAAGTCCCTTATTTTAATAATTTTAGTACTCCTCTGACTTTAAGTGGTTTCATGGTTTCCAGTGTGTCGCAAGTGACTTACTCAGTTCTGTATCCCATCCACTACATGGACCAGTTGCCTATGCTCTTGTCTTCACCAATCCCTTCTCTTTCGTCCCCCCAAACTCTTCCTGCCACTTCATCTAGACTTCAAAAAGCTCTCAGATTTTTGTCTCTTATTCTCCTTTGCCTGCTTTAACACTTATAAACCAGTTTGACTTTAAACCAGTTAAATCCCTTATCTCCTTTTTCCTACAAATATCAAATTAAAAGACATTTTGCTCTGGTGGCCCTCTTTTGTTTGCCTACTCACCAGTGATACCTGCATGCTCCATTGTCTTGTGTTTGCTCATGCCTGGGTTAAATCCTATGCTCTTAAAGGTGCCTTTTTGCCTCTGAAGAAGACTGTGGGAGCTGGGCAATCTTCTTTGGACACAAGTTTTGGCTTTTAGTTCTTCAGACTTGCCTTTTCTGTACCAAAGGTTCTGGTACTTGCAGTTTTATCTGAATACACTTTTAAGAATCACCTTGTCTTCCCTCAGTCACAGTCAAAATTAATAACAGTTCTTTTGTTAAACAGGGTTGCATGAGAAGCCTCTGTATTACATCTGCCAACATTCTCCCATCTTGCTTAAAACATATATTAAGGAATGTTTTTGCATGTGAATTTTAATGTGCTGGTTTGTACTCAGCAGTCAGCAGTGAGTTTACAAGTTGCACAATTGTCTGCTCACACTGTTCTCCTGTCCCAGAGAGTGTTGCTGTTGTGGTTTGTGGAGCCACAATCAAGCAAGCTTGCAGAAAGAAGCTACCAAAAGTAAGGTACCACTGCGGGTCCAGTACGCAGCACAGTGCATCTGAGTGGAAGCCAAAGGGCTAGGTCAGGAAAGGCTGCTTGTACCCAGGTCCCAGGGCAGCATTGTAGACCTTCCCAAAAGGCTCATATCACCGTAAGACAGGGCCGAGATGCTATACTTCTCTTGGTATCTTCCTTTTCTTGATCTATCAATTTTTATTTTTTAATTTTTTAATTTTCTTTTTTTCACTCCTGTTGTCCTTATATGCATACAGTCCTGAAATGCACCCGACAAACATCTTTCTGTGCATTCTTGTAACTGATGGAGGTCTTGATCCACGAGACAACTCAAGTGCACACTGAACTCTAGGCACCTGCAGGGTGCTTTGGAATCAATAGAGTGATTCATGTGCTTAAATTCAGGCACATGTTTCATTACCTGGCTGAACCATGGCAGAAAAGCCATTCACTTAACATTAGGGCTGCTTAGTTTTAGAAATAGCATGATTAACTTCCTGCCTTTGCTATTTGTATGCAAAATGTAGTATACATATTTTGCATAACCGAAGCTAACTACAAGGTCATAACTGTGCTTTAAATGGGCATAAAGTGCTAAATAACCTGGGTTTAGGGATGATTTCTATGGGTGATTATTAAATGAATGATTGATTGACAGGTTGGTCCAACAGGGTGGCAGTGAGATGATTGGATAGCCCTGTTCCATTACAAATAGCACTCTCACCCTCCTTTAGCCCTGTCTTTACCACACTCAAGCACACCCTTTTTTATGAGGTGGACTTTGAACTGTCTTTCCGTAGTGTCTCCGAAAGGTACAATGAACGCATTATGTGACTATTCATTGCAGCAAAGTTACCACATAATAATTTACAATTTTATGGAACTGCTAGGATTAGCTATGTATCATCTATTTTTAATACACATCATTGTGGTATTGGAGCAATAATGAATGTATTTAAATAAATCAAAAAACCCAAATGAATGCTGAGTTGTTGTCAATCACTCGAAGATGAGCCTACTCTGGTGAGAAGATATAATGGAGAATTTTCAGAAAATGATTTATTAAGTCAAACAGCATCACTCTGGAACAACCGATAACTTTCCAGCATAGGGCTACACACAGAGGTAAAGTTTAGTGAGAATACCTACATTACAAATCCGAGGTAAAGTTTTGTTAAAAAGTTTAATCTAGATTTTTTTGAGTTACAGTGCAGAATGAAAAAAAAATAAAGACACAAAGAAAAAGCCAACCAAAAATGGACAGGAAAAACCCCAAACCAAAGCAGACTCAAAAGGGAGCATATTCATGTCTAATTTGTAATTTACAAGCAATTGAGATCCCTGTACTTCTTATGCAATAATGTGTTGACTTACTGAGATGAAAGAAACCATTGCTTTGTACTTTTTTTTTTCAAGAAAAATAATTACACAGTTTCATAGGAAAGAATACTAAACTTAGGTTTGCTGCATTCTCTTTGTGAGCTGCTTTTTGCCTTTTATTTGGAAATAGTTACTATCTGAATTGTATCATAATCAGCTACTTTAAGGTAATAAGAAATAAAATAATTCTAAGTAATGAGGTACGAGAAAACAAAATATTTTACATAACGTTTTGCAAAACATAAATGTCCTGGAGAGTAAAATGCAGTTTTGTTCAAGAGGGCTGGAAGCATGTCTATTTTCTGGGACTGGTAACAGATAGAATCACATTTCTATCTCTTGACCATCTGACTTCATGCTACCTATTCCATATCTTCTGAACTCAAATCTAAGTAGGATTAGACTGGGTCAATTCATGGATCAAAGCTCCAAGGGAAACTTAAATGCTATATACAGGAAACAATATTGATAATCTAACTTTTTATTGCGCATTATTTCAGTAAATTAGTATGACAGGTTTGTGTCATGGGGCCACTCTGCTGTTAGAGGTGCTGTTATACAATGACATGTAAAGATTTTATTATCACTTACGAAAAAGTGTCAGGCAGACAAAGGTATAGATATAGATGATGTCTCCATCTACCTCCAAGATTCTGCCTCCATCTACCTCCAAGATTATAATTTGTCTTTTAGTTTCATCTGGAAAGACACTATTTCAAAACTATCATGTAATCATGATGACCACTTTTAAAAGCAGGCTATATTTTACATTAGAAATACATTTCTTTGGCGCTGTTTTTATTTCTTTACACAGTTTGTCAAAGACCCTGATCTTACAAAATGATGCCATTGAATGAATATTTGAGGTTAGAATACAAAATTGCACTAAAATCATCAGCTCTCTCACCAGCCTCATCTTTTACATATGTAGATGAGACTTCAGTTCTGGAATGCTCATTTTTAAAGAGCTTGGAAGTAAAAAACACTTTCACTGAAACTGCAGTAATGTCACTGAGCAGTGATGGTCAGCACAGGAATGCCTGAGGATACAATGCCAGCTCTCTTCTGAAATTGTGCATTTTTTAAATATTTCTTCTATGGAAGTAACTGACACCATTTGCACAGAAGGACTTGCAATGGTAACCATGAAGTGAGGAGAGAAGAAAGAAGTCTGTGAGGTAACCTATATCCTGAGAAGTTTCCTACTCTTTTTACCAGTAAAGATCCTTAGATAGGTATAAAACTCACAAAATACATTAAACAAAGCTGTTTTACCTCTTGGAATGAATGAGTTTGCTTCCTTCCCAGTGCCTGCCTTTCTGTACGCATAGCATGACAATCTGATCTCTAAGATCAAAAATGAAAATGAAGTAAAAATTAGTGTTAATAATGAAGGCGTGTTTTTACAGTTTCACTTTCATTGACTAGAGCAGCAGAGTGCAACTAGAGATGTTGAAAGAAAAACTCTTCATCTGTCTTCTGCTTAATTGAAATACATTAGATACCTAGATATATTTGAGGGTTTGATGTTAAATGAAGATGAATGAAATGTTTTATGGTAGTCGATAAAATGTTATCCACTTATAAGCAATTCTGTTCTACCAATACTTGGGCTCACATAGAACTGTCTTATTCCTACTTAGTTATGAGCATTATTGCAGTATTTTACTGAGGCTCCATACAGTCCACTATAGCATTAATTTTTCCAGTGGCTGGGAGCAGGCAAAAAAATAAACAAACCAAAAAATCCAAACAACTATTTATGAAGGGTAGTTTGGGACATGCCACAGGAAGCAGGAGAAGACATGGCCTGTGATCTTTGGTAATCTTCATTTCTTAATAAGAATTCCATGCATTCTGGTCTTGTCCAGTCAATGCAGATTGCCAGTGGATCTTACCCTGTGGAAATTGAGTCTCCAGCTCAATCAGTTCATGTGGGGTAGCTTTAGATATTGCCACCTACAGGAGTCTATCCTCATGCTATCAAGCCTCTAAGCCTAAACAAGCCTCTACCAGTTTTACCTTAGGTTAGTGACATAGGGGCCCTAAACTGGTGCTAAACAGGCCCCAGTACAACTTTAGCCAGTGAAGGCTGATGAGGTCTATGCCATAGTTATCTCAAATCTGTTTGCACAGTCAAATAATTTTCACTGGCTTCTTATGAAAAGAAGCTTTCCCCACCTTAGACATTCCCGGAGAAACAATTTATCCCATAGGATGCACATATAATTTTATTTGCTATCTTTGACTGAAGTGCAGTTGTTGCAGAAAGACTGCTTGCAGAACCTCTGTTTAAGGGTGGCATATTTTAGTACATGGTGTTCCTGTGAGACACAAAATTCCTACTTAATCCTTCATGGGGGTTTTTCTCACTCTTCAGAAGAAATTGTAATGTTCTTTATGATGATGATCAACTTTTCTTCCAACATCCCTTACTACTTCATTTGAACTAATTAAGCTCTGGTGGCAGAAATGCTTATATAGAAGTTCATTGACTCTTGCAGTTTGGGTAGATATTGAAGGATGAATCCTATCTCTTTGCTACAGTGCCAGGGTTTATAAATAATATGTAATCAGGACAGCAGGGGAGAAATGGGCCCACTTGTGGGAGATTCTGAAGAACTATTGCTTTGTATATTGCCCTATATCTTTCCTCCTGACACAGTTTATATAAAGTTCCTCTAAAATCAATTCCAGTTGTTGGCTAAAGAAAGGTTGTTATCCCATCAGATCTGTTAGCATTCAGTCTTTGCTGCTTCTGTGTCATCAGCCAGCGCTTACAATGAAATCCCAGGCTGTTCTTACCACTTTCTGAATCAGTTCTGCCATTTTCCACTAAAATTTGGAATAGAGATGTTGTTAATCATGAACATTTACAGATGACTGGTAAATGGTCTAAGGAAATTGTTTTCTCTTAAGTTGCTAAATACAGAGAGACTCTTAAGTTGCTGAAAACAGAGAAAGAATGCAAAGCAGACTAGTGGCTAAGGGGGTGCAGAATTCCACTCCCACAGCAAAGCAAGCCAAGTCCATAGTAGTGAAATTTGTTCTCTTGGCTCTGGTTGAGTTACCAACTTGCATTCTGGATCAGTCTATGCATCTATTGACACTATGAAGAAGAAGGGATTATTGTCTTGACATTTCCTTCTAATTTTTCCAAAAAGAAAATAATAATTTGTAGCTTGTCAGTCCTTGCCAAGATTCAGCTTAGGGAGAATATTTTATAGCTGAGATTATAAACCTCTGAAGTAAAAATGCAGACACAACTTTAAGTACAGTGTTGCAAATGCAGAGTTAAGTAATGTTAATCTATCAATACACAGTATGTGCAAACATATGTTTATAGACAGAGAGACAAGCATGTATAAATGAGAGGATAAAATCCCTATTTCTCATTTGGTGCTATGCAATTTCTATCAATTTAGAAATGTGTTATGATTTTATTTTAAGCTGACATACTGTAAATTGTGCTTATTTGAGAATACTTACTTAACTCTCAGGGTTTATAAGACAGAAAAGGAAGATGTCTTTGGAAGTCCTCCAGTAACCTAAAATGAACTAATAAATAATAGAAAAATGTTGTCCGTTCTTTGGAAACTTTGGAATGGTTGTCATTTTTCAATCTACACATGGCATAAAAATAGGCTTTCAGTGATTAAGATTTACTATAAAATCTGCTAAGTATAGCAAAGGTTGCTTCTTTAGGGGCAGTCTCTATATTATGCTCATGTTAAAAGAGAAATTACCAGATCTCTAGGTGAGGTATTTTCGAAATTTGGCAGATGGCTTTACTTTGTATTTGTGGCACAGAATCCTGTTCTAATTTTGTGTTTGATTGGAATATTCAACAGCTTCTGGTGCTACTAGGACTTGCTATCTGAAAGACAGAGTTTGCAAACTATAAATATGAACTTTGAAAATATATATCCTAGAGTTAGTCCAGTAGATTGTGTTTATAACGCTCACTTATTGGCTGACTGATGCATTTTGGCCCCAGACCAAAAACCAATGCTGCCTGGTTGAGCAGTGCCTCCTGCCAACTGGGAAGACAGAGAGATATTGGGGCAGTGGTTAATACTGGGAAGGTATTTAGTGTTGAATTCTGACAGCTACCAGTCTTCCCCGCTCATAGTCCCTCCAGCCTCACCTTTACTCCCCTTGGACATATCTTCTCAGCTGTCCTCTTTATCCCAGGTGCAACAATGGAATTGTTCCCCAGCTGCTGATTTGTTCTGATGGGGAACAATTCCATTGGAAGACAAGAAAAGTTCTGTCTGCACGAGCAAGGAATTTCAGCCTCAATTTATTCATAGCCTGGCTGGCAACCCACCAAACAAGGCTGCTGACCTGTGCCATTGTTTTTGGCACTGTAGCACCAAGGGGAGCCCTGTTTCTGTGAGAAGACATGGGAGGCATTTCCCATCTGTCTCCTCAGCTGCCCCTGCCATGGAGTTCAATGGAGGTGGAGCTGAGCCTGTATGGAGGTGTGGGCAGGTGGCAGCACTGGCATTGCCTGCAGCATTGGTCAAGGTGACAGGGGGAGCTTGTCATTGTCCTCTTTCAGCTGTTTGCTACCAGCTTTCTTCAAGAGTGGCTGCATCAGGAGCCTTTCCTGGAGCTGTGACTGTTCTGCACTGCCCATTGTCCCAGCTCATAGCCAAAACATCAGAACCTTTCCCAATAATTTCAGCTTAAGTGAACAAGACATCAACCTTAATTTGTAGAGTCAGAACTGATTTGTGGATGTGACTGTGCTCATATAAGATAAATTAAATTTTATCTGAAATATCCTACATCATGGTTGGCTTGCTCATGCGCCTCCCCTGGCCTGAAGCCTATGGGTAGTTATGTAACTGAGGGATTTCCTACTATTTCCAACAACTGGATTTGTCAGGGACCAGCAAGCTTATTTAACACATTGAAACAGACAGTATTTATTCACCATCACTTATCATTATAACTTTAATTGAATGTAATCTTCAAAGAGTCATTCTGAAGTGGTTATGTCAGAGGAGTAAGGCAATCTTTGCTGGCACTGCTATTTTTCACACAGGATTGGTCAAAGCTTGCTTCAAACTCTTTATGGTCATTACGTACTGTGTCTCTTCCCTGAGTTTTCTCTGATAGAGTGTGTATTCCCAGTGGAAATGTAGGGAAATTTGGAGAAAAAACTTAAAAATATGTCCTGAAGCATATTTGACACTCTTAGAGTGGGGTCCCATCATGGATTTGTATATAGGTGGGTGATACTGTAGAGAATTTTCTGTTTTCTGTGTCAAGGAAAGAGCTTCCAAGTGTTGAGAAAAGACCAGAGCGTTGTGAGTGGCATCAGGTTTGAATTCAGGGTTTGTGAGTCAGAGGGGACAAGAGTAGATAGCAGCCATTCAGCTGGCTTTGTCAGAGTGGATTTTCTGCAAAAAGAAGGATTTAGCAGTTCTGTTATCCACTGTAATTATACAGTGTAGAGAATGTCCAGTCCATCTGTAAAGAAGTGCTTTTCCTAGGAATAATGTTGAGAAGCTCTGATGTGGGGCAATTGTACTTTTTGGCAAGGAATGATAATTTTTAAAATACAGTTAAAGACCGTCCTTTTGTGCCATAAATTCTGGCAATAACCACCGTTTTCTCCTTAAACTGCCAGCTTATGTTGGCTCCATTTGTTTTAAATCTCTTGTTCTCAACAGGCCGTGTAATCAGAATGACAGGCTGCTCACAGCTTCCCTGGTGCTCAGCTGCATGCAGGTCATGCCCAAGCCGCCTTTCTGGAAAGAGGCTGTGCACTGACTCCTGGCTACCTGTGAGTCTGAGCATATGTACCTGCTCAGGGGAGAGGAAAGCTCAGCAGCCTAGTGTTTAACACCAATAAGTGTGAAGGAGTGGAAAACTCTGCACTCTGTTTTTAAATTGGAGTCTCCCTGCTTTTTTATTGCAGCCCAACCAAATCTCCTTATCGTCATTTCATTGTCAATAAAAACTTTAAAGTTAAGGTCAGGTATTCACTGAGCAGTAACAGCTCTGTAAAGAAAACCAAAGCACTTGTTAGAACCTATATTTTTGGCAAAGTATGTGAGTGTTTTGGCTGATGTACCAAGCAAACACAGTACTATTTTATTAGTATTACAGTTCAAGAGCTTATTAAGAGATGCCAGCAAACACCAAACTGATTTTTTGAAGAGACACATTTTTAGTCTGCCTATTTGCATTTGTCTTAAAAATTTCAGTATCATTTGTGTGTCTCTAGCCTTGATGATATAAATGAATTATCAGAACATCATCGTTAGCTATTAACATCATTAGTTATTTACCAGGAAAAGTTAGTTATTGAACATCATTAGTTATTTACCAGGAAAAGTTAGTTATTGGGTATTTGTGATCAGTTTGAGGAGAATATATAATTACCACCTATTATATGATAAAATAAATAATATAAACCCCCAGATAAACAAAAAGCAACCCTCAAACCCACATAAAATCAAAATATTTTTATTACAAGTACTTTGGTGTTTAATAGTATCACTGTGTACAGAAAGTTCATTTCAGTGTACTGGAGACAATAATTGAGTAGTATAATCAAACATCTTAAAAAAGACTGCAAGCAACACATTTAAGTGGAAACTTTCTTTTTCTTGCTATTTATATCTTTATCTTGTGCAGGTCTTCTTAGCTGTTAGGATTTTGATTAGTTTTACTTAGTCTACTGAACAAATTTTACTGATAATAGTTTTTCTTAATTTCCGTGCATTTTAACTGATACTATTAATGACTTTGTCCTTTTTTATTCCAGGGCGAATGGGTGACTTGAAGTGCCCCCACTTACAACTACTCTCTTTAATAATATTGAGCCAGGCTTAAGTCAACAAAGATGCTTAAAATAAACATGCACAATTTATTCCTTTTTCCTGATTCTATGGAAAACTAATGAAGTTTCATGGGAGGGAAAGGCTGAGACCGTTGGGGTTGTTCTGCCTGAAGAAGAGAAGACTCCAGAGAGACCTTATTGTGGCATTCCAATAATTAGAGTGCCTTACAGGAAAGATGTGGCAAACTTTTCAGCAGGCCTATAGCAATAGGACAAGGGGTAACAGTTTTAAACTAAAAGAGGATGAACTAGATATAAGAAAATTTTACAATGAGGGCTATGAAACACTGAACAGCTTACACAGTGCAGTGACAGTTTCCCCAAACCCTGGAAATATTCATGGTCAGGTTAGAAGGGGCTCTGAACAACCTAATCTAGTTGAAAATACCCCTTCTTATTGCAAAGGAATTTGAACTACATGACTTGTAAAGATCCCTTCCAACCATGACTGTTCTATGAGTCTATGTTCAACTTAGCAGCACAGAGACAGTGCTGGTGTTTTCTAATATACACACTTCCTAAAGGGACCCAAAAGGAACTAACATAATAAGAGATTCCAAAGTCTTATTTCCATTTCCTTTTTCTCTACCTGTACAATTTCTACAAAATTAATTTACTGAATAGATAGTATAAATTCAGACATATTAACGTTTTCTTAGTGAACAAAAATCATTAAAAAGACTGTCGTGAAGAGGCAAAATGAGAATTTTATACTGTAGAAAATCAAGAATCACATATGTGAACGAGTGTTACAGACCTGGCTTTCAACTTTGAAAATGCTGTAAATGTTTTATATTTAATGGGATAATATTTCTGTGTACTGACAATTTATTTTATCTCATGGCTAGTGGTGTTAGTGGCTGTCTCTGAGCACCGAATGACTTCATTCTCAATTAATGTGCAGATGGACAGAGTAAATAAAATAGACCTGGGGGGGAGGGAGAAAGCAAGGGAGAAGTGAACAAAAAAAATGTATTATTTAAACATTTCCAAATAATTTTCTCTGAGACATACATCAAAATGCCTGAGATGTTTTGTGATATGAGAAATTTTAATTTTGCTTCTTTTGGCCAACCTGCATTTTCTGCCTATATATACACTCAGTTTATGTAACTATATTCTACCTCCCTACATTCCCATCTGCACTATTCTTTAAAAATTCTTCCCCTAAACTATTGTGTAGGATTTATGTGCTCTGTTAAACAGCTGCCAAGTTTTACTCCATAGGCGGCTGCACTTCAGTGGTGTATGAAATTTTTCTTGTAAAGTTTATAAAGCATTTTGGACTCTTTGCAGATGGAAGAACTGACTAAATCAGTGATACGCAACTTGTGCTGCACGTGGCTTTTTTTGGAAGGCACATTTCTGATAGGAGCTGTTTTGACTTCTTCCTGTGAGGGAACAGGCAGGGTGTTTAGCTGTTCCCTTCCATCTCTCCAAGCAACCAGGAAAGTTGGCTTGTGCAGTTATTTCTCTCTACTTGCATGCTCGATAGGAATGCTCTGTATGTAGGATTCCTCTGAATGTAGGATTCTGTATATAGCATTTGATAAAATATGGTTTAAAGCCATGTATAATCAAGAAAAGATATAAGCGAGATATAACGATGTAACAGATGTTAACAAGTGTGTATCCTATTGTATCCTATTTGTGTTTTTTTATCAAAATTACGTTGTCCTTTATTTCCTGATCCTGGACTGATGTAATAACAGAGAGTATGAAACTTTAGGAGACTATGATGTCATCATATAGAAAGCTGGTGAAAATCAAGACTGAGCTGTTTCCTCAACCTCTTCTATTACAGACAGCCAGAACACAGTGAGTGTGCATGATGAATGAGCAATGCAGTTAACAGGTTTAACAAGGAAGCTATCTTTCTTAAGGCACTGACCTGTTCACTGAGTAGCTGGCAAATGGCTCCAGTAAAGTCCTCCTGTTCTTTTTTCCAACCAAACAAATCTATCGTGTATGCAGTCTTTCTAATAGATAGCAGAGATATGTCATTCATATCAATTGGTCTTCTGTATCTCCATGTTTTATTCAGTTCCTGAGTATTATGCTAAAATGCAGTCTGATATTCATCAAGTTTTCAAACACTCCATAACAGCAACCGAAAGTGAAAAATAGCCCCGGAGCCATTACTGTTTTCCTCAATGACCTGGGAGGTGCTGGTTGGCACAGTGTGACTGTGGAGCTAGGAGGGAATTAGGAGGCATGCTTGGGAGTGGAAAGGAACCTGTAGCATCAGCCTAAAGGTGGTTTATACTGTTCAAAGTAAAGGTGTGGAAATGTTAGTGTCTCTGTACTATCTTTTACATATTTCTTTTCTAATTGGCAGAAATACCCAGAAGTGAGTATGGTGAGGCTGTTGCCTTCCATTATAATTCTTAGGCTCTTCCTTCCATCACTGCATAAGCAAATTTAATAGCTCGTTATCATCATCAAGACTACCACTTCAGCTAAGCATAGTACTGCACTGTCTTTCAACTGACAGAATGATTGATGTATCATACATTTAAAATTATAGAAAATAATCTTTTAAGTGATAATTTTATTTTAAATAACTTGTATAACTGGACAGAAAAACTGAAAATATATAGAGAGAGCAGCAACATATCAAACAAACAAACAAAACTGAAGTCTGAAAGGTCATGAGTATAAAATTGCCAGACTCTCACTGAAACGCGATGGCAGCCCTGAAGATTGCAGCCTGTGTGGTAAAGCGTTTCAGGGAGACATCCTTGCTGTTTTTGTTCATTGATACTGCAACAATGCCTAAGGAACAACTAGGAAGTTAGACCACTGTTGCCAATACTCACTGAGATCTCTATAAAAAGTCACTGCTCTGAAGAGCACATGATCCAACAAGACAAGATTTAAAAGAAAAGACAAAAGAGATATAATACATAGTAAGAACGAACATACCAATATCTGATTCTATTTTTTTCCCCATGAAGTAGTCTCATACAGGTTTCTTTTTTCATTTGTTTTCATCTTATTCAATCAGAGTGGTGGGATCAGCACATAATTTCAATAAAATGTCCTTCCAGGCAGAAAATCATCCCTTAGCAATATTTTGACTATGGAAGAAAAAGAAATATTTGATCTTCTCATCAACATAATGATAATACATCTCGTTTGCAGAGTGTAACTGTATATTATTTCCAGAAAGATTGTAGGCTGCTCTGCAAATGAGTATTTCTGTTCTACAGGCAGTATCTTACTTTTGGAAAAGCTTAATTTCACTCCTCTTCACTAAGCTTCTGAAAAGTCTGCTCATTACTAAGCCTGAAAATAGGTTTATGTAAGGCTTACAAAGTGAGTAAGCTTTGTGTGGGTCTTCCTGTACAAGGAGAAACATTTCATCCAAAAAAGCAGATGGAAGAGGAATAAAAGGAGGTAGAAACTGGCTTATTCTATATGACCATCTCCTAAGGATGTCATCAAAAGAGAAATTTAACTGCTCCATTTTCATTTTAATAATGTTTAAGGGAGTTATTTAAAAATGAGCTAGCTCCTAATAGATTTTTGCCATTATGCTTGCAGAATATTTTCAGATGTGGTCTTAATGTCGAAAAGAAACAGCTGAGAAGAGTTTCTGCTCTGTTCGAGGGTCTGTGTCTGTGTGTGTGTGCATTTGGGTGCATCTGCATCACATATAGAGGCATATTAAAGCCCATTTGGAAAATTCTATTGGAATTTTTGCTAATGAAAAATACCACTGTTATGCAGACATAAAAAAAGGTACGTTGTGTTGGAAAGCTGTACTTTTTTACTGCACAGAAAAGAAGTGATATTGATTAGACCCTACAAACAGAGAGCATGTGCATAATTTATTTCAAAATTAAATCTGGGGAGAAAATTCTTTCAGAATGACTTGTGATTTTTTATTTTTATTCTGATTTGAATTTTTTAATGATTCTTCCTTACAGTAATAAACATTCATTGGCTACCATATTGCTTATAAGTAGACCATCTTAGTAGTAATTCTCCAAGACTGAATAAATAAATAAACTCGGTGCACTTAGCTGGTTTCTTCCCTTATTTTTTTTACCTTTTTTTGGTTTTGAATTTTTCCTGTAACTTACTCAGAATAACTGTACTGGGTCATCCAAAGGTCTTACCTAGCTTGGTATTCTGTCTCCAGCAGTGGTAAGTGGTGCACCATTAGTGTACCAGTAGAAAAATTCCTGTTAAGATTGTTTGCTCAGGGTGAGAAGGGTCATGGAAGGCCATATTTTTTACTATGTAAATACTTTTCACAATTTTTTTATTTTCCTCTAAGAAAAATGTGGGTTGTAAAACCAACTGCTTATTCCTGCTGTAGGAAAAGCTGTAATTCTGTGAGATGTCATGGCTAATGACTGTAAAGTTGGGCTGCAAACATTTTTTTTAATTCTTCTTTCAGAGAAAATTATTATCAAAAATTGTAAGAGATAAATATTTGCATCCATCCAGGAGTGGTTAGTTGGGACAGAAATTACAGGAAAATTCCTGAGTAACATTTTGACAGAATTTCTGGATGATAATATTTCCTTCCTTTATTCATTCATTTGTGTCTTTCTTTGAGGGTCAGTCATTAAGGGTGGGTTTTTCCCTTGTGAAATTATATTATTTAGGGACAAAAAAAATCAGAACTGCTAGTTTTTCTAATGGAGAGTCAGGCAAGAAGCATGACATTTTTTTGGAGTTGCTATTTTTTACAATTATGACTAGAGAGATCATCAAATGTCATGGTGAGGGGTTTCATGCATACATCTATAATAGATGAATAAAATACTGGTGATAGGTATTTCTGTAAGGAAAACTGAGATAGATGTTTATTTTTATCTATGGTAAATTATAGAACAGCATAAATAGGTGTTAAATGTCATTTTGTGTGTTAAATTGCAACATTTAGAGCAAGCTGACCAATATGGGTATCAAAACCATAATTAGTAATGATTAATGACTGTATTTATCTTTTTGATCCAAATGTTATTCTTAAATGAAATGTTTTGTTTGCAGTAACTACCACTTTATTTTAAAATATGAGATATGGAGGATGCTCTATTGTGAACTGGGAAACTTCATTTTGCCTTCTGTGAGTTATGACTGCATATCAAATTTTAATGAAAAAGGATAAATAAATTGTCTCACAGTTCACCATCATCCCCTATATCACTCAATTCATCCCATATAATATGTAATAAACTGAATGCTTCAATTTTTGGTTTATGTGACCATTTACAACCAGTACTATTGCCTGAGAAATTGTCATCCCATAGTAGTTCACATAACCAGGGAGCAGACTAAAGTTCTGTGCTGTACATCTTGACTGAAGAACACATGCTTTTTTAAAATCTTTGTTAAAAATAAGACTAGCAAAAAGTTGAGATACACCAATTAAAGAATATTATCAGTAATGTAGAATCTTATTCCTCAGCTCTGTTTTTGACATCGTCAGGAGATAAATTTCAAATAGGGAAAAGAAACCCAAATGAATAAAAGATGACTCAGTAATATAGTTTATTAAATGATTGCTCTATTCAGTTGCTGTGTTGTCTGAATAATTCTTCTATTCACTATTAATGTTATTCTTCTAAGAAGAGAGATCTAACACTAAAAAACTGTAGAGGTAGTCAGAGCATCTATTTCTCCAAGAAATTTCATGGATGTTTCCTGGTAAATTGCAAAGAAATTAGAGAAGAAAAACTGACAAAGCAGTTGGGAACTAAGCTGCTTTTAAAAGTTCTGATTGTAGCAGGAATAATTTTTAAAGGAAATCTTTATTTTCTACCTTCTCTATATTCATCATACCATTGTACATTGTTCTCTCTGATGTTCATTGTACATCTCCTCTGTGTGAGGAGACAAAAATAAGTGTTACAGTTAATAGTCATTGAAAAACTGGGGTAAATGTACTTATCTGATATGTACAGCCCAGACAATGAAAGTGAGGAGCACCAGAAGTCCCACTGAAGTTTACCAGATTTGAGTTTACTGATTAAATATTCTTTGCTAAAGAGGATTTTCAAGCAGTTTATTTAACAATTTCATATCAAATGTTATAAAAGAGATCTACTGCAACTCTTGTTTTATAATGACATAAAAATTATTACTCACAGGATGAAACACATATTAAACAGAACTGCTTTACAGAAATTTTTTTCCCATATTCTTTTTTGTGGCTTCTACAGAGGCAAGAATGTACAAGGTATAGGTCCTTTCACTTTGGACAGTCTGTGCAGGAGTAGGTGGAAGAAGCATTCCAGAAGGAAACTTTGATGAGATGGCAAAAAAGGCCTTGATATTTTTGATTTTCTGGAGAGTAGCTATTTGTCACATATGTCTCGCTGTTTTATATGAATAAAAGTTGACGACATCTTGAGTAAGTAAAAAACCCATGTACAATATGGAATCCTGAGCTATTATCACTTTTTTTAACAAAACATGAGGACCTGCTGCTTAAGAATTATTCCCAAGAAGAGCAATATTCATCATAATTCGATTCTAAGAAGATATTTTTACTTATGGATGGTGATGAGTAATGGAAAGGTGCAGAATAGAATGGATTAAAGATCTTTCCTTAATATGAGATGACTGATGGACTGTAAATGAAAGTTAAGGAGTTTTTTAACATTCTTTTGTGAGTACCAGATTCCCCACACAAAGTATGAAGATAATTTAGTAGTAGTAGCTCCAGAGATCTAAAAGTTTGGGGTTTTTTTACAATTATTTCAAAAGACAGGTACTAGTTCAATTTTAAAATAAATTAATTCTTAGGATCAGATAACCACCTTTACCCTGGCTCATAAAGGAGCGAGAATTACGTAGTATTACTTAAACCTCCTTGTGCATGCATGCATCCATCTCACTACTTTTTATACCTGCTGGCCAATTTTAACCAAATTTAATGGCTGGGTAGAAGTGAATTCCCCTTTTTTAACATCCTCACTGAAAAAGATTCTGAATCTCAAGATAAATCTTAATTAGGTACCAGGGAGAGCGTGCCAATATGTACTACCAGCAATCTCCACACTCGGGAAAATCCAGTGAAATTTTCACATAATAAAATCATAAGAGTCCAAAGCTTGAGATATGGAGACTAGAATTTATGAGCTTTGCTCCTTATGTTGCTATATATATGTAGCACATTTATTATGAATTTCCTTAATTTTGATGACTTCTTAATGTTTCAAAGTGTTTTTTCAGAACTATGTGTGTAAATACTAATAAGACCCAGGTGAACGCATACTTACTGAAGGCAATGGGAGACAAATGTTGTCTGGGCCTCTTAATGTAGAATTGCTTCTTCCTTTTTATTAGTGTTCCTTATTATGGAAATGAACTTTACCTAAATGAGAGAAAAAAAATCTGTTTTGATGGATCATGTTTCTACACTCATGAACTCACGAACTTCTCAAGAGTTCATAATATTCTTAAATCTGTTAATTATTCTAAACCACACATTAGATCAATTTTCTGAACAATACTTGCTGCCTAGATTGAGAAGAGTAGCTTCTAAAAGGTTTGTGTGCAAAATTGGAACTGTGCTGTCTGAAGTTTAATCTGTGGTCTTATTACAAACATTGTAAGATTGCCCTCCTAGACTGTTCTTCCATACTGTCTTAAACTATGGTGCTTCACATATACTGTCAATAAAGGGTTCATTTATTTGTATATTAGAAAAATGTGGTTGGAAAGAGTTGTGAGCTCATCTGGTTGTTCCACAGTCCCGTTAACTATATTGGACTTTATGCTGAGGTTTTCTTCTGCTCCAGCACTAACGTTTAAAATTCCAGCATCTCAGGTGGCTAACCATATGTGTTCTTAATGAGATAGGGATTTAATTACCCATCTAATTTCTTTTAAAAATTCCCTTGCTTTCACTGAAGAAGCCTCAGAATTCTATCTCCTTGCATGTCCTATGGCTCTTAAGTAGTGATGGATATTTGGTGGTATACATTTCCAAAACTGACAAGTGGGAATCAGCAGGAAAGCATTTATGCATTATCCTGCAGAGGTTTCAAAGGCTCACACTGAACATGACCATCTAGCAACAGAAAATGTTACCTGGAGAAAATGATTATCCAAAGGAAAACTGCAGAGTAAACCTGGGAGAAGAGAGCAAACATAACTTTCACGAGATATTTAGCTTCACTTAAAAGATTTTGAAAGCATTTTCTTCTAGAACCAACTTTTTCTACTTCATGAAAGCAGCCTAAAAGTTGGCTTTAAATTATTTTCTTTAAACGTGAGAGCTCAAAGTTTCATGGAGTCTCTTGGGACAGATTTCAAACGTTTGAAGGAAGGCAGTCAAAATTTGAGCATCCCATTCTGGGCCAGTATCATCAATAGAACAAACTGCTTGCTTCCAGGAAATAAATTTTCTGATGTGACTCAGACTTTATTTCCTGATATATGAGTTACTTTTCAGAAGTGCATCTTTCCCACTACTGATTATAAAGGACATTTTAGGTGTAGCCTTCCACATCTAACTCCTGGGCAGATGAAGTTTAATAAAAGGAATGTTACTACTCTTATGCATTTATTTTCAAGATGCTAGAATTATTTCTCTTCTATCTCAGATCTCTGTCACTATCAGGGAAGAAAGATATAACTGATTATTATAATACATATTATTTTTATTTTAATAATAATGTTAACAATAATAGTCCTAATAATAATGATATATGCAGCCTTTAGAAAAATGAATTTGTGTTCCTAGTATTAGACACAACCTCTATTAAGGGTCATATTGCAGAACTTAGTAAGACAATAAGCCAGTAGCCAATGTTCTGCATAAATAATGAGCCAAATCAAAATCAGTCATGCATCTAATTGGGACATTTGTACTACACTGCTTGAGGCATAGAATACTTTTTTATGCTCGATATGTGCTTGGCAAAATTAATCAGATAATCAACTCTCAGTCTCATCTCTATTTTCTGAAACTCTTTGTGGCACCACATAAGGGTAAGATAGCATTTCTGCTGACGGTGGTCTTTAAGAGGTTTTTAAAAAAGGAGATAGCTATGTCATTCAAGACAATAAATAAACATAAAGGAGATTTTGTGAATATTGTAACTATTTAAAAAGTATACATGTCTAGGGGGAAAGAACCATACTGGGGATCCAGGCCCTGTATCTTTTCTGATGCTTGGCTATAGCCATATTTCTGCCTCTTTTTGTGCTTTAGTCTCCTCCTTTATAAAATAAATGATAAAATATTCATCTTTGTATTACTTTGATGTCTGCTGACTGAGATATTTCATAAGCCCAAGAGATTGTTTTCAAAATATAGCTTTCATTGAGGACTCAGTTAAATATAAGAAAAGCCTAGGAACGGGACTAAAATCCTGTCACGCTCAAGGTCCAGTGCTGATTAGGGCAAAATACTGTGAACAGCACCAAAAAAAGTAGAGTGTTTTGGAAGATAAAATAGCAATTTTCATTCTTAAACAATGCACTGTCAGGAAAGAAATTATTCCCACATCTCATGCCTGAGAAGGCCAGGGCCCAACCAAGTCCCCGGTGCAATTCATCCAGCGCACCTGTGGTCATTCAGACCCGTGAATTGTTTGGCAGCTCCCTTTCATGCTGCCTTCTCCCTGTGGGCCACATCATCAGAAAGGAGATTTGGACACATCAGAGCAGAACAACACCCTGAAGCTTTTCGAACCTTCTTGCAGCTCATGTAAAAAGGACATATTTGGACTTGGATATGACCTTTTCCTTGTGTTCAGAAGACAGCACAACCTGGTCATATGACAGGATATGGATTGGAGATATGTGATGGGGAAAAATCTTGTTGACAGTAAAACAGAGGAATGGATAAACACAAGAGAGGAGGAACCACACTGTGCATTCCTCAAGGTATCTCCAGGCAAGGTCTATGCATCTATATGAGTTGTACTGCCCTAAACTATCAAATTCGTGGTAGAAGACCATTGTCCACTCTTCAGTGTAGTATTCTTATGTATGTTTGTCAGAGAAACAGAAGGGATCCTTTTTCATCTCAGGAAAGAAAAGGTATTGTGTCCAAAAGACTTTATTTGTGGAACTGGATTTAAAGACTCAGTAAAGAAGAGAATATACTGATGAGAATATGCTGAATACTAGCATGTATTGGCTATATCTAAGGCAGGCATTAGTTATTTGAGTTAACCTGATAGTGGTACTAAAATAACAAAGGAATCTGCATAAATATCAGTTTGTTGAAGTGTTAAGTAGAACTCTTTGGGGCAAAATTTTCAACCAAGCACTCTTGACCCAGTTGAAACGAAAAAGTACTCTTTCAAAGTAGCTGTTTTGGTGCTTGATTATGTTGGAGAATATAGCAGACCTCTCTCCAAATTATACAAACTTTCCATGGGACAAGAAGACCACCAGATCCAGCTATAAGTCTTTTCCTGGGATGGGTTTAGTGTGCTTACACTAGCCCTGTGTTTCAGAAAACCTCTAATAATTCCCTGTACGTATCCTTTCATTCCCAGAAGCCATGTAAACACATCTTGGTCTGGGCCATCACTGAAGTTTTTATGGGTCAGGTCAAGACAAATAAAACAAGCTGTAACCTAAACCTTCTTTAACACTGATGTTGACTGAAACCCCTTCTGAGATTTTAAAAAAGTTTTATTAACTTTCTCAAGTTTGCTGGTTTTCATGGTTGTCTGACTCCTTAGTAGAGCAGATAAATCTCTTAAATAGAAAACTGACATATTACAAGAGACTATTCTTTCTGTGTTTCTGATTTGGCTGGCATGACTATAACTCAGTCATGTTCAAATGTCAGTTTGTAACTCCTTTAAAGTAGTGACTTTGGGAAATCAGTCTGGCTGCAAAATCCTCTTAAATGATATTCAAATTTGCATCAGTACTGTACACTTATACTAGTCATAAATAAAATACTAAAATATTCCAAACATGCACACCAGTTTGTGACCATTCCTGTAGAATTTTCTTTTAAACATATAACAGTTTTTTGGTTTTCAGTTGATATCACTACCTTTATGTTGGAAGTAAGAAAGTTTCTATTGCTCTGTTGAATCTTAAAATGCTTTAGCTTAAACTTGTAGGACATATTAGGGCTGCTACTGTTGTACTTACTGAGTAAGGTTTTCTTCCTTTCTCACTCCTCATCCATAACTGTTATATCTGGAAGTTTGTCTTTACAATGCTGGTTTTCTTTTAAACTTTGGTAAGCTTTACCTCAGAGGATCACAGAGATTTTTAACAAGTTCTGTAATAATATGTGAAGTAAATCCTACTCAATTTTCAGTTTGGAGGATTAAAAGTTATTAAGCAGTGATACCTTTAGCCTTGGTCAGCTCTGCTTCTTGCTACAGACCCTTGAAGTTTACAGGCTGTTGGAGACAAGTTTGTGAATGTGACCGACGGACAAAATGAATGCTGGTTAGCAATGAAAGTATTTTGATCAACATCACAAGTATGCACAGTTTAGGGGTATACTGATCATTTCTCTTTGTTTGGGAAATCTCATGTGGAAAGCAGACAAATTTTGTTGGGATATATATTGCAAAGAGAAGTTTTTCCTGTGGGTTATGGATGAAATGGGGAAAGTATGAAAGTGTTGGGGGAAAATATAAAAATAATTGAATTAATATCATATTAAAGAGTAATAATGGCTGATATCTTCTAGAAAGTATGGAGAGGTCTGACACTCTCCACAAGAAGCCCTTTTTTAGAAAAGATAGAGGTAAGGCGAGTGAGATAAGACTGGAAGGTCTTTAAATTGAAGGTAGTTTTGAGTGAAGACGTAGGAAAATGTTCATTTCCAGAAGGGGTGGTATTAGGTTCAAACCCAATATCCAGAACCCTGATCTTCTGTGTCTGACACAGAGTCATATTTCCAGATTAGAAAAAAAGGCTGCAATGCTTCCAGCATAACATAATGTAAGGAGGAGGGACTGGGTGAAAATTTTAGCTTCATAATTAAATGGAAAGGCATAGGTCTGTATTGACCAGAAAGGGGCAAGAAAAATCAAAATCTGCTAGTTTTCAATCTTAAATATATTTTGGTAATGACACTTGTATCAGAGTAAAAATGTTAACTGTGTTACAGCCCCTGTGAGCCATCTTATGGATCACCTCTTATTTTGGCAAAATATTTTTTCAGCTTAGCCTTTTAGATTTAGGATGACCTTTTGATTTCAAGGATTTAAACAGTTACCACAGACTCTATTTTTTGCCTTGCAAATTCTTTCATCACTGGTCATAGATACAGGGTCTATGGCAACACAACTTTGACTTATGATGTCACTTATGCCTTACATCACTAAAAGTTCTCACAAAGTTCATGATCTTATAATTGAATCTCAGCTTTTGACTGCTTGCTTTTTCATCATTGTTAGACCAAGGGGAGAGGGAAAAAGTAGTTAACTAAACCTAAACTGAATGTTAGTGTGGTTTTAATAAGTTTTTCCCTTGGAAAAAGAAACCAAGAATTTGATGAAAGTGACAAAATAATACATAGGTAGTTCACAAAAACATTCTTACCTTTGATCATGAATGTGTAAGTGAAAAAGAAAACATGCCACACAGTTACATTTGTCTTCATGTTAGAGGTCAGAGAAGGTAGGAAAACTGCTTTTTCATTTAATTGCATATAAACATGTCCCCACCCACTGTTTAAGCTAAACCATATGCAGAATGTTAAACTACTGCATGTGAAGTTAGCAGAAAATTAATATTTCATTAAAATCCTGTATTAACCCCTTGATCTTGACCTTCAGGTTTAATGGGGAACTGGAATAAGGATGTAGACCAAAGGCATCGGTGCTGCAACAACAACAAAGAACACTACTTTTAGAGTTTGTCCCTTTCCATATCTGTGAAGTATTGACACAGCTCTAGATATTTCTTCTTTGCTCAAAAATTCTGACTATCCCCATATAATCCCACTCAGGAGAAGAAAGAGACTTTCATTTATCCATTTCATTTACCTTTTTACCTTGCGCCTTAAGGACATCTACATTTAAGAAAGGAGAAAATTATTTCTTCAATTCAATACCTCTTCTAGGCTTTGCCCAGCAGTTGTCATAGTCTATAGTCACAGATCTGGGCACATACATTTGTTGGTCTTGGCCTGGATGTCCTGGGACATTGTTTTTCCCTGTGACATCACAGTACCAAGTTCTCCCCACGAGTATTCCCTATGTCTAGTGAAGCATTTTGTTGACTCTACTAATCTCTCACTTAGAGTCATCTGTCACAGTGTGCTGTTCTCAGAGCACACGCCTGTCCACTGGCTGAGCTGTGGTTTAGGGTACCCACGAGTGTGGAGGAGCTATAGACATGGTGTGGACCAGCCAGAAGATTCTCCTCAAGAAGGGTGCTCATTACTGGAGAACAAGCTTAGCAGTAGGAAGAGCCTTTTAAAGAGGAGATGATGGATGTTGAATTCCGTATACTCAAAACAAGACTAAAGGCCAGAGGAAGACAAAATCAATATGTGGCAGTTTTATGTTTGCCAAGGGTTTCTTAAAGAATGTATTTACCACAGTGCTCAAAAACCTTTCCTTTCTAATGGGACACATTATTTTATTTGTTATCTAATCCATGTCTCTACAAATAATCTGAAATGACAAAGGTGTAGTAACTCCCACATTTTGCCCAGCACTTGGCATTCACAAAAATACTGCCACTGGTGGAAGAGGAAAAAGTCAGACCACTTTTTGTTCCTAAAAATCTGTCATTAGAACCCCTTTTATACTAAAACTTGTTCATAGATACAGAATTTATAACTGAATTGTAAGTTAAGCTTAAACATATGAACTTTCAAAATCAATAAATCAATCATTAGCCCTGGTACAGAAATCCTTTGGAGTGTGCGGAAATATAGATTAATGCTGAGTTCTGTGTTTTGGTCTGTTAGGATTCTGTAGTTCCAAGATTCACAACTTTTCCCTGCCACTACCACAGGCATCATTTCTTGAATTGACACTTGGTGATGGAAAATTTAGACAGTAGTAGTGTCTCTGCTAAGTATTTCTGTGCACTTATGAAATCTGAGTGCCCAGTCATGGCCATTACAGGCACTGGGACAGGGAGCACTCAAGTCTTTAACTCTGCTAGAGGGTGTCCAGGAGCAGAACAGAGAACCAAGGCTCCCCCTTGATGCAGAAATCTTTCCAGGTTATATTTTAGTGGCAAAGATATCCTTTCACAAGCCTTCCTTTGAAGAATTCAAACTCTTCCATTGCTAATAGAAATGACAAAACAGATATGGGACTTGCTTATACTTCCAATCTCCACTGTAGCGCATGTTTCAATTACAAGTAAAATTACCACATTCTTTCGTTTGTGTAATTTTTTGATAGAATAGTACATTTATATGTTAATTTTGCTAAGATCAACTTTATTTATCTACAGGAAGCCATTCCAAGATTGTTGTACGTTTTCTTCACTTCTGAAATGTTATCACATTTAATTGCCTGATCTTATTTGGGTTGCAATCATAGTCATTAATTAGCAGGAAGGTGAGGGACAGCATCATATCTAACTATCTGTTATGGCTGCTTTAATGAGGAAAATACCTGCCATCATTTTAAAGGCATCCTGTATACTTCACAAATACAGCTTGCTGTAGCATTCTCATTTAGACTGTGAACATCAAAGGAAATTGATGTCAGGTGTGAACAGAAGCTGTTGAATATATCTGTTGAGGAAGCTGAGTGGTGTGTCTGGATGGAAGAGATGAAGGGCAGCTTAAAACATTAACAAAACTACAGGTAATTAGTGTAAACTTTCAAGGGTAAGGTATGCTTGAGGAATAAAAATGTTGTTTATAGCTATTCCCTGTAGTGCCACTATAGCTAAGGGTCTGTCAATGTTTTCATTTATAAAGCTCTATTTTTATAGGATTGTGCACTAGTAATAAAAAATGTGCTTGGGGCTAGAAGTTGACAGTTTAAAGAAAAATAAATTGGTTTTGTTGTTTTCTGTTGTTTTTGGTTTTGTTGGGGGCTTTTTTAAATATATGAGTATAGGAATAATAGAAGTTTATCTGTTTTGAATACTTACTTTCCTTTGTATATTTCATCTGTTTCTTTAAGATCAAATTAATGAAATTTGGCAAGCAATTAGTTCTTGGTATGGACTAATAGGTATTGCAATTCCTGGAAAAGAATAAGAAGAACAAGGTTATTTAGTGTTTCACAGGCAAAATTGTACCTTTAAATGAGGATCATAAAGAATTCAAGGCACCTGCAGAAAATGTTGAATAAATATTTTCATTCCAAGGAAAATTCTAGAGTATACAACCAAAAAATGAGCTTTAGGAAGTACCAAAATATGGGCAAGTGTGGTCAGCTTGAAAGATGTAATCTTGCAATGCCCTATCAGCCTTGCTAATGATGTTATAATTCATAAATAGAACACAGTAAGAACCTTCTTAGCCTGCTGATATTCTACATGCTTAAGAGAGACACAAAACAATTTCCTCGGGGGAAAAAATAGCCTTTTGACTCTTAACATGCAATTATAGGTAAATTTTGTTTCACTGCTATTTCATATTGGACTCTTTTTACTGTAAGGAACACATTTTTTCCCTCATCACATTACAACAGACCAGTGACAGGATGCTTTTACATTTGGGAAAAGGATCCTTATAAATGGAAGTTTAATGGCCAGAGATATCATAGTTCACGTGAGTGTATACTAGAATAACATATACTGTCCATACAAGTTTCTTCACCTTCCAAGATGTCTGATTGCTTTAGGAGAAAAGTCAAGTATCATTACCATATTGTATGGATGAGGCAACCAAAGGCAAGTAAAGATCTGGCTTTAATGCCTCTGAGTAGACTAAGCTAACACAGAACTGAAAGTTAAATCTCTTGAAACACCATCCTAGTGCTTTACCCACCGTATGAATTTGCCTCTGCTCTTTTTTGAAGTCTTGGAAATTACTGGTGGAAACTTTATCTGAAGGGTTGATATGCACTCGAAAATGAAACCCTTTAAGTTTTGTATCTATTTTGAAGTTTTCCATCAAATACTTAAAACAGAGCCTGGATAAAAATATATGGGTTTGGATTTGGTGGATTGTTTTTGGGGTTTTTTAAATTTATTTTGTTTTTTTGGTTGTTGGTTTGTTTTTGTTTTTAATTGTGGAATCCATTGTTTCATACATATACATGTATGTATGGTATGTTTTGAAGATCATAATTGCAAAGTCACAGTGCATCACTGTGGAAGAAGAAACACTCTAGTCACAAATACTTGCTGCAGCAGCTTTTGATAAGAGAAGATTTTTATCATGAGAAAGTTCTACATGGATGTACTACGCCCTAACCCCTATAAGACCAGGATTTGACTTTCCTGATGATTGCTATGGTTGCCATTTTTGTGAGAACACTTATTGCTTTCCTGATTCTTGACATCCACTTTCTGGACCTGAAATCATCAATCCAATTACAGGCACTCAAAAGGCAGGATCATGGTCCTCTGACCCAATCATCTTTATACCATAGGCTAGAAAATATCCTAAACATGGTTTTGTCTTTAGAAAATGGAGCAACTTTTAGAATCATCCCAAAACAAGCCACTATTTTCTCTGTGAATTTTCATGACTTTTTGGAAAAGAGAATGAAATTGTTCTTTTCATATTATACTTCCAGAGTCCTTACAAACCTATAGTCAGTGAAACTGAGATCTTTTTGTCTTAGTAGAGGTGCCTCTCTCAGGGAAACTAAGGGGGGGATGGCCAGTCTGGATTATGATACCACTTTTATAATACAGACAGTCTGTGAATTAGTACCTTCTGATCTTCATCATGCTTATATATATATTAGGTTTCTTTCTTCCTCTCTCTTACACTCATCACCCACTGCCCTTATATGAAAGGGCTGAATTCTGCCCTTAGATCCCTGACTTCAATTGAATTTTGGTTTAAAGGCTGAGGGAAAATTTGGCATAAAAATTCCATATATTCACACTTCTTTTTTTTTTTTTTTTTTTTTTTTTTTTGAGAACACGAAGCTATGTTTGGGTGCAATAAACACGTGTCATTTTAAATAGTAAAGAATGTACTGCATTCTACATGTGTAGGATCGGGGCTTTTTTCCAGCATAAAAGTGCTTTAATTTCTGGTTAAATGTAAAGACACAGAGGAGAGACTCACATTTAAAGAAAGGTATTTTAAAAGGAATTACAAGTAAATACAAATAGAGTACAAAATATTCTATTCTATGCAAAAAGACACAAAACTGCTATTTCAATTCAAATGACCTTGGCTCAGTCAAGTTGATTTTTTTATTAATGATATGCCTAATATTAATATGGAGATGACAAAAACCAGTTTAGACAGCTCCCAGTGACAGACAGGTAGTGATATCCTATGAAAAGCTTGAGCAGAACTCTTTCCCTATTTCAACAACCCTCTTTTTTTCTCTCCAAAGTTAAACAATAGATGAGACCTCCTAATGGCTTTCCATGTGTTCATCACAGTTACCTGCGTGAATTTGCAGTAATTAAGCAATCTGAAACACTGACTGACCCAGAGAGAAAGCTATTCCATACCAGTGGTGTCCTTGAAATGTCTTCATCATCAAGCAAACTCTTCTCTTCATCTCAGTGAAAGCTAACGTCAGCACTACTGTGTAGCAACCCTTCCCCTATATAGCTATTGAAATCTTATAAAGATGCTTTTGTTTTATATTAAATAGATGAAAAAAAAAAAAAGGGAAAAAAAAAAAAAAGAGAAAAATCCCACTAGCCAAAAAGTGTAGGCAGAGAAATGGCCCTCTAAAAATGCTTCTGCTATCAGGAAGGAGGGAAAGAAGGCTTTCAGGGGATAAAAACGGTCTTTTTTTTTAAGGTCAAAAATATAATTAGCATTTGAAAGGATGTGAAGATGCACTACCTCAGGGACCACAATGGCCAAATTTGTGCCATTTAATGTCAACAGCCATTGGAGTTGTGATAAAATTAATAGAGCCTTGTGTGATTGATAATATACCTCATCTGCCATTCCAGTAGAAAAATCCCACAGGTTTAGCAGCAAGGAACAGTGTTTAGATCACTTTTGAAAGGAAGCTGTGTGAAAGATGTACTTATGAGCTTTAATTAGCTTATGAAATCTGTGATGACCTTCCCCACAACCAGCACCAAAAAATAAAAATGTATTGTTTAATTATTAACTGTGGGAGGTGAGGTTACTGTATCTCTTTAGTAATAGGACAGTGTTTTTTGATACTGAAGGTCAAGAGTGAAGAGAAAGGCAGACTTTCTACAGTGATTTTTTAAATGGAAAACCAGTAATTTATGTGAAACAGTGAGGGGAGTTCAACAATGACTTGAGGTCTGAAAGGAAACCAGATATTCTGTAAATATCATATGCTTCAACTAGGAATCAGTTAATTTTTCATTTATTGATAGACTGCATCCATTTTCCTACCCTATTCTGAAAAAAAAATGTTTAAGTGTTTTGGCCCACATGACTTTCAAAATCACACTGATTAGTTTTGCTATGAATTAGAAATTAAAATTTTGCTTAAGGACACCAAGTCACAAGCCTTGTAGGGGCCATATGTATGATTCCGTTGAATTGAAAAGGCAGCCTCGTCATTAATGTAAAGTATTGACTGAAAATCTGTTTCATGGTTTTGAGACACTAGCTTTTTTTTTACATTTTAAGAAAATTATATTTTTATTTGATTTAGAATCATATAGTGTACAAATTTTAGATTTTTTTTTCCTGTGCATCATTAATACTCTTTTGATTTTATACAAACTATAAATTGTGTAAATTAGTAAATAAGTTAATTTATCCTGCCTATTAATGAATGCTAGACATACATTACTAGTAACAATGTTTTTATTCTGTTAAAAACTCTTAATGATTAACTGAAAAACCATGGATAAATACTTAGCTGAATATAAACCATGGCAGTGGGACAGTGTTTTCATGTATTTTCACTATTATTTTATGTTATTAAGGTTATGATCTCAGTGAAAAGATGTCCAGTGTTTAGGGTTGGGCAAGATCTAACGCATAAGCTCAATATCATACCTCAGCGTGGAGAAGGATCAGGCTGCAACTTATCACAACCCAATTATTTCAGCACTGATTTTTAGCCAAGACTTCCACCATAAGTCCTAACATATTCCTCAATAGTAGCAATAAAACAAGCCTACCCGATCTGTCAAGAGTAGAGCTAGCCAGGGGAAATCACTGGGGCAAAAGGTGAACTGGTTAAACAAAAATTGAATCTTTGATGAAAAATTTAATCAAAACTTAAATGTGAACAAAAAGGGTTATCCATCAAGATCGCAAAACTTCGACTGCAGCAGTCACCTAATGCATTAAATAAAGTGCTGAATCACTATGAATTGCCCCAGTGATGGTAACCATTCACCAGCTTCAGTGGGGAAAATATATGTCAGAGGAAAGGAGCCACAGTTATACTGTCCCCAGATGTCATTACTCTTCCACTGCCTCTGCCCTCTAAAAAATTGTGCAGAACCAATTGAAAAGTTCTTGAAACCCAATTATTTGCTCTGAATCAATAGTTCAATGTAGGAGGTCACTAGGTCAGAATTCCTGTTGGTAAATCTCTATCACTTGAGCATTTGGCAGTAACACACCATGCCTGACATCGTGCTTCCTGACACATTGCACAGGCAGTAAAGGCATAGGAGAAACAGGTATAGGTGCATAATGACTAATAAAGGCCACAAAACCTGAGACATAGTTTACTTCACACAATATATAAATACTTTAGCTAAGAATTATCATCACATGTAATGCTTTTAATAAATAAATTTGTTCAAGAATTTTAACTAATGGGGAAATCTTCCTGAAGAGCCTAATAGTGTGATAGCTTAATAGGACTATCCATATCCCAGCTGATAAATGCACAGCAATTCATGTCGAGATACTGGCACTCAGAAAAGCTGATGGACAGAATTATATCACTTATCTCCACAGGCTAACTAGTGTCAAAAAGACTGACCTTGGAAATTGACTAACAATGACAGCATTGTAAAAAAAATGCATGTGATACCAAAACAAAAGAGGAAAAATTTGTTTTCTTTATATACTTCATTGGATTGTTGATTGTAGTAAAGTGTACTAACAGTTAGTCTGTAAAAGATGATGTTTTGAGACCACAGAGATTAAAACTCTATGCATATATAGCAGCACTCCTAACTATGACAAGGAGCTGAAGGAAAGTCTATGATTAAAATTGTCTCAAATTTCTAAGGGAACCTTATTTTAAACTGGTATGACCACGCCATTGACTTCCTTTAGCATAAATCACTTGCACTGAAAACTCTTCAAGGACAGATATCTTACTTCACCCTGCAATATTTTACAAATTTCAGCTATAATGATTGCTTGACCAGATTATTTACAGTATTTCTGCTAAAAAAGCCTATTATTTCCAAGTTTTCAGAAAGCTGCCTGAAATCCAGTTCAGAGGAAAAGGGATGAATGGAGAGAAAAGGGTCAGGCTTCTTAGGTAATTATGCAGTTTTCTGAAGACCGTGCTCATACTGAGTGGCCTCTACTTCCTCACAGCTCCTAAGTGTTCAGAGGGGCTGTGTGTGCTGCTCCTCTCGCACAAGCACATATGAATGCCCCCTTATAAGCCTGCAGCTCAGGGTGTGATTTCCCCATCAAGTTTCTTTCCAAGCAAAACAATATTTTCTTAAAGCAGTGAGCAGCAGATTGGAAAGCAGGATTTTTTATGCATTGTTAGTATCTGTATTTGCTTGCAATAGTGAAGGATGAACAAGAAGTAGTCGGTGCAGAAGTGAGGGAACTGTAGCAGGTGTTCACTTTACCATACTGAAAAATTCTAGCTGACCAAAATAAGTTATCTTACTGAAATTACTGCCTTGGTTCTGGAAATTCTGGCAGTTTAAATGCTTGAATTTGACAAATACAGTTATTGGTTTTTTAAAGGCCTGGTCCATTTTATGCACAATATCACAATCATTTGAAAATCGTTTTCTAAACATGAAACTTCACCAAAATAGGAATTTTAAAGAAAGCGTAGATTTTATTGAAATTTTTTTAGCTATGAAGAAATTATTTTTGCTTTATTATGTCAAGTTTATTTCAAGATGTAATTGAGCAATACAAGCTCTGATGGATATGAAACACCACACCTTCCCTTTTTTTCTCCTCCAGACTGTGGTTCTGCTGGCACTTGCATTTTACCAGCCATTTTCCCTCTGTCATCAGTAGAAGTCTCAGACACCATAAACTACCAACAGTACAGAAAATATTTGGGCTACTCAGTTTAGAACAACTAAAGAATTGAAGCATGAATAATGATTATTAAACAGCCCTTCTAAGTTATTGGCTGAGTTGTTTGTTTCTGAACATGTTCAATTCACCTAGGATAATTTGTTTTGGTAATAAGTATCTTCATGTTTCAAGTTCTGTTAAAGAATCTTTTCGTTTAAAGAATTTCTCGTTTAAATTCATTAAAACAAAACAAAAAAAAACCCCAAACAAACAAAAACTAAAAAAAAAAAAACCAAACACAAAACCCAACCAGCACTGATTCTAGTCAGTAATTAGATTCTTCATTGTTTTGTGTAGACAGAACACCTAAAGGCCACAGAAAAAACTAAAATGAAGGGAAAGCCTGAAGAATCTTAGAAGATGAAATTAAATCTGGTAGGAAAAAAAAAGTCTGTAAAATTTTAGTGTTTGCATCAAAAGGTATACGTAAATTGCTACAATAGCTAATTGTACATTTGTGTGGTGGACTTACCAGCTGTCCATCAAATCACTCTGTCACTCCCCTCCTCAGCAAGGATGGGAGGGGAGAAAATGTGATAGAACAAAACTCACAGATCAAGTTAAAGGCAGTTTAACAAAGCAAAAGCTGAACATGGAAGCAAAGGGAAACAAAGATGTTTTGCCCTTCCTGTGCTGGCATCCAGCACCAGAGTTTGAAACAGCTTCCTCTATTCCTGGAGGAAGCATGCACATTTAGACTATTCCTCAGTTCTTTAGCCTTCTGTAGCCTCCTTCTCCACTGAGCTCAATCAATAAACCTGTAACCTCAAAAATAGTAAATAAACTATTATTTTTTTTTCTTTTTTCTATGCTTTACAGTTTACCTTATTACTACATTTTATGATCCTGAAGTTTGACACAAGTTTCCATGTAGGGCTTTCATAGGGGTTGTGCACTGTGCAATGTTTAATTATTGGGTTTCCTTTCTAATGTACTGCATTGAGCAACACTTCAATGGTAATATTTTTTGTTTGCTGCTATAGCTTGCAATACACAAAATGTTAGCTTTAGTAAAGTTAAAACTAGTTTGGATATAATGGTGAAACCAGAACAAGATCATAAAAAGTACTTGGTAATTAGCCCTTATCTGATTTTACCTTCACTCATGAACCGTAAGAAATTGACTTTATTTTTTTGTTTTGTTTCTGGTTGTGGACTTTTTATTGAAGATTACTTTTTATCTGATTTCTCATTTTAAATCTTTTTATGCTTTTGCTCCCCTTTTAAAACTGGAGCTGAGCTTGAGCTAGTATTCTTGAATGATGTGGACTTCATGAGATTTCTTCTCCATCCTTTATTTGAGAAATCTGTCATAATCCAATGGGTGTCATTTTTAGGTGTTTCCTCAGCTATATTTTGTACAGTGTTTTCATCCAGATGGAGAAAACGGTGCATATTTAAGGAAGAGACGAAGAAATCATAATACTCTTGTTTGAGCATAAGCCTCTGTTACTTCTACAGGGAACTAATTTTTTTGTTCATCCTTTTCCTATGTATATGCTGTGTTTCTTAGAAATGCATGTGATTATTTTTCAAAACAAGGTTTTTCTTGAAGCATCTTATCACAGTAGAGTGATTCAGAAGAGCTGCTTAAATATCTACTTACATGTGTATAAGCAAGTATTTCTCACAGGAGCAATTGGGGAATTCATAAGCTGAAGAGGATATGCATGCTACGGTTAATTGTTGCAGTAAGGACTATATTGAAAACAAAAAAAATTAAAATCCTAAATTTTTGCAATGATTGAATGGGAACAGCTTAAAATTCAAACTTTAACATTACTTATACCTTTTGGATTTAAATCCTGTCCACAGTTTGGAGAGGATCAGTGCAACTATCAACACAGCAGTCAATAATATACTCCTTTTGGGGTGCAGGGAAAACCAATATATCTCCACTTAGAGGCATCAGCCAGAACTGTCCAGACAAAACAGTCTTAAAGCTAAAAGACATTTTTACCACTAGCTGACAAATACACTCAGATTATGGTGCAAGGAATGACAAGATTTTTTTCTGGCAAAAGAAGTCATTCTACCCATTAAATCAGAAAAATAACTTTTCAAACTTTAAATTTGAGGAACTGTTTTCAATTAGTTTTTGTTTTGTTTTGTTGTTTTTTTTTTAATTTTCCTGTTCTCTCACTTCTCTCCAGTCACCAGCTATGGCAAATTGAACTCCTAAATCCTTTGCATACTTTCAACAGATGGAATCAAGTTCAACCCTGTGAGTGATATTATCTTAGTGCTCAGCTAGACAGAGAAGTCAAATCGGTTGATAAGATCATCCTAACTGCTTTTACTTTGCCTATGTTGGGGAATAAGAGGTGCTAAAAAGCAGCAGTTGTGATAAAAAGGGAGGGAGGGAGGGAGGAAGGCAGGAAGGAAGGAAGGATTGCTGTCAGACTTACTATCAGTAACCAACAATGAAATTTGAAACATACGCTTGGGTGTGTAACTTGGACAGAGTATAAATTCTGTACTTATATATAATTAACTCTCCATCAATTTTGCACAAAATGTTTTATTATGTGACATTAAATGAAAGTGCATATATTTTTAATTGTAAGTTTTGTTGCATCATCAATGAGAGTCATTGCTCTAGGTAAGACTTGGCACTTTTTTGGCAATAAGTAGCCATTTTTAATGTTTCTTTCCTCCCAATACAAACCTCTACCCTCATCAAAAACAACACATTGCTTTTCAGTGAAAGAATGTTTAAAAGAGAAAATCTTTTCCTAGTATGTAGTGTTGAAAATAACTAATTCATGTCTTTTGTGGCTCACACATCTTTATCTGTGTGCATTTTACCCTGTCTTTACATGGTGTCATTCTTCTACTCAGCTGACAATAGTTTCAGCACTATAACCTACTTTTGAAATTATCATCTTTATTTTAATTGTACAGAATATGTAAAGTAGATACATAGAAATGAAGAAAAGGAATGCGTAATAGGCACAAGAGACTTTATTTACAAAAAAAATTTTGGATCCAGAATCCTAATATATTTTGTCATTAGAGAATCCAGACCAATCACAATTTAAAGGATGCTGCTTAGACCACTCTGGCTTGTACAGTCTTTAAGTAATCACAATTCAAATATGATTTTGGTTCCTACTTATGTTATCAGGTTTTGGGAGAGGACAGCCTTCCATGTATTTCATATTTTCTTATCCTCCAGGTACACGTTTATTGGCTGGGCTTGTTGCTGGTTCTGCAAGTCTTGAAACAATTTGCAAGTGTGCATTTCAGAGTGCCTCTGTTGAAATCAAGCATTTGAATACCAAATAGCTAAGATGATAGAAAATAATTCCATTAAGATCCCTGATAAGAAAAAGGGTCTCACAGATGTGATTTTGAACATGTATACAGAAAGTTAAATAGTCATCACATGTTTGCCAAAGTTTGGTGTGAACTATAAATAAAGATTGTCATTACCGAAAGATTATCATTACCTAGTCACCACTTAAAAAGTAATCTGCTCATAAGAAGTGGGATGTTGATTCTTGTATTCAGATAATTTTCTGTTGATTTCTTACCTGTGGTAAGCTAATACGTAAAAAGGCCCTCTTGAAATATATCTTGAAATATATAGACATATACTGAAAAATAAACCCTTTATCTATTAACACTTCGGCATGTTTCTCTGTAGGTAAGTAATAATTCAAAAAGCACCATACACCTGATGATCTTCAGTACATTTTTTGCAGTTCACAAATGATTCATAAGCAAACTGTGATATCCCCACACTTGTTCATTATTTTAAATAGTTCTTATATTTCTGTAGTAAACCATGATTCCTTTAATAGATCAATAACTTGAAGTCTTTATAGTTTTCACTGTGCAGCAGTAAATCTGCTGGCAAGCTGTATAGTATGAATGTTCAGCCATCAAAAACAGTGTTTCGTACTCTACATTCTAATTTTTAAAATTCCCAAAATTCCTTTAGTCATTTTGTTTAATTGTGTAATTTCAAGATTGGTTTTGACAACTATCTGTCATTTAGTATAAAACTTTGATATTTGATTATTTTCATTTCCTCTGTGTGTGTTAGTGAAACTAACCCCTATCCAAGGATAGCTTGAGATCTCAAAATTGCTGAAATTCATCAAATAAATAATTTTGTATAAACAAGTGTCTTAGCTGTGGAATGTTTAAAGAACAAAAGGATGACATTAAACCCTATATAATAAATTTTATGCTGTCATTGTGCGGATTCCTGCACTTCTTCAGAAGAGCTAGGAATTCTTACACAAAATGATGCAGCTTTAATTAATATACATTAATTTATAAATTAATATTGCCCTACTATCTACACTTTGTGCTGTTTCAGTGATAAACATCAGTGGAAATATTTAACTCAGAATAAACTTGAAGCTGGTAAAATGAAAAAAAGCTTTTTTATTTGTTTGTGTTTTCAAGAGCTTTATTACTGTTTATAGAGAAACATCAGATTCTGAGCCAACATTTAAGGGTTTTAAACACACTCATAAAATACACACAACCAGCTGCATACGTACATATATGCACACAGACACATGTATGCAATCCCCAGAGTAAACAGGAAACAAAAGCCGTTTTGGACTCCACAATTTCACCTGCATTCACTGTTTATGTATTTCTGAGCTTGACTGTAATCCTAATAATTAGCCTCCTGGTACTGGTTCTGCTGAAGTGCCTGCAGTGCATTAGAAATGTCAAAATGAATCATTGTAGGAAACACTATAGAAGATCTGTAACAAGTACAGAGGAGTGGAATATTAAAAATCAACAATACATAACACTTTATTCACTTATTACTTGAAAAATATTAAGCAAAAACCAAAATGTGATTTGCTAATTGCAGATGAAAAGTAAAGACCTAAAGAAATAAAATAGTGGAAGTAAGAATAATTGAGAAAAAAAATGCTGTTAATCTTTTTATTTCTCCTAATAAAGCAAAAGAAAGAAATGTTTCCTAGGTTGTAATAAAATATTAATACCCTAAATGTTTGTAATTTTTTTCAACTGGTCACATTTAGCTAGGCAGAAATTTAAAAATTCTGCTGGCATGTTTGTTTGGAATAAAAAAGCCTGTAGGTCAAGTCTTTCTGAGAGAATGCCAAATGTCTTTGTGTCCAGTTATTTATGGTTTCAGATAATTGTACAGAAAATATCAAATTTGCATAGTGTGATTATTGCTGATTATTTATCTAGCAGTCAAAATGTTTCAGTGGTTCCTAGGATGACAGATTGACAAGTACTTAAAACTCATTCATTTTATGAAATTTGCATGTAATTAGGCAATAATGAAGGGGATGTTTGTGGACAGCGGATTATACTACAATATACTGGAAGTGATTCAAATGCTTGACAAAGTGTTAACATTATCTTCAGTTTCAACTAAGTCGAATATTTGGCTCAAAAAATCAGTGGAAAAAATGAAATGGGTTATGGAAAGTTACTAAATACTTTGCTAGAACAACACATATATTTTTTACTTCACTCTTTGTCTTCCTACTTATTTATGCACTGTTGATGAATTGTACTTCAGATATTTAACTCATATCACATTCAGTGCAGCTCATCTGTAATAGTTTTGCTGCCACTGCTTTGGTCATTATCACAGTGAAGTCCTATGAAGAATGGATTTCTTTGGTTTCTTGGCATCTGTGTGGTATCTGAATTTTAAAGCTCCTGCTTTGAGATTCATACAAAAGAATGTGATTTTGAAGAACTGATTTATCATACAAGATATAATTTGTTTCTTAACCAGTGGTTTCTGCACAAATAGAATATTTAACTTTATGGTGCACACATTAGGTGGAGGTAACCTTCACCAATACTTTGTGATGGCTGACAACTGCAAAGGACTCCTACTTGTGCAAAGGTAAAAAATTAGTTCAAATGTCTTGGTGTCACATTTTGTTTACTTGTTTCAATTACATGAACTGGTATATCCCTGTCATTAGAGGATTTTATGTATATGCATCAAATGCACTTCTACATCTCACTCCATAGTCAGTGGTCACCTTTTTTAACACATACTAGTGTACAGGGACCTGTGTAATGAAATACATTATAATCAGCTGGTTTTAAATATTTAGCTCTCATTTTTTGAGTATTTCTGTAAATTAATTTTATATGCTCCCAAAGTAAAAATAAAGAAGCTTTAAAAACTTTTGTAAAAGGAAGAAGGTTTCTACATATGCAAAGCAGACATGCTAATCAGTAAATAGCCTATGCTTGTTCATAGAAGAGAGTCATTTTAAAAATCTGCCTATCCTGTTTTATGGAATACAAGATCAGTGTCTCTTTTACAGGGCAACATGCACATCTATTAAGGCAGCATAATCTGGAACCATGTCAACAGTTAATGGGATTTTTTTACCAAATGTATGATGGTGGTACAATTCCTGCCTCTGCTTGCTGCAGGTAGTGGTTTAAGCTCCCACACAAGAGTCTGGGCGTTTGGAATAACCAAATTCTAGAGTAAGAAGAATCTTAACTCTCTGTCTGATGATTATGTCACTCACATGAAGGGAAGTGATGTGTTAGTGTCCAAGAACATGAATACTCTAATTATTGTGTTATAGCATCAACCTCTTCCTTTTTGGTCCAGGGAATACTTAAATATCTTTAAAACAGCTGTGACAGAAGACACTGAGATAACAGTTGACCTTGGTAGTCTTAGAGGTCCTTTCCAAACTTAATGATTCTACAATTATATGATTCTAGGATTCTTGTAAAGTTAACTATTGCATGATATTTCTATTTATGATCCTAAGGAGAGGATACCCTGATAGCCATAAGGTCAGAAGAGATAAAACTAAGAGAGCATCAAGTGCTATGGTTGGGCATTCTTGATTGTGATGTGCAGAGGCACCTTGCACCTCTAAATTCTCTAGCTGGTTCTGTGCAGCTTCTATTCCAGCATTCCTGTTTTGATATGACTGAGCATCCTATTTAAGCAGATATAAGAGCTCAAGCCTAATCAAAGCCTAAAATGAGGTACTTGCCAGAATTTTCAGTGCTATTGAGACAGAAGACATTCAGTCATTAACATTCTCTGAACTGTCCTAATGAAAACAATGACACTTGGAAACTTCAGAGGACTGTACCTATATTAATACCCAAAATTGCTCTAAACACTTGATCTCGAATCAAATCTTTTATGGATTTAGATTCAATTTTGGGCATAATGTAGTGGGCTTCTCACACAGAGTGCCTTCATGATTGCTTGTAATCTCTGGATGTCTGAAATCTCAGTTCTATTCTGAAGTAGTGTAGGCTTCTAGAGGCAAGACACAAGGGTTATTGATGCAGCAGTAAGGATGCAAGGTTTCTTGAAGTGTCTGAAACAACAGAAGAACCTGGTAATTGTGTAGTAATAGGAGCTTCTCCCACCAAAAAGGCAACAGGATCGACAACCCAAGTGAAGCACATCTACACCAATTCACAGAGGCTGGTACAAAACCACAAGGGGCTGGAAGCCATTGCACAGCAGGAACACCATTACACAGCTGTCATCACAGAGAAGTAGTGGGAGAGTTGCACAACTGGAGTACTGCAGTGGGTGACTGTAAACTGCTCAGAAGGGACAGGCAAGGAACAAGAGGTTGTGGAGTAGTCCTCTGTGTCAAAGAGTGTTATTTATACTGTTCAGAGCTTGATGATGGTGATGACAGGGTTGAGTGTTTGTGGGTAATAATCAGAGGAAAGGCAAAAAAGAAAATATCCTGGAGGGAGTCTGTTATAGACTGCCCAAGAAGACTGAAGAATCAGAAAAAATACTTTACAAGAAGGTCTCACAATTGCTAATTCTTCTCATGGGGGACTTCAGCTTCCAAGATAGCCACCGGAAATGCAACACAGTAAGAGAAAACAGTCCATGAGATTCCTGGAATGTGTCTAAGGGAACTATGTGACACAGATGGTGAGAGAAGGAGGCAGGGGAGGCTCCCCATTGGATGAGATGGAAGTTGGTCATTAGTGGTATACCTTATACAGGGCTCAATTTTGAGGCTAGTCCTGTTTAATACTTTAGTAATGGTCTGGGTGACGGGTTTGCATGCACCCTCAGTCAATCTGCAGAAGACTCCAAGGTGGGCTGGAGTGCTGATATGCAGGAGGGCAGAAAGGCTCTGCAGAGGGAACTGGACAAGCTGGATCCATGAGTCCGTTGTACGAGCTTCAAGAAGGCCAAGAGCTGGACCCTTTACCTGGGTCACAACAAACCCAGGCAGTGGGGCTATGGGCTTGGGACAGAAGGACTGGGAAGCTGCCTGTTGGAAAACCAACAGGGGGTGCTGGTTTTCAGCCACTGAACATGAGCCAGCATGTGCCCAGGTGGACAAAAGCCACTGGAATCCTGGCCTGTATTGAAAATAGTGTGGCCATCAGGGTGAGGGTATGATTGTCCCTTTGTACTTGGGAAAGATGGTGTCCCCCTCAAATCGTGTGTTTGGTTTTGTGCTGCTCACTATCCCAAACACACTGAGGTGCTGCAGAATTTCCAGAGAAGGGCAGCAGAGCTGGTGCAGGGTCTGGGGCACAAGTCCTATGAGGAGAGGCTGAGGGAGATAAGGGTGTTTATCCTGGAGAAAAGGAGTCTGAGATGGGACCTTATTGCTCTCTACTATTACCTGAAGGGAGGTTATAGCCAGGTGGGGGTTGGTTTCCTCATGCTAAGTGAAAAGTGCCAAGATAAGAGGAAATGGGACTCATGCTATGCCAGAGTACATTTAGATTGGCTGTTAGGAAAAATTTCTTCATGCAAAGGGTTGTCAAGCCTTGGAACAGCATGTCAAGGGAATTGTTTGAGTCACCATCCCTGGAAAGTGTTCAGGAAAGGCTGATGTGACACTCTGGTAAATGGTCTAGTGGCACTTGGCTGTGCTGGGTTAACAGTTGGACTGGATGATCTTAGAGGTCCTTTTTCAACATCAGCTATTCAATTAAGAACTTTAGCTGTCATATGCAGTTATGGACCTGCTAAGGTTATATCTCCAGAGACCATTTGGTGTCACCTCCTGGGAAGTTTGCTTGTATGGTGACATCAGCTGATAAGTATTCAGACTCCACCATCTTTCTACACAACCAATTCTAATCCATTAAAAGTCTGGATCCTGCTTGTTAACAATTTAGGTCATCCTATGAAAAATAAAATGGATATATATGACAGAAGTTTAACTAAAAGTAATTAGTATTATGCGAGATAAAAAACACTCCATCTTGGCTAGCATGTGTGCACGTAAGATTTGTGCACCCCTTTCATCTGCAACAGAAATATGTCCTCTTTTCTGGCACTGATCCCCAGGTGTGTTCCCATGGCAGAATTCTTATCAAGAAGCTTAATCTGCACATATCTAATACAAGATCTTTCACCCTTTCTGCCAAAGCAAATGGCTTAAACATTTGTTCAGAAGCAGGAAAAAAATTCTGTACTCACTGATGACTACATATTGAGTTCTATCAAAAATTTTGGGAGCATTTTCCAGAAACGATTTCACATTAAAGAGGCAAAAATGTCAGAAGGAGGGGGAGAGCATTCAAGCCCCTCATGGACCTTTCTCAATGAGTTTTCTACATAGTATTCTCAAATGCTTTAGGTAACCTGAATTAATTACTAAATCTATCCCCTTCATTATCTAATTAACTCATTCCACTGATTTTTTTTCCCGTCTTTTAAAAAGCTGTTCAATTACTAACATTTCAGCATCTGCTTCTGTATTCTGATGCAAGGCAGAAGGATCTGATAGTTCTTTTAACTCATTCCGACATGTGAAATTTCAGAACCTTCACATTCTCCCCCAGTATATAGTTAGCTACCCATCTGGTTGGCTTTTTGATCGAAGGGTTTGCTAGTGTCAGAAAAGCCAAATGAGAAAAAGGAGAGGAGTAGGTAGAGCACAATGGGACCATAAGCCAGATTGCTAGGCACAAGAAAAACAAGGTCACCCTTTATGCTTTCAGACAGAGGAATAAAAAGAGAAGACAACACTTATATAGTGTACAAGGTGGCAGTTGGAAAGGTTAGGATATAAGACCTGAGATTCTGTGACAGAGAAAAGAAAGAAAAGAAATGTTCATTCTTTCATTTATTCATAGAAGAAGAGAGTACAAGAAAAAGAAAAGTCTTTGTGGTACCTGGGGGCTTCCCTAGTCTCAGGGGTTCTTTAAATTGCATCCAAATTTTTACTTTGGACCCTTTTTTAAAGGTCTTTTATGCATACAGAATGGTTTCATAGCTGTTAAAGAATTACCTATCTTTGAACTATGGAGTTCAATAGTAAAGAACACTAGATTATTCCTTGTAATGTATTCATTTCTTTCCTGCTATTCTCTGTTTTATTTAACATTTTGATTTCTGCAATTAAAATTACTTTAAAATAATTTAAAGGGCTCTCACTAGAAATACAGCTCTGAGCTAAAGTTTGTCCTTCATGAGCTGTCAGTTCTAACTGAGCTACAGCTGGTGTTTACTGTTTTTGGAGATATTTGATGGGCAGTGGTACTGATTAGTTATCCGTCTTCACACTGGATTATTTTTGGTTTTTAAAAGGAATAGAGAAAATGTGCATGGGAATTTTGTTTGCACTCAGATTATACACTATGCTCTAGAACTGCCCAAAGTTACTGAGTTATCAGTCTCCTTGCCTCACTTTTCTAAGTGACTTGTTTATTTCCTGGGTAAGGACTGTTCAAATTATACTGTTGATGATTTAAAAAGCCCTGTCATCCTCAAAAATTCTGCGCTTCCCTGTCCATCAGCCTTATTCACTTCCTCCTGCTCCAACACCAAAGCATTCAAAGTAGTGATCCTCAAAGAAACTGGAAGGATTTCCCCCATCCTCTTTCTTTTAGAGAACTGATATTATTCTCAAAGGAAGGAAGCAACAAATTAAAGCCAGAAAAATAATTAAATTAATGTAGCGTCTCAGGATACAGTTCTCTATTCCCTTCCATGAGCAAGAAAGGAGACATGATGATCTTTCCTCCTTCCTGAAAGATGAGATGAATGAAGGGTCCCTAGATAGTGACAAGGAGTTTCTGCAGCAGTTTATGCTGTACCTGCTACAGAGATATGGATGGGGAAAAAAATCCCTAAGAATCTGGAAAATTGCAGAGGTGAAGCTATAATAGTACAAATAATTAATGAGTAGGAAACCTGGTAAGTGGGGAAGGCAGAGACTAGGTTCAGCGTGAGTTACATATCAGGTTTCTAAACTATAGAATATATGAGGAAAACAAATTTTTGCATTCTCTGCCAAAAGTGGATTTGAATCTTAAGACCTTTGAACCATTAGTGTTTGCTAGGAGTCTTGAGAAACCCTTGACAGTACTGCAAGCCACCCTATGGTTTCTCTGTCATTCATTGTGTGCTGGATACCAGGCTCATCACCTGTTCTGTGACATCTGGGACTCCTGCACATGACCCCAAATGGCACCTGACTTATCACCTTTACTAATACAAGCATGTTACTTCTCATGCTTCCTTACAATCACAACATGGCTGCAGTATCAAAATATTACTAATGGCAACAATTTGTGCTTAGAATCTATCTGTGTCTGACATGCTTTTCTAAGACAAAAAGTGTCTCTGCTATGTTTATTTCATACACTCTTTGTGCAGATAAGCTGGCCTTCAGAACAGTGTAGAAAGAGAATGAGAGGCTTGACAGCCACAATTACAGCAGTATATGGTGAGTCACAGAATGGTTGAATTCTGGGAAACTGAACAGTGTCTACTTGTGGGTACTGCACAGTGAAGAGCATGACACAGGGTTTCAGTTCTCCCCTTCAAGCATGGCCAGGATTAGGCTAGTTGTGACTTCCTGATACTGTGACATTAGCACCCAGGGCAGGCAAAATAAGTTTTGTCTTCTCCATCTTGGCATAAGATCCCTTTGGATTCTGTTACTGAGTAGAAAGCTGATCTGAGTTTCTAGATCTGTTTGCACTTCTCAAGAAAATTTCATCTTTAAATCCAGTGGCCCTCCACACAGTACATGGAAAGAGAGTCTTGTAATTCAAGAGTAGATATGAGCATGCTTCGAGCAGTTTAAATGTAACCTAAGATAACAGGCATGCAGCAGTAAAAGTCTAGTATAATCAGTGTAGCCCTGACTCATCTCTTCGTATCATCAAGCCTTTTTCTTATCCTTGTACTTGGACAGAAGAGTAGTTGTTCCTACAGCTGTTTCTTCCACCCCTATACCCTTTATGAAGCAGGGAAATATCAATGGCAGACCATGTCCAAGGTCCCAAGGCCTATCATTTCCAATATAAAGAAATGCTAAAAGTGATGGAAGAGAACCTGGCATAGAAGCAGAACTAGAATACCTCTTGTTTTAAAATTATTTTGAGACAATTAATAACATCTGATTCCTTCAAACTCTGATAATGTTTGCACAGGGAAATATTCAGCATGAGAAGTAACATTGAAATGTGGTCCAAATAGTGTGAGGGGTTCACAGAGAAAGCAGTGAGAATGACCAAAGGGTCGAATCATTTTATTTACACTCATGGCTGTGGTCCTCCATCACAGATCAGGCTGTCACAGGACAGCAAATCATAGATGATGTGGAACAGAATCTTCAGAGCATTGTGAAATGAGATTTCTTTCTAATGTGTGATATTTTACCTTCAAGCAATGAAGTTCGGGCTCCTTGTTCCCCATACAGGGTCCTCCTTTTCCTTATCAAGAGACGTTTTAGGAACAAGATGAAGGAGAAAACCCATCTCATATGAGTATGAGAACTCTAACAGCTATATTTTGCAGCAGCCAGACACTTTTCCAGGAGTTGTTAGAGAGCTATAATAACCTTTCAGTTATAACAACCTGGATAATAGTGGCCATGGTCTAAAAGGCTGAGGAACGATACCTCAATCATAGAAGTACCTATTGTCTGAAGAAAAGAATGGTGTTGGAGTGTTCCTTTCAAATCCCAGGCAGCATTTGAACACATCATTCATGCTCAAGCACTGTAACTAGCAGAGAAAGAAAAAGGACTGTGCCACAATTACAACCACATGCTCTGAGTCATGCAGTTGCTGAGTTCTGGGAAATTATAAGGCCTCCAGTTCTGAGCATTGACCAGACAAGATGACAGTGTTAAGAAAGCCCCCATTGATCACAGGGGCAGAACAAGAGAAAACAGCTGTAACAACTCAGAAAAAAGACTTGACAGCTCAATGAAGATCTCTGCACTGTGCCCAGCAGCAGCCAAGAAAATAAGCAAAATATTGGGATTTAGAAACAGCTAAGAATTATAGAAGGGGATAGAATATCCCAGAATATAAGGTGTTGGGGCAAACTTCCCTTGTAGGCATGTTATATCTGCTTTTGCCAGAGACCCGCATCTTTCTGAAAAGCTGAAACAAGGAGACAAGGAGAGATGATAAAAATTTAGATGGACCACTGATCTGATCCAGTGCTGCAATTACTCTCTTTCTGACAATTGTCTGGAATCATGAAGTTAGCCTGTGGCACAAACTGGTATTAAACCTTTATCTCAAGAGTTCTTGTTCAGCTTCTTTAACCATAAGACCATCCTTCATCTCCAATTTCCTCTTTCCATTTCTTCTGAAAATATCAAAGGAGCATAATTTTTCCTAATATTGTAGCATTCCAGTCCTGACCAAAACCAGGAAGTGAGCAGCAGGTGGATAAAAATTAAGCTGACATTTTCAAACTTCAAACAAAGATCTGTGTGAGTCAAGGAATGGTTCTGTTAATTTAATCCAAATTGGTTCACTCAGCTCTGGTGATAATCTGATCCATACCACAGCAAGTTTGCAGTCAGAAGAACAAAATAGTGTGTGAATTATACTGAACCCAAAAAACACAGTCTGTTCATAACTGTACACTCTGTAGTTCAGGATAGGAGTAGGGAAAGCGGGAGGGAGAGATGGGGAAGTGAATAAAACTCAAAAATAGTTGGCCTGGTGTTTAACAGCAGTTGAGGAAAAAAAAAAAAAAAAAGAGAATAAAGAAAGAAAAGCAAACAAAACTGAGGCATGTATAAATGGAGGTATTGAACCAAAGTCAGAGGAAATATCCTAGTGCTATGTAAGAAGCCAGTGAAACCATATTTTGAAAACAATGTGGTTCCCTAACACTTTTGTATTAAAGGCATATTATACAAATGGATTTACTGTATTGAAGGCTAAGAAAGTGGCTACAAATAGGCTAGAAGACAGAAGTCATTGTGGGTTATTGAGAAAAGAGCCTGGTCAAAGACATGCAGAACATCTGAAACCAAAAATGTGGATGTTCTAGTGGTGAGTGGGCTATCCATATATCCATAAACAGAAAATACAACTTAGAGGATTGCGCGTTCCAGGGTCAAATTTTGAAATTCTTATTATATTTTTATTCTTTGTTCATTTGGTTATGCTGTAACTTTGGCAGTATTCATTTGAATACAGAGAACCACAGGTCAGATCAGACATTGAGATCTGTGAGCCAAGGCAGGAGTTACTGTACACAGATCTTTTCCCTTGCTCTATGAGTATTAAGCTACATTCACCACTCCATTTCCCCTGGTTATGAGACACTGCAGTTGACTGCTTTATGTCAACAATATCTCTCCTTCTCTTTACAGACCCAGCACGCAATGGGTCTGCCTTTCACACACCACACCCTGATGATCTGCACTCCTTTTGGTTCTCATCAGCTCTCTGGAAACTGCTTACATTTGGTTCTTGCATGGGGTGTGGGTGGTGAACGGAAAAACCTTCTTTCAACCTTCCCCACCCACATCTGTGTAGGGCCTGTAAACTCAGTCTTTGGTAGCCTCTTTAAAGGATAACACAAAAAGCCCTAAAGATGTCTCCCACCAAACCCTGTCAAGTTGCTGAATCAGTATTAATATGAATCATTAATTTTTTCCCAATCATTCGTACCAGAAGAACGAAAATGATTGAAATAAAAGTTAATAATTCTACTATCCATGTACTAAATAATGCTTTGTAAAAAGCAGAAGATCAGTGACATTTAGTCCACTTTGCAAGGAAACACTTTTTACCTCTTTACGCTTACTGAAACATATTCTAACGTCTATAAATTGATATAATGATAGCCACAGGAAAGGAACTGTAGTGTTGCTATTTTTAACACAAGAAGTTACTTCAAGCCTCTAGTCAAAACTATATTGATCCCTTTTCCTACGAACCAAATGCCTTATTCATCTGTTCCAAGTTTGTTTTTTTTTTTCCCTAGCCATTTGTCATTTACATAACACTGAGTAACCAGTCTTGGGAATGTCCTAAACTACAGAAAGCCTCTATAATAATTTCTGACACAGGGGATTTCATGGAGAAATCCTTATATTCATCAGCTGTAGATTCATTGCACTTTCTGTTTGACTAACCATTTCCTAGTGGAACACTGATATTTTATTTGGCTGGCAACAGCTTCTAGCACAGGAGAACAGTTGTATTTTTGAAACTGCCTATCGGAAAGAATTTCCTTGCTCATTTTTCCTCTGTGAGTGTGTGTGCATGCATATGTGTAAATGTGTGCATGCATGTGTATGCAAGTGTTTTAATTAAATATGCTGGGTGTAAGTTCTACTTGACACATCTGTGTTCATTAAACAAGAAAACAAAGTCAGTGTAGTATGATCCTGGTTCATCTATATATTTAAACTATTTAATTTAGAATTATTTTCTTCCTTTTCTCTCTTTGTGTCTCACTTTCAGTCAGATATGATTCTTGATTAATATATAGGCTGTTCCTGTAGTATTTGTTGCTTCCTATAGTCTATAGAAAGATTTCTCTAAATAGATTTTACTTTGTATTGAAAAAAAAAAATCATTTAAGTTTCCCTAATTACTTTTTCCACTGTCCTAAAATGTGCGCACCAGTAAAGCCAGAACAAGATCTTCAGCTAAGAGAGAAATAAAGTCACTTAGTACTTTATTTTTGTTTCTATCTCTGTTCCTTTGTGTTTCTAATTGTCTTCCCATCCATAGTCGGTTTCTCAGCAAGAAGAATGGGAAAAAAATTTAAAAATACTCCTGAAATAAGCCTTTCCAAAAAATGAAAATAACATTTTATCATCCTGGGATTTTCAAGAATCATGAAAAGAAATAGTATTACAAAATGCATCTGAAGTTGGAGTTTACTATCTTAATGGATTTCTCTGTGGAGTCAGGCTATCTTTGTTCTTTCAGAAAATCTGGGTATCCTCAGGTTTATCCTTATGTACAGGGTGAGAGAATAAGGATGTTGAAACCAGCCATTTACTTTGAAATTTTACTGGATTTTGTTTGCATCTTTAATTTTCTCAGCAATTTTAACATTTGCTGCATTTGGTTAATACATTTTGGGTCTCAACACCTTTTTTTTCCTCCCTGCTCTTTTCTTTCTATTCCCCAAAGGCTTTGTTGGTAAAATTAGTTAAAAAAAGGGCATATAATTTTGAGAAAATCTTCTTGTACTCATTCAGACATGTATTAGAGGGATTTTAGCTCTTTATACAGCTTTAAAATATTTAATGAGACATGATAGTGGGAGGTTTTAAAGTCATTGTATGTGGCAGTACATACGTGGACCTACATTCACTTTTTGTTGCTTCTTTGTGGGGTTTTTTTGGTTGGTTGGTTTAATTCAATGGTTTTGATGAAAGCAAGCCTTTGACAGAATTTAACCTGCTATGAGAAAATTTCTTAAGTTCAGAGTTTAAAAACCTTTACAAGAGAAGGGGCAAAATGCTGCCAGGGGCAAAATATTTCCCAGAAACATTAGGAAAAGATGCCTGACAAAGTGTAGTATAGAAATGGATCAGACAGGTCATCAGACGGGTAGGTGTCAGGACTTCACCACACAATTTACCTTTTCCCTCTGGAAAGGAAACCAGATAAACTGTTAAAAAACCCAAAATGCTCTGCTTCCTGGAAGGCTGAGGTAATTTTTTGAGAGTATGTTTGTGTGCACATGGTTCCTCCTCTGGAGAGTCTCTTCTCCCACTCTAACTTTAAGAAAATATTTATTATTATATTTACTATTTATTAATATTTATTAGTTATTATCCAAACTGGAACATGTCCCTGCCATACCATAATCCTAATCCTAGTCTAACTGACAGAACATTTTACTAGAAGAATTTAATTTTCAGCACCATTTTTCCTCAGTTAGAGCTGCCTTCTATTCAAACATTATAAATGAACCATCTTTTGAGCCCCTAGAAAATGCACTGTATCATTCACCTCCTGTCAGATTAGCTCTCGTTGCTTGATATCTCCTGTGGAAAGTACAGAAGGGATTTTACCAGTTATAAACTCTCCTTATCTTCAGGTTCTTTGGACAGACTTCAGATTTCCCCTGGATCTTCATCTTTAACTTTTTCAAATTGTTTTACCGTTCAACTTTTAAGCCTCATACCTGATTTTCCCTCCTACTTTAGGTACTTTTTATTTATAGGTAGAGAAAATTAGCTAAGTAGGGCTACTGGATTCCTTTTTCATTGTGAATTACATTTCATATATCTCTCAAAATCCTTTTTGTCATCTGAAAATATATATATTGAAGGTCCTGGACAATCGAAACCAGATTATTATCAGATTACACTCACCTTCCATGTTTTCTTTTAATAGATAGGCACCTGTCAGATATAAAAAGCGCAAATGACATCTCATTGCTTTGTAAATATGGTCTTAAATCCACCTTCATTAATGGTGCCTCACCTCACTATTTTTAGCTTGATTTTTTTATTTCCAAGTTTCCTGAGACATTTTACATTCCTACACACATCCTTAAGCTGCATAAAATTAATGGTGTGACAAACGGAAGATTTAAAGAGGAAAGGAAAATTTTGGTTTTTGATTCTTCAAATCTGGATGTACTTAGAAAGCTTGTTAAATCTCAATTTTTACATCAAAATGAAAGAAGAAGGAAGTCTGGGAAAAATAAATGTGTTGTTGAGCAATGTTTTACTTCTGTGAAGGAGTATAAATTCTCAGGACTTAATAATACATAGAGATCGAAAGATGCATCTCCGTATTCACTACAGTCTGAGAATTTCTTCTTTCTCACTCTGATACTTCTCTCAACACCTACTTTGCTCTAAAACACTTAAAGGTTATAGAGACGCATTTGTTTTCATCTAACCTTGGATGTCCAATGAATCAGACATTATTTTAGGAACCTTTCCTGAAATGGAGTAACAAAAGAGAAAAGGCAAACTGCCTAATACTACATAGTGCCTGTACATTACTTTCCAGCCACTTAGATTGTGTTGCTAATATTTTTTGAACAACCTTTCATAGAGGTCCAAATCCATTGTTTCTGTACACAATGAAGCGTAAGATGTAGTTCAAGGTACTTGAATGTTAGGATTAAGACAATAAAATGATAGTATTCCTAATAAAACCCCATATATATGCTCAAAGAAACACAATCATAGAAATGCTTAAGCTGAAAAGGACCTCAGGATCATCCAGTCCAACTGTTAACCCAGCACAGCCAAGTGCCACTAGACCATTTACCAGAGTGTCACATCAGCCTTTCCTGAACACTTTCCAGGGATGGTGACTCAAACAATTCCCTTGACATGCTGTTCCAAGGCTTGACAACCCTTTGCATGAAGAAATTTTTCCTAACAGCCAATCTAAATGTACTCTGGCATAGCATGAGTCCCATTTCCTCTTATCTTGGCACTTTTCACTTAGCATGAGGAAACCAACCCCCACCTGGCTATAACCTCCCTTCAGGTAATAGTAGAGAGCAATAAGGTCCCATCTCAGACTCCTTTTCTCCAGGATAAACACCCTTATCTCCCTCAGCCTCTCCTCATAGGACTTGTGCCCCAGACCCTGCACCAGCTCTGTCGCCCTTCTCTGGAAATTCTGCAGCACCTCAGTGTGTTTGGGATAGTGAGCAGCACAAAACCAAACACACGATTTGAGGGGGACACCATCTTTCCCAAGTACAAAGGGACAATCATACCCTCACCCTGATGGCCACACTATTTTCAATACAGGCCAGGATTCCAGTGGCTTTTGTCCACCTGGGCACATGCTGGCTCATGTTCAGTGGCTGAAAACCAGCACCCCCTGTTGGTTTTCCAACAGGCAGCTTCCCAGTCCTTCTGTCCCGAAGCCCATAGCCCCACTGCCTGGGTTTGTTGTGACCCAGGTAAAGGGTCCAGCTCTTGGCCTTCTTGAAGCTCGTACAACGGACTCATGGATCCAGCTTGTCCAGTTCCCTCTGCAGAGCCTTCCTGCCCTCATCCCCTAAAGGTCACTTTGTCATAGGAGGAGATCAGGTTGGTCCAGCAGGATCTGCATTTCATAAAGCCATGTTTGTGCTGGCTGAGCCTGATCCCCTGACTGTCCTGGTCTAAACACCATGCAATAGCACCCAAGATGATCTTCCCCAGCAGTGAGGTCAGACACACAGGCCTGTAGTTGCCTAGGTCCTCCTTCCAAACCTTCTTGAAGGTGGGCATCACATTTTCCATCTTCCAGTCAACTGGGACCTCCCAGCTTAGCCAGGACTGCTAGTTAATGATGGAAAGTGCCTCAGTAGCATTTCCACCATCTCCCTCAGTACTCTTGGGTGGGTCCTATCTATCCCTGTAGATTTGTGTGTAAGTGGTGTAACAGGTTACTGACCATTTCACCTTTAATTATGGATTCTTCACTCTGCTCCTTGTCCCTATATTCCATCTCATGGGTCGGGTACCTGAAGAACATTTGGTTTTGTCATTAAAGAGTGAGGCATGAAGACATTAGTCACCTTAGCTTTTTCCTTATCTTTTTTCATTCTGTTCTTTCCCCCCATCCAATAAAGGCTCAAGATTCCCCTTAGCACTCCTTTTGTTGATTATATATATATATATATATATATATATATATATATATAATATATATACACACACATATATATATACAGAAGCATTCTCTGTTGTCTTTTGCAGAAGAAACCAGATTAAGTTCTAGATGGGAATTGAATTTTCTCTTTGTGTAACCTCACAACATCCTTACAGTCCTCCTGAGTACCCTGCCCTTTCTCCAAAGGCCATAAGCTTTTGTCTTATTTCCTGCGTTCCAGCCAAAGGTCTCTGTTCAGCCAGGCTGGCCTGCCTCCTGGCTAGAGGCACATGGGGTCAATCTGCTCCTGCATCTTTAACACTTCCTTCTTGAAGAACATCAATCCTTCCTAGACTCCTTTGCTCCTCAGGACTGCCTCCCAAAGGGATCTCTCAGCCAGTCTCCTAAAGAGGTCAAAGTCTGCCCCTCTGGAAGTACAGTAAAAAGTAGAAGTTCTGCTGGCTCCCCTCCTTGCGTCTCAAAAAATTGAAAATTCTGTCATTTTGTGATCTCTGTGCCCAAGAGGCCCTCTGACCATCACATCATCCAAGAATGTTGACAAAGCAGGTCCAAGGGGGAACCTTCCCTAGCTGCTTCCCTCACCATCTGTATCACGTAGTTCTCTTTCACACAATTCAGGAACCTCCTGGTCTGTTTCCTCTCTACTGCATTGCATTTCCAGCAGATGTCTGGGAAGTTGAAGTCCTCATGGGAACAAGTGGTAGCAATTGTGAGACTTTTCCCAACTGCCTATAGAATATTTTTTATGCATTTTCATCCTACATTTTTTCTCTTGATATTAAAAAATTATACTGTTTGAAGACATAAGGGTTGTTCTAGCATCCTAGATCTGACATTTCATAGTATTTGCTGAGCACAGCTTAGCAGCAAAGACCACCACAGGTGGAAATCTTTGTACCCGAGACCAGTAACAGCTCAGAGCAGCTGTGTGGGATTTGTCTTCTGTACAAGATCCCCTTGGGAACTAGGCCATAAGCAGAGAACAGTCTATGGTAGGAATCCACCCCTCTGCACTCCTGTCCTCTCTCTCTTTTACTATCCAGACTGTGTTTTTTCTGGGGTGTCAGCCACAGTGGCATGAAAGTTACCTAGGCAGTCCTTCAGACTTAACAATGGTCATCTGCAGACTACAGCAATCCTGACGTGAAAACCTCATTTACTATGTCCCTCAGAGATTTAAGATGATGTGTAAATATTTTAATTCTGGCCATAGTATACCTTTTATCACTATCTCTCTTTGTCCCTTTCTCCTTTATTACTTCTTTCCTCTCCTTTCTGCATCTCACTCTTCTAAGATCTATTTAATTATACCCATAGAAAAGAAAATGCTGATATCAAAGAGCAATTCCCTCTTTTGATTTCCAATTCATTTTCCCTTCTCATTCAAGAGAATAGAAATATACAAAGTAATTTGGTATATAAAATGATTCCCCATAATTTTAATCCTTTTAAAGTGCTTATGGAGATTATCACAGTTTGATTTATTTTGACAAGGGGTGGTAAAAATTGTAAGAACAATAGTCTACTAAAAATGTTTTAAGAGCCTGTTGCTGTGTTACAGGAATGAACATTTCAGGTGTTTCATGGGTTTGGGGAACGATTTCCTAATACAGCTAAGTGAATTAAAGTAACACAAGGAACAAGCATTCACAATAAGTAGAAATGGACACCATTTTGCTAATGCTTGAAGACATGTTAAAACACCACATTTTTCTGTTCTGTGTCTTCATTATATTGCATCTTTTTTTGCTTTTCAGAGATCAGGCAGCTAGATGTCTGATCTCTTGTCAGCTAGAGCTACAAGGGAAATCATAGGATTCCTTAAATTTCTCAGTCATAAGGTCTGCCCTACCAAGGATTTGGGTTTGACCATAATATCAAATATCTCCCAGGCAGAATCACAGAGGGAGGGGCAGAGCCCTTCCCCATGCTCTTGCCTCACCTCCCTTTTACCTAAGATTTCTTTGTTTTGTGTGATGAAGTTTTGTCTGTACTGTATTTTAAGTGGGGTGTAGTAGCTCAGTTCATGAAGGATGAAATGCAGTGACTGAGAATGTAGTAACAGTGACAAAGTGCATTCTCAAAGTCAGACTATGCACTCAGCTGCTCAGTAACATCATGGCCCCACAGAGAGAGAATGGGCCTCACAATGTCATGTACACAAGGCTTACTCAGCCTTGTGCAGCAAGGTTTATTCAGCAGCAGCAGAGGACAGGCTGCTCCATAACTCTACCATGAAGGTGCAGTCATTTGGGATGATCTGTGTCTGGATTAGAAGCGACACCTTGGAAAAGATCACAATGATAAGTGTGTGTGTGCAGTCTTACAACCTCCCCCAAGCCTCTATCACCCAAGTGTTTTGTGATCCCAGTGTCTTACACTGGAAGAGAAGAAACATGAAAGTGAAAACACTAGTTTTCCAAGACCATTAATTGCATAACACATACTAAAGTCATCTTATCTAAGGTGCCAAGTCATCCCATTGCAAGAAAACGTTAGAAAATACATATTAAGATTTCATGACATTAGTTTCCCCTTGTTCTGCATTCATGCTTTTAACTTTGGATTTACTAAATTTTGCTCATTGAAGACACTTGTTATGTGTGATGAATAATACATGTTATTCAGGATAAACCTGAGCTTTTGGAAAATTTCTGGAAAACTGAACCTCAAAAAACCCCCAAAAAGCATGAAAGTGATACCACAGGAAGAGCTTAGCATTGTGAAGTGTGTAATAAATAGAATTCAGAAAGTAATCAGCTATTATCATAAGATCATTTTTTAACTAATAAATCTAAATTTAAAACTATTTCAAAGAAATAGTGATCTTTAGAAATACATTAAAACAGCAGAAAAAAATATATAAAGAGGAAGAGGGTGAATAACAGGGCAGGCAAATGACTGATCTTTCTGTGTGGTTTTCACTCGAGCACGAGAAGAATGATTACATCCCTACAGCAGTCTTCAAAGTGTTGGAGTCAGAGAGTGGAATAGGAAATGAACTGCAGTTCAGTGACCCTCTGTGGCCTGAACAGTGGGAGCTGGTAAGCACAGCATTTCCACTTTATTCACTTCTCTTTTTTTCAGCCACTGTCAGTAGAAGGCCTTCCCACACACATGCTTTTGCATCTTTATTGTAACCTGAAAAGAACTAAATGTAGCAGATGTATCTATGTATAGATGGATACGAGCTATACGGATAGATTCCTCAACGCTCTACATACACACAGGCTTATTACACATGTATGCTATAGCAATGAATAACTATAGTTTTTCTGAAGAAGTCTGCTTATTAATTTGAAATAGAATACATACTTAGCCATGAAAATTTATTTGTGTTTCATTAGGAATAAACCACAAGCTGGCCACCTAGGTTTGCTTGGAGAATAAAGTACCACTTTTAGCCTGGTCTGTAATTTTCTACTTCCTTTGTCGCAAAACGTCAACAAAATGCCCTCAGTATAATTTCTCTCCAGGAAAGGAAAGCACCTATATAAATAGAGCCACAGCAAAATGTCACTTAAGGGATGCTAGATCTTCTCATCTTGATCTATTCTTATGATCTATGTAAGAAGCATAATCTAATGCTTAATAAAATCTCTAATGCACATCAGAGTTTTCCATAAAATTGCACCTCTGCTATAGCATGATAAATGTGCATGTAAATATACCCAGGAGGTAAACCTGCAAGATGTTACAGTAAATGTATCCTTGTGGACAAGTCAAGAGACTACTTGATGATCCAAGTGATATTTTTTCACGTTTGTGTTTTGTAACTGCACATCCCTTGGTCTTCTGAAGGGAGTTCCAGACTTTTCTATGTGTTTATTTTAAGAAAGAAAGAAATTAACAATTAATCACATCCCGATTTACCAAACTCCTTTACTAAGGTTCACAAGAAGCTCAGATAAAATTATCACTTAGATGCTTAGGGAAATAGAGGATTGAAGAAACTGTTTTTTTGGGGTTTGGGGTTTGTTTGTTTTTTTTTTTTTTTTTTTTGGTGGGTGGGGGGGTTTTTTTCTTTTTTGTTTTGTTTTTTATCAGTAGATTATGATGGCCAATTATCCTTTTGTTCACCAGGACTGAGGAAATCACTGAAGACTGCCAAGGGAAAAAAAATTAAAAGTCAAGCCCGTAGTCTGATTTTTGTGTTTGTGTTTAAAAGAAATCCCTGTATTTCTGTTAAAAAAAAAAATAAATTCAAGTTTTCTTGGTATTTCTTTTCACTTCAGTTTCAACTCTGCGTGATTCCATTTGGACTCTTGGAGCTGAGAACAGGGTGAAGAGTAGTTTTGGGAGCACTGTAAAATGATAGAATCACAAAGTTCTTTTGATTTCAAAACACCTTAAAGATCATCTAGTTCCAACCTCACTATCATGGGCAGAGACAACTCCTACTAGAACAGGTTGCTCAAAACCCCCAGCCAGGCTGGCCTCCACTTCCACTTCCAAGGATGGGGCATCGACAGATTCTCTTGGCACCTGTTCCAGTGTCATGATACTCTCACAGCAAAGAATTTCTTCCAAATATCTGCTCTAAACCTGCTCTCTTTCAGTTTAAAAATATTACCCCTATATATCAGTATAGGCCCTGATAAAAAAATCACCTCCCTTTCCATCTATCTTAGAGACCTCTCGTAAGTTGCTGAAGGCCACAGTACAACATCTTCCCAGGACCTGAAAAATCCCACCTCTCTCAGCCTGTCTTCATAGGAAAATGGTCCATCCTTCTGAACATTTTCATGGCCCTCCTCTGGATGCACTCCAACATTTCTTGTAGTGGTGAATCCATTGAATGTAATAAAACTGAAAAGAGTGAGGGTGTCATTAAATAAAGAGCTATAAAGTATGATTCCAGACAAATCTAAACCATCATTAACACTGTAGTATAAAAGGGTGCAGGGTTCTTAATACCCATTACGCTGTCCTTAATGTAATTTTTCTTTATTATGAGTAAAGACTACAAGGCAATAAGATCTATTAAGGCACTCTCTTTACAACAAAATATATCCTAAAAAAGCTTCACAGATCTCTTGATCAAATTTTGAAATGTGAGAAAAGTACCTCCAAGGCAAATAAATCTCTTTGTTTTTACAAAATCTTTCTAATATGAGAAGATATAATTTTTATATACCTGTCAGAATTTTGTTAAAATATTGTGTATTTTTACAGTATTCTGAATTTTCGCTTTCTTTCTCCTATTCCATTTTTATCTGAAAAGACAAGATACATATTTGAAAAGAGATATGCAGAGAACATGAGTCTAGCAGTCTGTGTTTTTGGAAACTCATTTTTTTTAATTGAAGGTTTGTCTGTTTTCATATGGTTTTCACTAAAATTCTCTGTAGTTTTACAAAAGAGACTAAGTCTTCATTCCTCTTACATTAAAAATCTGCATTTTACAAAAGAAATGCCTAATATAGTACTCCTGAGAGCCCAACAAAGAAACTCCTAAATGAATAATTAAGAGGTGAATTAATGTTTTTATGATTCAAAATCTGGGAATATAAATGGAGGGATGTTGCGTCATCATGTGGGCTGCAAACAGAATAAAGGGTTATGTTAAACGAACACTGAAAATAGAAACTTTGCCTTTTTCTCTACAGTTCCTTGTTGAATCCAACCACTTGATAATTACTCTTGACTATTTCCAAATCCCATCACAAGAACTGTCTTTTCCTCAGCCAAGGAATTCTAATTCACTTATGCTCTAATTAAAGAATCAGACTTTTCTCCTAGGACTCAGCCTTTCCTGGACTTGCTGGTAATATCAACACTTGCCCACTTGTCCACTTTACCCTCAATATCTGGGCTGTATGAAAAATTCTTATATCCTACACAGCTTACTTATATTTATATGTAAGAAGAGTAATTCAATCCCTCCCTATGTGTTGTGATCAAGGCCCTAGATCATTCCTTGCACGACTCACACTGCATCTGAAATGATCTTCAAGGACTCCTGCTGGCTTCAAAGAAAAGATTTTGTTTAGCATTTTAGCAGAGCAGCTTTACTAAAGAACAGCTCTGCAGCTTTGGAGCATGGCACTCCTTAAAATAAGTGGAAAATGTAGAAACTGTGTCCTTCCCTCATAAATTTGATTCTGTCTGATCTCCTGATGTGTGTTCACACCAGTGGGCTTTATCTGTTATCCTTGAGTATCCAAAGGCTCCAGCTGCTAGGATCTTTTTTATGCAGTTTTCTCCAATGGACATACCATCAGTTTGGTGTATCACTGAGCATACATTTTATGAAAAGGTGATGGCCATGTTACTGCACCTGATGTTCATGACAAGAAATAAGTTCTTGCATCTGTTATATCGAAAGGACTTCGTCTGATCAGCAGGGAGTGTACCTTAACCTCTTTAGAAGGAAAAATAACATTTTACTCCCTTTGTGTTTCCCATAAATAATTCTAAACAAGTGTTTCTAACTTGTAGTGATGGAGAGTGTCATAGTCTGCTCCATAGGCACTCCTCTCCAGCAGTCTTCAGAGTGTTTTGACAATAGGACCAAAGGCTGTGAGCAGTATTCTCTGCTCTCTGTAGTGCAAAGCTTTGGTCCTCAGTAGGATTTATGTGTGCCATGATATTAGGAGAAAAATTTACTGGATTTTCACCTGATCTCTAGTACAGCAAAATCAGGGCTTTCTTTTTAATACAACTTCTATATTCTTTGCATCTAATAATTGCGGTCATCCTCAATATTTCTTTGCATAACCCAAATGTACTTTTTTGTAATCCCACTTATGTTTACAGTGTTGGAGGTATCTTTCCCTAATTTTACCACTGCTTTGTTGTAAGTTCTTTTCACCCTTTTTCCTAACCCTAGTAAAGGACTTTGGGTCACTGCCTTATCAAGTTCATCTTTCTAGCTTCTCAACAGGGCAGAGGGCTACATCAAACATTGCTTTTGGCTGACTGGTGTCTGAATTTGGCCTACCATGGCCTCCACCAGCATGCCTGACCTGCAATTCATACTCCTCTACTTCAGGAGCATAGCATGTGTCCTTTACAGATTCCTCTGCTGAGCCAATTCTATATAGATAGGCTGCCTCTGGACTAGTGTTGCACTAGAGCTTTCTGGTGGTTTCAGTTCCCTTGACTTGTGAGGGCAAATGCTGTTTTTTACAGGCAGGGACACACATAGGAGATTAAGGCTGTGGTAGGTGGGCTATGACCTGTCTTCAGAATAGGAATTCCCACAAGCAAGGTGCATGATATGTTGCATGCGTGTGTCATGTAAAACCAGCTGTGAAGTGCTTTATGACACCTCCTTGAGAAGGGCTGCCTTATGTGTAAAATTTGCCATAAACAAATGACACGTGCAGTCCTGTACCTGGCCCAGGCCTCCATGTTACTCTGTGTCTGAAAGACTGTCACCCCTTGCAAAAATATCACCACATTCAAGATTTTATTACAATGACCCAGTGAATTTCAGAGGCTTTCTGATGACACCCAGCCCTACCTGGTGGGGTTTTATTTCTCTGACACACATTCTGCATGCTCATATTCCTAAAGGCACTTCATTTGCTAAGGTCAGCCCTGTGTCTATCTTTGAAACAGTCTTAAAGTGTCTTTTTTCCCTTCTCAAAGTCTCCTCCCCATGCTGAAATATCATGTCATGTTTGAAGCAAATGCTTTCAAGCGAAACTGCTTCTGCAGTACCCCTAGATTAGCCACACTCCAGGCTGGCAGTGTGCAAGCCCGACCAGTGGTTGGCAAGCAGAGAGTGGACACAAAAGCAAGAATGGCCAAAAAACATAGATTCATGGAATGTTAAAGAGTTGGAAGGGATCTTAAAGGTCATCTATACCCACCCCCCACTGCTGTGGTGAGAAACACCTCCTACTAGACCAGGTTGCTCAAGGCTTTATACTGCCTTGCCTTGAACACTGCCAGAGTTGGGGCAACTTCCCTGGGCAACCTGTTCAATGTCTCACTACTCTCAGAGTGAAGACTTTCTTACTAAAAAAACCTCAAAAGCCTTCCTGCCTACTCATTGCTTTAAAAAAGGACCAAAATTAACTTGGATGGAGTATTTCCCACTGTTTTGCTGGCACAAGCAAAGCGTGTCTCCATGATACACTGCATAGCCAACTCTGCCAGCTGCCCTAGGAGTAGCTGGAGACCCAAGGAAAAGAAAAAATTCTGAACTGGTGAATTATGAAATGATGCTCAGGAGCACCTGGATGTTTTAGTGTCTGACTATGGGTTTGGTAGGGGTTTTTTTATTTGCTAAATAGCCTAATGATCTGTTTGTTTTGAAAATATTGTCTGTTAAATAGCTTCTACCCCACATTTAAGAGATAGGAGTTCAGAAGACATTAGTAGTCCCATAAAGACAAGTTACAGAGGAGATTTTGTGGGAAAAAGTGCGGCTACTAAGATAAAAGTTTTAAATAGTCAAAGACCATTTTCCTTTTGTGTTTATTTGGTTTTTTGGGGGGTTTTTTGTTTGGTTGGTTTTTATGGTTTTGTTCCCTAGTAGTGGAATTTGCACTGCTGAAAATACAATTTATTAACACAGGTTGCTGCTCAGTCTGAGGTAAGCCCCTCCATTTCTGGCTGAAGAAAGCTGTTGTGCCTAACTCTGCTGCTGGAAGAAAATTAAGACAGGCTCCCAATGTAGTGCTCCCATTTTGCTCCTAAAGAAGCAATTTGAGTAAGCCTCTTTTCTATTGCATAATGCTTCACCTATAAGACAATGCCAGTGGGTGGATCAGTGTCCTGAAGAATGGTACAGAGCCAAAGACATATATTTGAGGGAAGTAAAGTTTACTGACAGAGGATGAAGGATACACAGGCTGCACTCTTTTATACAGGCAAAGGGGCCTTTCCAGAGTAATGGGACTAAGAAGAAAAAAATAGTCAGAAATATTTGTATATATGACGAAGTGCACATTCTGCAAAAAGTGTGAACCAATATCTTCAATGGTCATGCAACAGCAAAAAAAAAAATGAATGATTACTCTACATTTATGTGCGTGTGTTTTCACGAACTTAAAAAAGTATATGCATATTCAAGAACATATATCTTCATGATCAGATTAAGTTGCATGGCAGCTGAACCTTACAGAACTCTAGTCCTAAGTAAAAACAACCACAGAAAATGAGAAATGAGAAATAAAAATGATTGACTATGATATCTATTTCTTTTATGTGAGTTTATGCCAACAAATGGTCTATCTAAGGGCTCAGGACACTTCTTGCACACTTTTATCAACGTTGTTACCCATGAACTTATCTTAATTAGAGGTTTTATCTTATCAGACCGTGTTAGGTCTTTCTGTGTTTGCCTGGTAAGACAAAAAAAAAAAAAAAAAAAGAGTGATTTGCATAGAAATCATACATGTTAAAAGTAAGCTCATGTAATTTAAGGACAATATGCTGGAGCTACTTGCCATCATCATAGCTTGAAATTCCTGTTGGTTAGATGTTACCTGTAATATTATGAGAAAGGGATAATGGAGAACCTGAATAAATAAAACAATATGAAAAATCAGGAAAAATACGTAAATTCAAGGTACAGGTGTGCTCATAGGGAATAGTTCTAAACAAAATAAATATTTTGTGTTTTAAGTAAGCAAAAAGAAACCATTCTTTTAAAATATAGTTACACATCTAAAATTGTTCATCATTTTTTCACCATTTAAATTAAGTTACATTATATGTGTGACACAATAATATATATGGGGATATCCACCACAGGAGTCTTCTGTAACATTTTGAAGTATTATCAAATAAACAACTCAAAAACATTGACATCAGTGAGTTATCTATGCCCCAACCAGATTTACTTGATACTTTCGTACAAGTGGAAAAGCTAATGTGGAACCGATACAGATAGATGTACAGTTCATCTGTACATGAACTATACCTGTTTAGGCCTTTTTCTTAGGAGACTTACACAACACTTACTTACTGAGGCTGGTAAAATAGACTAACCATGAGGACACTTTATCAAATTACTAAAACAAGAAGAAAATATTATGGGAGAAAAAGTCAGAGGACAAACTTGAAAGTGTGTCTATTTTGCATCTTTTAAATCAGCAAAGACTATGAATTCTCTTAAGTACTTGGAGCAGAAAAGTCAGGAATCTGGAGAACTGTACTGTCGTGGTGTGTTTATTTTGATTTCTTGTTCCTTGTATTATTTCGTTACTGACAGTTTCATTGTTATTTGGTATGTTCCTATGTACCCCTATATTCTTCTCCAGTTGGTTTGTCCTGTGTTGTATCCATCCCCCAAGTTTGCCATTCTGTGGTATTCCCTGTCCTTTATTCCTGCTCCTCTTCCTGTCTGTCACTGTATCCCTGCCCTGGTTCCAGTACCTTCCCTGTCAATCCTTCCTTGGGCCAATCCCTGATGGTTCCTCCCCTTTGGAAATCCCCTAATCCTTGACACTCCATTGGCCCATGTGACCCATGTCCCTCCTATGTGCTCCCTCAATTGTCGAATGAACTGTCAACCCTGCCTTGTGCTCCTCCCCTCTCCCTACCTCTTTGGTTCTTGATTTGTCTCTGTCCTGAGACCTCCCCTCTGTAAAAACCCCTGCACCCCCTGTCCAGGGGTCTTCGGTCCCTGACCCTCTTGGGGCAATAAAGGCTTGTGGAACCAAACAAGATCCCTCCCTGATTCTTGCTCCAATCCTCGACACAGTTTACAGCTCGTGCTGTAGAGAGCAGCCTTGCTCCTGGGAACTTTAGCAGCCCTTGCTAAGCTGCTATCCTTATCCAGTGTGGGCAGGAAGCAGCCAATCTCAGCATGGACCGGGAAGGGCTAGCTGGGAAATTTACTTGGGCACCTCGTCACTGTACCAAATAAACTCTTCAGATACTGTAAGAGGAAAGAAATAAATTTGTGTTAAACAGTATTAGGTATTCTTGTAAATTAGGAAATTGACTGTTTGGGAACTGCCTATAACTAAGAATATAATGTATTTTACCACAGTCCTCTCATACCCTATTAAAATACCAAGCATTCTCAAAAGTCCCCTCTCCATCAAAAAGAGGTTCCAGATCTAAAACTTTACAACAGCCCATCTGTAATTCATCTTTAGTTCATATCTTCTAAATCCAGCTTCTAGATTTTCCCTTCTGTCTTTAGGCTTCAGACTGTGAGACTTTGCTGTGGAGAACGATGTGCAGAAAGCATCTGTCTCAGCTCTGTCTGTCATGGACACTCATCACTGAAAATGTGATGCTTATTCTCTTACCCAAGAGGCTCTACTTGGATGTTAGCTTTGGCAGTCTGTGAGGGTCTCAATCTTTCATATCTGGAATACAGAACTAATAACGTAAGGTGAGGAAAGCTAAGCATTGTCACTATAATGTGGAAAATCGGTTGTGAGTAGCATGGAAATGTAATGCCAAAACAGGGCTACCATCCTGGTTTACATACTGTTTTTGTGGGTTGCTGAACTGAAATCATTGAATGGAAGTAAATCTTCACTGACTTAAAACTCTGCTGAACTACAGAAAATAAAGCAGGGAAAACCTGTGTTTTCTTCCTGAATTTCCTTTATTTTTGCATTTAATTGAATTTAGAAGGAAAATCTCCATTGAGGTTTCTGATGCTTAGTTCCAATGATGCTTGGTTCATATCTACCCGAGCTGTGAATTTTCTTGGCACATAAGAGATTAGATTAGTGTGGAGTTTGCTCCAGACACTATGGCTCAGCAACTTGTGCTGACTGAACTTTCTCCAAGAAAGCTGTCAAAAATGTAACCACATTGTCCCTCTGAACGGACAAATTGGTAACAATAGGGTCATGGAAGGATAGACTTGCTTTTTTAAGCTCCTTTTCAATTCACATTTTTTATCTATGTGTTGCAATACACTATTCTGCAGTACTCTTTGTCTTTTCTAGTCATTGCTGTAGAGATTACATGGTAGCAAGTGTTTGGAATGTGCAGGAGGTTTCCTTATTTAGATTATTTCATCACATGTTGTAATAATAATTTGAAACAGGAATTCCTTTAGATATAAAAACTGTTGGAATTTTGGCGTTGATTTCATAGGTTTGGTATCTAACTGATCGTCTTTCATTTCCTTTCAAAAATTACCCACAAAATGCTTTCCTTGCAAAATCAGGCATACTGCTCAAATTTTCTAATGAATGTTGTTCATTACATGCTACTATCACAGACAGTAGCATGTAATTGAAAGGGAAATTTTAATGATAACATTGTAAAATGTACTTTCTTGGTTTATGAACATGAAGCACCCAGAGACAATTTAAAAAAAAAAAAAAAAAAAAAAAAAAAAAAGGTTAAAAATCTAAAGTAATTATCATGCAGAGCTTTTTCTTTATCTCTTGAAATCTTGACTTCCTCCCAGCAGGAAAGCAGGATGCTGTGTGTACCATTTTGAGGAGATTACAGCAGCAGTTGCCTCTGCACAGCAGCAATGAGTGTCTGCACTCACCCTTTTTCTGCCTAAAGCTTGTGGAACAAGGAATGGAGGGTTGCATCCACTACAGCATTGATAATGTGATCATACAGAGAAATCCTTGGGTTTAGGCCAAGGCTTCCAAGTTTCCCAAATATCCTTGCCAAGCCTCAACATTTCCCATGAATCACCATGAATCATCACAACCTGCTGCCCTTACCACTGAGGTACCTCCCTAAAAAGACCTTACAGGGTTTTAAGCTATTTTAATTATATAGATTTTAAATAAGTATTGGTTTTATTTAAATAGAAATTTCCCCATTTCAAAGCTTGGAGCACATTTTACCCCAAAAGCTGGTAAGGTTCTGAGAAGCTTTGTACTTTTTCAGTCACAAAAAAGGAAAATAATGTTATGACTCTTCAATTATCACAATATTTTATGCACAGTGTTATGGTATCACACAGAATGGAAACATGGCCTCAAAATACACTAGGACATTTTGGACAGTAAGTCAAACAAGGTATTTTTTGAGTACCTTTGATTTAGGGTTCTTCAGGTTGATACTAAAGCCCCTTTACTATGTCAGTTCCTACTATATAATCTTTCCTGATTCTCTTTTATGTGTGTGTAAACTTGATCATGTACACACCATCTTTTCAGCATGAAATCAGCCTATTTCATGACAGAATCCGCTTTCAGTGTACTCTCTACCTGCTTTTTCTCTCCTAAAAGCAAATGAGCTCTCTAAAGTTACTGTATGATAACTTTGCTGTTGCAAACTAATAAAATCATAGTATTTGTGGCATTTCTTAAATGGCTTTAACTCTTCTTGCATTCAAGAAATATTTCTTCAACTATAAAGAAGAAAACAGCTCTTTGATAACATTGAAATTTTTTTTAGTTTCAAAATAAATTGCACTGTGTCTGCAAACACTGATTTGCAAACAAGAAACCACAGGTGAGTAAATTATGAGTATGATCAAGACTTTATCTGCTCCTTTTAATTGCTACCCTTTAAATTTCTCTTATGTAATTACTGTTACTATCTGGTTTATACTACTGCATGCGATTAATTCAGTGATATTTTAATGACAGCACATTTTATTTCTACCTTTTGAGGATTAAGCCAGTGTTCAGTTGCTGAATTCACTAACTGTAGTTCTGCATTAACACTAAGTACTTAGTTAAAAATAGTGGAAGGTAATTATATTTAAATTTAACCCATATAAGGAAGTGAAATCCAGTGATTTAGTACTATTTGAAACACTTACAAAAATATATTGAAAGTTTTGCATTCAAAGATTCATGGTTTACATATTTTTACAGGATTAAATCTCCAGGATAAAAAAAAGAAGGAGAAATAGTGTTGATGGATGTCTATAATTATATGCTATTCTATCAATACTTTCAATATGTATGGCATTTTCAAAATAAGCTCAGGAAAATAGTAGCTAATAAAACACTTTTCGTTTTTCATACTGCCAGAATATTATCCAGAATTTTGCCGATAAAAATAGCCAAATAATACTAATTTCTAATATGTTTGACATTGGAAGAAGGGTGGAGGGGGAGGGGAAGAAATGTGTTGCTCTTTTCCAATTGTCAAAGCATGAAAAAGTAAGATCAAAAATAGTGAACTCTATAATCAAACTCCAAATAGAGATTTGATCCCTAAAATAGTCCCATCTCAAAAAACAGTTATATAGTAAAACAATGCTTATTGAAATGTTAGTGGAATTTTTTCCAAAGCTGCTATTAAATTATCTTTCTAGGATTTTAAGAATGGTAATTATTAATTTATACATGTAGTTTTTTGGATTGTTCTTTTAGTATAAAAGAGAACAACTTACCACATCTATATGATGAAATCCAATACTCACATTAAGAACATAAGCTCAGTAATATTAGCCAGCAAGAAAATTAATATTAAAAAGATGGTCCTACCCCAGGAAGAGTTCTGTCTGTATACTCACCACTAAGCTTTTGTAGCACTGCAAAGCAAAGCCTTCATTATGTTGCAGTATTCCAATACTTTTTCATGTTCTTGAAAGAGGCACATTTATTTAGTTGGGTTTTCACACTGACACTGTTCTTCATGGGCAAACCCTGCTCACCCATGGGTTTTCAGTCAAACTCTACACCAGAAGAGCAAGTACTCAGATGAAGCACAGGGGAGGTGAGAAAGGTTACAGACAAAAGTGTGATTCTGCTTAACATCATTTGTTTTTTTCCATATCCTCTGTGGAAATCACAAGAAATTAAGAATCTCTCCCTGCCATTCATTCAGTGAACTGAAATGGCCAATGTTAACAGAAACAAACAGCAGTTAAGTGAGATGTACTCTTATAGGTATATACATGCCTCACTAAAATGCTAATTGTAGAACCATTATACAAATTAGGAATATATTTCCTTCATCATTTGTGAACAGAGCAGTACTACCTAATGTTAAAGCATCTGAAAATTGTGTGAAATAAAATTCTCCTTCTCATAAAGACAAAGTTCTTCATTCCCAGCATTCAGCCTCAGATTCTCTTAGGAGTCATTCAGGACACTGTTGAGAAGATAGGAAGAGGAAGAGTAGACTCTTCTTCACCAGTCCTGTAAATATTTTCAGGAATATGCCTTTCTCCTGGATCACAGCTGGGTCCTCTAGATAACCGTTAAAATTAGTTCTTTTCTTCAGGTGGTCAGTAGCATTACTGCAGTGCTGAACACCCAGGGCTTAAGCTGTATCATTCTGTATAATAACACAGTCATTACATGCAGACCCTGATCTTTACCTTTATTTAAATAAATAAATAAATAAATAAATAAAATTTAATTAGAAAGATGTATTTTTAAAAGTCGTTAATATGCAGAGTTTAAGATCCAAAAGTCATGATGAATCGTGATTCCTGCTGCCAATAAAGGACTAATTATGATTGTCATAGCCTAGATTTAAAGTATAGATTTTATTTTCAGCAATCAAAAGGCAGCTACAAATGCAGTATACTGTTCTGGGTTTTTTACTTGTAGTCACACAAAGGGTTTTATTTTAAACTCATTTATTATGTACCTGTGCAAATAACTTGTGTTTTGTCTAATACTCCAAGCAAAACCTTTGCCTGTTGAAAAGAGGTCAGAGCAGAAAAAAAAATACAGTGGGTTAGAGAGAGAATAGACAAATAATTTGCAACAAATAAAGTGTGTAAAAAAAAAAAAAAAAAAAAAAAAAAAAAAGAGAAATCAAGATTATCTTTCCATCTGTCTCTTTCTTAAGTTAAAATCAATTGCACCTGCTTGAGGAAAAGCTATGTTTTTATTGTGGTGCCAGGACATCAAGGATTTGTGTTTATCACAATTTTTATTTAAAATGTACTTCACATTGTAAAGGAGACTTTAATAAGTAGAGTTGGTTTTAGCAGATTAGAGCAAGAACAGCATGAAGGAACCTGCAGCATTTTTTTCATTGGAGTACTGAGTCAGGAAACTAACTTAGCCAATGCTGTACTTCTTTTAAGTATTAGTGGCTCAGCTGAAGGCAAATACCATTCTCACTGTTTTGGAGAGGGAATTAAAATCTGAGTTTCCCAAGCTACAAGCTGGTGCCTTCCAGACACCAGCCAAAGGGTCTCCCAGTTCTGCCTTGCAGTTATTCTGCCTTGTACAAGTTATAATGATCACTCCCTATTGTCCAAAAAGATTCAGCCCCTTCTCTAGTGGCCAGTGTACAGATCCCACGATATTCCTATGGTCAAGATCTTGCCGCAGTTATGACTTAGCATTGAAATGTTTTGACAAAAAATGCCAACTTCAACATGACTACCATATTCTTTGGCCTGAGCTGTTAACATGAGACATGAAAAAGAGCAAAGAGGTTGGATCCTGGATCTTCAGTATTCTAAATGAGTGCTCTATAATCCAAAACCAGTATTCTCTCACTGGGAATACCATTATGGAACCTGAAGAGATGGATCCAAGTGTTAATTTTTCTTGTCTAGATTGGTTTGTTGTGGTTTCTTTTAACAAGCTCCTTCCCATGATGACTTCATATTTTAATGACTTGAACATTTATTATGAAAAAAATACTTCATAAAAAATATTTCTAACCAGTTATAATTAATACTCTGTTTTGTATTATACTGTTTAGTGATATTTTGAAAATATGGCCTTAGGGATAATCTTTTAAATAGTATCTGTTAATAGGCAGTGTTATTCAGACATCTTCCTTCCACCCCAATCCTAGTAATAGGCATGAGCTATATTAATGCAGTAATTATTTAGACCACTTTTTAAAATTTCCCCTTTTTTTTTTCCAAAGGGCTTTTTACTTAAAATGTTTTGTAATGCTTTTTTATCTCTGAGTCTTTCTCAAGTAACAGGTTTTTCATGTATTATTTGGAAAGAGACATTTCAGAATCCCTCTAGAATTATTCAGTTTGGAAAACATTCTATAGACATAATTTGCTGGAGGCAAGCTAGCACTGCAGATTAAAAGTTTACAAGAAGACAACAGACAAACCAGTATTACTTTAAATGAGACTGAAAGAGAAAAAAAAGCATATTTCTGTTAGGCCCCAAAGACTTTTATTTAGTGTCTTGTCAAAAAAGTAAAGTATATTATTACATACCCAGTAAACTACTCATCTTCACTAATTTACTGTGTACTCCAGTATTAGTCTTTTCTCAATGCTAGTACTGGGTCTCACAGATTTTAGAAATTCTTTTCAGCTTCAACAGAATTAGCAAATGATTCAAAAGTGATATCAAATGAAATCCGATGGGAAATAAAAAAAATGTTCTAATTCTTTCTAGGTGTAAAGCATCTAAGCTCAAAAAATTATATGTTTCTCGGAGGTAAGAAACATACACTGTTAATTTTTTTTTTAATTGTAAGTAAATAAATGAAGAGCTTTGAAATCTTCTTCCATGCCATGGTGATAGAATTCATTCATTTTTTCATATGAATTTCAGTACATCATGATTTATTTCCGAGTAGGCTGCATGGGTACAGCAAAGCAGATTACTGCTTCTTATATCCCCTGACTTGCAATTGTTATGCACTGTGATTTTTACATATTTATATACACATAGGTATATGTATACTTATTTACTGGGTTTTTTATCAAGTGGAATGTCTTAATTATTTTTTTCGTGCTAAAATGAAATGTTAGTTGTTGTTCCTTTGCAAAAATTTTAAGTCAAGTGCATGGTTTTTTGAGGTACAAGAAATTAGCAAAAATATACAAATCATAAGATGAAGATATGAAGCTAATATTGTACTATCATGCCTAAATCATAGTTTTGCATGCATAATATTCAATGAAGTTAAAATAAACCAGTATTTCCAGTGACAGATGTGGGACTAGATGTCTTACTTTTTAGCTGCTCAGCTCAGGACGCTTAAAGCTTAATGACCCCCTCTCAGTGTACTGTGTCATGATCTGCTGTTGTGTCTGTACTGGTTTTGTCTGGGACAGAGCTGACTTTCTCCACAGTGGGTTATATGAGGCTATGTGGACCATATAATTTGTGACCACAGCAATGCTGTTAACACAGGGGTGTCTTAGCTATTGCTGAGCAGCATTTACACAGACCAGAGGCTTTTTCTGTCTCGCACCCTAATCTATAGGCAGGGAGTGACAAGGACATGGGAGGGAATACAGCCGGGACAGCTGACCCAACTGACCAAAGGATATCCAACACCATATGCTGTCATGCTCAGCATATAAATCTGAGGGGAAAAGGAGGAAGGGGGAACTCAGAGTGAGGGCACATCTTCTCAAGTCATTGTTACATGGGATAGAGTTCAGCTTTCTTGCAGGTGCCTGCCAGTGGGAAGTGGTGGATGAATTCCTTAGTTTTGCCTTGTTTCAATATATATCTTTTGGTTTCCCTGTTACACTAGCTTTATCTCAACTCATGAGTTTTCTCACTTTTACTCTTTGATTTTTCTCATATCTTAGTGTAGATGAAGAAGTCAGTGGCTACTTGGGGTTGATCTGCCAGCCAGAGTTAACCCACTACATGTTTCCTACTAGGAGAGCAGTTCTCCAATTGTTTAAACTTTATGAAAGTGTCAGTTGAAGATTACAAAAGTCATTCTCTGTTGACAGCCTTTTCCTTGCAAAGGGAGAATTCACAAAGTGACTTGAGCCAAAGTATGGAATATGATACTTGAAATTAGACTCCTGTTGTTTATCAAAAGCTAAAAAATCCTTCTTTGTATCATTCTTACTTCAATTCTTCTATTCTCTTGACCCTCTTTCCATTTACTAAAAAAACTATGAAAGTTAAATGAATCACATCAAAGCTTGGGATATGACCAACAGACTCTCATTTCTAATCCAGCCTACCAACCCTACACTCCTACCTTCATATTTTGTTTCATATTCAACTGAATTTCTGAAAGGTACTTAAATAAATTTCTAAAACTTAGCAAACAACCTTCCTTCATTTTTTCACCTATTTGCATTTCCCAGCCACATTGAGCCTAGGGATTTAATATACTCAGCCTACTAGTATCATCCTTTGTTAAGAAGGTGGTTGTGTTCACTAATGAGGCAAAAATATTTTCATCCACTCAGACCTGCTGCCCTACTTTTAATACTGAGAGAAACACTGACCAGATGGGAGAAGTGGCCCCATGTGGCCCTGTTTCCTTCTCCCAAAGCCATGGAGCAAAGACTTGTGCTGTCCTACACCCACACTGTTTTAGTAGTGTTTCCTGATTTGAAGACATGGAATTTTCCTCCGCCTTCAGGTCCTTGCTCTGACTCTGCATGGAACTTACCTTCCCTCTGTGAAGCTGCTCTCATTTCATGAGGTGCTGCCACCAACAAGCACATTTGCCTTCATGTGGTAAGCTTGCAGGGAATTGTTTTATTGCTGCTACACAGCTAATGGGAAGAAAAGGCACGAAAGCACCTAAGATTTCCATTTCCATAAATCTTGCCTAAGGCTCCAGATGGAGCTGTCCTAGAGGGGCCACATACAGTATAGTACAGTATATTCCCTGACTGCTTCTTTAGCCAAATAAATTTTGTTGATGAGTCATGTGGGCACTGCAGAGCATTTCAAAGTCCCATCTGGCAGAATAAAGTCACTTGCCTTCAAAGCACAGTGCATCTCAAAAGGTTCAGCATTTGGATTTGGTTTGAATTCTTGGATCTTTATCTGAATTCCCTGAGACTGTACAACAGGATTTCTTGCAGATTTTCCATCGTTCCAGCTTCTAGTTAAAGCCACATAACAACACAAGAAAACTTGATCTCCTGCTATTTCTGTCAAAAGCAGAAATATACATCAGGAGGAGAGGAAAGAGGATGGACCTCAATATATCATAACTTTGAGTAATGTTTGGTTCAGGATTTGTTCTAGGAATAAGTTGAGGATTCTACTACGTGACTTGGCTCGTGTTTTATTATTTATATTAATTTGGGGGCTGACTCAATTTAACAATGCCTTCGTATATATCTACTAAATGCTTTAGTATTTCTACTAAATTATCAAGTCAACTTCTGTTTATGTTCCAGCCTGGCAGCTGTGTCTCCTTGTGCGGTGATCTTTAGTTTCAATGGAGCCTTCTCTTTGCAAAATACTGTGTATAGTCCATCATTTCTCATTTTCTTCAGTTTTTCTAAACTATTTCTATGGAGAATGTGAAATTCAATGATTTTTTTTTCAAATATATAATCTTTGAAAGGATTATATTTAGTATCTCAAGCCTCAGCTGAAATTTCACTATGCTAACTTTTTCTAGAAAGGTTTGAAACAACTTACAAATACTTAAATATATTCCTTCTTCTACTGGACTGCTTGTATTTTCTTATCTGCATGACTTTGGTTTAGCTAGGTAATAATTATATTTTGCTTTGGTTCCTGTCTGGAAAGAACACCTCCAAAACACTTATAAATCTGTGGATGAAATGTACACCTCTGTTTTAAATTCATTCCATTGGCCCTGGGAATGCTGGATCTTTTTCAGGTTTTATCCCTTAGAAGTTTAGACCAAAGACAGGTCATGGAATATCTGGAAATATCTTGCAGGCTGCATTTCATTACTTCAAAGTCATCCTGATGGCTTATTTTTTTCACAGTTGCTGATTGATTCTGTAAAAGCAAATTTTCAGCTATTTTCTAGTGCTCACAAAGTGGAAATGTAGATGATCAGTGTCAGTTCCATAGTTCTATATCTACTTTTCTCCCCACCCCGGGGACTACATTAGTTATAGTATACAAAAGTAACAAAATGCTTATTTGTTAAGAATGATGGCAGGTTAAAGTGTTGAGAGTATTTTTAGGGCTAGCTCATGTCCAGTGTATCTGAAGGCATATTTACACCATTCCCATTTATAAAAGACTACTTCTGGGCATAGCTTCTCTTCTAAAAGCAGAATAAGCTGTTTGCTAATGCACCAAACATCAATAGCTGATTAATAAAGAAGGTATTTCCAAATACGTAGTTTCCTATTAGGTACAGTTGATGCTTTTGAAATACTTTAAAATACCCTGCCCTGAAACATCATTTTTGTGTTTTGCTCTTTTTTCAAAACTGTGTAAGCAAACAGTGTGGAGAAGCATATTAGAGGTAAAGTGGAACCATCTAACACTTAGTCTTCATCAAAAAATAGTAACAGGAAAGTGTTTAAGCTTCTCACTTGCTTAGCAACCTTTTACTTAACCAGTTCCAGAATAATGCACAGTTCATAATGAGTAAAGATAAGACGGGCAGATAAATAACATTGTCACCCTGGTTATTTGTCTATATGGAAAAAGAAGTGTTAGTATTGAACAACCATGTCACAAATTGTTCAGTTCTCAACTTATTATGATATAAGAAGGGAAAAATTAGAGGGAAAAGTGCTATAACTGTGATGTAGTCGTCCCAAGAAAGTCTGTAAATTACTTGTTACTTTAATACTGTTTGGTGAGAGGCAGGCCAGTGAACACCACAAGTACCTTGGGAAGCTAAAAAAAAAAAAAAAAAAAAAAAAAAAAAAAAAAAAAAAAAAAAAATTGGTTCTCCAAACACCATTTGTTATGATATTAAGTGGTTTCATGCTTTAGTTTCTTCACGTTATACTCTCACTTCTGAGTGCAAACTTTGCCGATGGCAAAGGGAAATACAAAGTGTTGACAGTTAACTATAGCTGGCCACCTGGCCACCCATTACACCCCAGATGTGAATTGTGAATTTTTATATTCTTTCTATTTGAGGAAAATGCTTCCTCTGATGTTCTTGAACAACACTTTTCAACTGGAGAAACCCGCAGATTCTTATTTTTATGGACTCGTGATTGCAGTGTGGATCTATGGAAAAATGGTGGGGACACAGAAGAATGAAGGATTGTGTGGTATATTTTTGCCATCTGTCTGCCTGTAAATTGTGGACCCATTGAAGTAACTGTCTGGTCCATGAAGGTCCATTTAAATCTGCAAAGTAATTATTTCATAGGTAGATTTTTGTATACTGCTTAGTGAGTAGTTCAGCTGGGCTGACAAAAATCCTTCCTCAACATGAAATGTCTAGAGAGTGTGTAAAAATGTGTAATTCTTATAATTCTGTTTGAAACAAAGAATGTCTGAAGTCAAAAATTTAATATCTTTTCCTGTACTCCATACAAACACAGACACAGCACCCATCAAACAAATAGAATGCAAAATTACAACACAGTACTCTGGGTGTCTGAGACAGAAACTTAAGCCCTTGCTCGCACGTCCTGCTTTACCAGGGTCTGGGTCTTCCTTCATGTGCACAGTTGATGCTGCTGTACTTTCTGACCCTTCCCTAAGGGATCAACCTGCTCATCAGTTTTACACTGCTAGACTGGGCAATCAGTCCAATTATTGCATGATCTTGAGTTCTTTAATTTTTATAGGAAATGAAACAGCTCCAGTAGGATTGTCTATATACCCTGATGGTGATGGCAAATTTATGGGATGCAGTTCAGTTTCTTGGTCAGCTTGAGATACCATGGAAATGTGAATCTTGATATTCTACATACTGCATGAATGATCTTGCCACCAGGGCAAAGTTATTGTCTATTAATAAAATAAAATTTCTAGCCGTATCACAATCCCAGGAAAATGGATGAGAGGGAAGCTGTACTATCTGATTTATGGGGCTGAAGTAAAGGAAGTGTCTACAACACCATAATGATGCTGCTTTAGTCTGCTCTGTCTCCATTCAGAAATGTGTGAACAAAAGCAGTGCCCCTATCAGCTTCTCAGGGCATAGGGAAGGATGTGACTCAGACGGGAAGAGAGCGGAAAGATAGACTGGTTTCCAGTAGTTTTACTTAAATCCATAAATCTCTTTAAAATTCAAAGTTTTATTTAAAAAACATTTTCTATTACCCATTTATTACCTGTAAGATGTGACCCTTGCTTGTTACTAAGGCTCCTTTATATATTTTGACCTTGTTGGCACTGTAAGAGTGACAGAAAGTATCCATAAAGTAAGCGAGAATGTTGTGGATCTTTCATTTCTAAAAATCCAGTCACACATCTCTTCGTCTGCTTCATGCCTCTTCATCTAGTTTTCTTCAGAAGCTCCACTTAGCAGCAGTGGCACCTACAGGACGGAAGGCAGTGGAGGCTGCTATATCTCAGGCAATCATTTCACATGATCAGAGAGATGCTCTACTGCATGCTGACAGTAGACTTGGCATTAATTCCTAGTCATTGCACAAAATTAAAATGCATTTTGTAATTTTGATGCAATATCTGGCACACCAATAGCTTGCTTCTGCCTTAACTCCACACTTAAGTTATGCACAGCATTTTCTGGAAGGAAAGGCTCTGTTTGTAGGCAAAGCTGAAAATTTACCACAAGACACAAGCATCATCCAACTGTCAAAAACAGGTTTTTTTTCTTGCTGGCAAAGAAGAATTTTTCCCATTTTTTACCTTTCAAGCTTAACTATCAAGTATGGGTTTAAAGAAAAATAGTAAAAAGAGCACTGAGGGCTAACCTCATGAGATGTACATCTTGTCTGGCATGATTTTATCAAGTCCTCAAATTTTTATCTTCACAATAAAATAACATTTTCCCTGTTGATCACACTACTACTGAAACATGAATTTTAAGGCTTGTAACATTAGACCACTTTTGTTGATCTTCATGAGTTTCCAGTGGGGACTTCAAGGTCATTTGGTCACCAGGGTTAACTTTTCAGCAATGAAGACCAAAAAAGGCTTTCAAAATAGGTGGATATTTATTACGAGCATTTAATTTCCCCAAAACTGCAATACTTGTTAGAAAGTATTGAAAAAATAAGTTCTTGTTTCCTTTGACATGTCCTTTCTTTAAGCATTCTTCTTAACTTGCTGCCCCTGTGACCTCCTTAGTAGCAGATACAATTCATTTCTTATGCAGACTGACAAAAAAGATGCATGGTATATGGCACTGCATATCTTTACTTCATTATTTCCTCATAGCAAAGACTTGAAACTGTAATGTGTGAGAAAGAAAAGGTGCCAACATGACATTTACTACTGCTAATATGAATCTGATTAATTCTACAACAAGAAACATCATCTTAACTCTTTATCTTCTTGTGTGTGTTTTTTGCTTAAACCAAATTGATAAATCAGAATATTTTGACAAATAACATATACTTGCAGCTCTTGTTGAAGCAAACAATATCACAACCTAGTCATTTGCAGTAAGTTTATTATAAGGGAAGCAAGAGGCTGTCTTTTAACAATATTTACATTCATCTACTAAGCTGAAATCTGTTTTATATAGTACATTTACAATATATTTAGCCATAGTTGCACTTTATTTTTAGGACAGCACAGTGAAAGTTAGAAATAGTTTCAGTGTGCTTCACCATGCCTTATTCCACAGTGTTATGATTCACCACATTCAGAGAAAAAGACTTTCTCATAAGGAGGTGTTACTAAAGTCTAATTATTCTATTTGTGCCTTTTTTAGTAACACAGAATGCTTTCTTTTTGTTCAGAACTTGTGCATCCAAGAACTGACTTCCTTATATCTCAGTGATGAAGCTTTTTCTTAGTTTATGCAATCAAAGTTATTTAAATAATTTTTATTTGTCTTGATGTCTCAACTGTGGCTTCCTTTGGTTTTGTGCTTTAAAAGATTGATTTTCTCTTCCCATTTACTGGTGGACAGCATAAGAAAAATTTCATGTTGTAGTTTCATATTCTTCAATCTCATTTCTTACTACTTTCAGGTTTGGTTGAAATGTCAAATATGTAGAAACTGTGAAAGTACCACAGAATGTGCCGATGTATATACTTTTAGGGAAAATGTTTTTCATCAAGGGGAAAATGGTAAAAAGAAAAATTGCATTACAAGGAAGGAAAAAAAAAGCTCCAAGCATTTGATTTATATACATATAATATTTCCCTTATGTATAACATATATATTTTAAAATTTATGAAAATTATAAAGAAATAATCCAGAACATAAAAACACTGTGATATTTTTAAAACAAACATTGGATTCAGAAGTTTGATGACCTTGTGAGTAAAATATTTTCACTGGATTTATTTTGTTTCTTCCTTTATTAGATCACATTTAAAATGTCCATAGAACTATTGCTGCGGAGAAAAATAAGCTGGCTGCTAACTCAACTGTCTGGCCATAAAATATTGAAAAGGGGGAAAAAAAAAGAAAGTGAGAGAAAAAGAATTTATGAACCAACTCTAGAGGAGGATAAACAATGTTTTGCCAAACTCCATAGGCTATTGGTGAGTAAGCGAGGTTAGGACTGGCTGTTGCTTTGTAATACCAAAGCAATACAAATAACTTTGAATGCAAGCAAATGACACGTAGGTCAGGATTTTAAAATGTGAACACATGCTCCAGAGGAAACCATACAGGAATAAAAGTTGTTCCTGTTTTGTTAGTTTAGATTCTGAAAGAAGCTTTTGTGTGTAAAGATGTAACACGATCCCATGCCTGGAGCCATGCCCCATGGTACACAGACTGCTGTGTTTGTCCCGGAGTACCAAAGACAGGGAAACTTGCAGCCTGTCTATCTCCAGCCTGGCACTGGCTTTTGTGAAATTTGATTTACTTTTGCCAGAATGGTACCAAAAAGGACCTTATCATTCCTCCAGGGGATTTAGCAGGGAGAGTGTGAGCCCTGCTGAAGGTAAATCTTGATGATCATTGCTTAAAAAAAAAAAAAAAAAAAAATTAAAGAGCAGTTCTGTTTCAGTATTATAAACTCTCCTCTTTGAATACCTTCCAGAAATCTGCTGGTTTAATTTCTTAGTCCCATCTGTTTCTCTCTCACTGGCTATATTTGTTAGTATTTCCTCAAGCAGCATGTTGTATTGCCCTTACTGTGCTGGAGGAAAAGGGCATAGATTGATCATTTTACAGGACAGGGAAATGTTTATTTTGGGCTGAAAAAGAGTGCATTTCCTCTCTTCCTGCCCAGAGTTATAGAAAAAATTTCACTGGTGGAAAAAAAGAAAAAAAAAAAAAAAAAAAAAAAAAAAAAAAAAAAAAAAAAAAAAAAAAAGAAGAGGGAAAATAAAAAGGAGAAAAAGAAGAAGAAAAAAAGCACAGGCTGTTTTGGTATACCAGGAAAAAAAAGGAGGCAGCAATGTCAGGAGGGCCATTAGGCTGCTTATCTGTCTTTCTAGTTTGGCACGTGAAAGCTCCCAGCTCAGCATGCCATGTGTCAAATCTATCATTTGATATGTCAGGAACCATTATTCCCTCTTTTGTCACCAGTTTTGACCAAAGGATGAAAAATTGCTGTCTTACACAGACAAAATTATTGCTGAAAAAAAGGGCAACTATGGCACATAGGAGTAGGCCAAGGTGAAACCTGGGGAAACTCTCCTTAGATTAGGTCTGGGTTAAGAGAATATTGATCTGTGTGCTAAAAACTGTTGATCTCTCTCTGAGCAGAGGATGACAAATGGTAGCAAACAAAAATTGAGTCTCCAAGGACATTTGAGCTGCTCTCTGTTTTCTATGAGTATTTGTTTGGTTTGTGGGTTCTGCTCTAGGGATTTAAACTAAAATAAGCAAATATTAAACAGAACGGAAACAACCATAAAATGATACAGTGAGAAACTGCAGGAAGACTACAGTCACATAGAAATTACACTGAGTATTAAAGCTGATAAATTGCTTAATAGTAAGAAAAAGCATATGTTCACTTCAGAAGTTAAGCATATTGTAATTCTTAGGTGCTTTATTATAGTAAATGGGATGCCAACATCATATTGTTTTATATTAATTTCTGGAACATTCATTTCAAGCATTTTTAAAAGCAAAAATTTCATGATGCTCTCTATTGGTGATTCACAAACAAATTTTGTTAAGGGCAAATTTTGTAAAGTTAAAAGCAGAAGCTTCACAGCCACACAAGCATCTCTTGTTATCAGCAGCAAGTTCTCCTTTTCTTCATTAAACATATCCAGAGATGAGACAAGTGGAGAAGACTTACTCAGATCAGAGAAATAGCCACATTGGTTGGCACAGTAAGCACCCAAGCATGACAAATACCATTTTCACCTAATTGGAGAGAAGAGGTACGTAGGCTGGTAGAGACCTCCAAGGAGAAGAGAATACTTCACTGAGGAAGAAAATCATGGGCAGGATTTTGTTTTACTTCAAGTCTTATCGTTAGAGCTCTGAGTGAATTCTTGAATGAAGTTGAAAATAACAGTCATGAAAGGCCCTTTCAGCCCAGGGGAGTTGAGACATTCTATGAACTAGTGCCATATATAACCAAAAGTTTAACAGGGATTTGTTTTCTCAACTTTGAGACCCAGAGCAACTGTGATTCTCCGAGTTTGTGTTGGCATGAACCTTGGGCCTCCTAAGGCCATCTTGTCTGAACAATGCCGGTGATTGAGTCTGTTCAGTGCACATTCCTCCCCCCACTCCTGCACACGGCTGCCAAGAGTCATGCAACTCCTGCGACCTTTCTGAACTTGGCAGTGCTGGTTTGCTACCCATACACATTCCCATTTTATGCTGCTTCCCACTGGAGGTCACTGCGGCAGAGGAGTTGTGGACAACTAATCTGAGCTTCCCACTGCTACAGATACTGAGCAGTGGGTGGGTATACACGTGGCTGATTTGTATCACTTTGACCCCTTGAGTGAGCAGAAACATTCAAAAGACTGAATGGATGTTGCAGAATCAAGAGAAAATGCCATGGAGATTTTCAGGGTCCCTACTCTAGCTGACGCTGACTGGTTGTAGCAGAGCTCCCCTGAATGCTCAACTGAAGGGTTTAATCTAATGAAAAATGCCAGTTTACCTAATCTGAGAGTGAAATATTCCAGAGTTAGGGCTATTTTGATATAGTTGCAGTTGATTCTGAGCTGAATTCTTGATAGATCACCAGCCTCCTTCCTTTGCACTGTGATCCTGAGCTATCAGAAGACTCAACAGTTCCCCAACTCCTAAATTCCCAGACTCTTTCACCATCCAGCAGGTCCCTTGATGAACTGACACAGAGCAGAAGTTCCTCCCATGAACATAAACATTTTCTAAGAGGCCAGTTATATTCCAGATTAATGTTGTGCAGTAAGCATGGCATCTCAGCATGGAAAAGTACTTTAATACCACATATGTTTAACAACTAATATCTATCTTATCTAATTTGAGATTGAGCAGATAAATTCCAGTGTTCTTTGCACTTGGCCAAAAAATAGAGATACACAAATACTGAAAACGTTACATTGTGAGATGATGCTTAGGCATGTCTTGCTTAAAGTTGGTAGAAATTCTTCGAATATCTTAAACATATTTTCAATGTAAAAAGTTTCTCATTTAATAGTTATAATTTGACTGCATAGTTTAGTTGTGAGAGTTAATCCGCTCACTTTCTTTCATAAGAACATTAAAATATGGGGAAAAAGATGTTTTGTTGTTTAATACCAAATCAAGCTGAATTTAAGCTCAAAAACAAATGTTTATTTCGTTTCTGTTTGTCTAGACCAGAAGAAAAGTACTAGTTATTTGGTTTTCTTACATGAAGAAGGAGGTACAAATCAAGTTTGTGAGTTTGGGAGGTTTGGAGAGGAGGAGAGTTCCCATGAAGACTCTGACCAGTAAGGTGCATTTTTCCCTTCTTTTTGTTTACAGTACAGTTAAATCCAAGTAGATTTGATGGGCAGAAAGCAACTCTAAGCACATTTCTATTGAAATATTTAGATTATAATATAGAAGATGTAGAGTGTCCTTTTTTTTTGTCAGCGGCTCTAGGGATCTGAAGTATGTTATTTAGCATTTTACTTCCCTGAGAGGGGAAGTAAATTCACTACTCAATTTAGTCATATATTCTTGTGAACAAGCACTTGTGATTTGTTCCTAGCGCTCTGAAAGTTTTGCAAAGCTCTGATTTTGGTTGAACACTGTCACAGCGATCTAAGACCTCTAACTTTTGAACTTAGCATTGTCTCCAAAGGTTATTTGGCAGGCTTATAATGAAGAACAAGAGACCTGAGCTGATGAAATATCTTATTACCCACAAAAGAGGCAGCCCCATCTCCTCTCCTTGCCTGTTTTCTTTTCTGGTACCCGTTTTGGTTCTTTTCTCACCCCTCTGTGAGGGGTTACTGCACTGGCAGAACCTCATTTGCAATTTTTGGTGGGTTCACTTTCTGCCTAATCAGTACTCTGAATTGATTTGCCATGGACTTGTGACTGTCAGAGCCATCCGAAGAAACATGATAGGAAGTTAGGGTTAAAACATGGTGGGAAGAAGAGAAACGGAAGAGACAGAGAATTGACCAGCTCAGAACATGTCATGGAGGAAATGAGGATACTGTGATACTTATGTTGATGTTGTTCTGACACAGTTGCATCACCATTCACAAATAAGTATTTTTTTCTCCTTGATTGCAAAAGGTAGCTTAAGTCCTACATTTTTTACATGGGGATTGACCCAATAAAGCAGTCACACATTTAAAGACAGGGTTGAATTGAAGAGGGAAAAGACAAAGGGTTTACCCTGCCCCATTTCCTGGTTGTCTCCACAGTAATATGATGCCACTTGTCTTCATTCCCCAGCCTTACCCACCAGGACTGGCACCCACAACAAAGTAGGGAAACAGGAAAAAGGAGCTAAAACCTGATGCCTTTTGTCTTTTGTTGATCACTGTAAAGGCTACCTTTGAGCATGTTGATGATAATACCTTTCTCAGAATTATTGTCACAATGGTATCCCAGTGAATCCCAGATATGGACCAGAAGCCAGCAAGTGATGACACTTGGCTACTGTTTTTGAGGATAGTAATCTTTTTTTCTGCTCTCGAGTCCCTCATATTTCTCTGGTTTCAGTTTCTCTCTAGGCCAACAGTGCAAAGCCCTGCAGAGCAGTCTCACTAACAAGATCAAAACAGCTTCTTGGAATTACACGAGGGCTTAATCCTTCCCATACAATCTTGTCACAGAAATCCTCAAAGAGACCAGGGAAGGATCATTGTTGTTCCTTTAAGACACCTAAAAAGGTGAAAACATGCCACCTTATTAAAGCAGTTTCCTTACCTTTGATGCTATTCCACCACCAATGAGTTTCTCACAAATGGCACACCCCGTCTCTACAGGACGTATAGAGATGCCACACAAAGCATTGATGTCACATGGTGAAGGAGCATGGATGGAACATGTGTGTCTGTGTTAAGAAAGTGTACAGCTTCATGCTGTCCAAAATGAGCTCCAGAGCATCTCCAAATAAGACATTAATATACGGTACAAATTGAATTTTGAAGTCAAATTTTTATTTTAAGAACTCCTTAAATGTAGTTTGGAAGTCACAGTTTTGCTATATAGTAAAAAAAAATACATGTGGTTAGGTGATTTTATGGTTTCTACTATGTTTTAATGAATTTGAAAGGATACTTACCCTTTCACATGTGAACATCTTCATTTCCCCCCCTACATTTCTATCATTACTCACATTTTACATCTATCATTTCTTTCTTACTGTCAGTAGCCTATGAGTTGCATGTGTTTTTGGTGGGATAAGTCAGCTCTAGATCACAAATTCCCAAATACTAAAATTTAGAAAGCATTTATTAGGCCATCACATCAGTTTTCCTAATAGCACAGAACTGTTCAGCTTCTTGGAGTGCTTCCATCAATATGGTATCTGACTGTCTTCTAGCAATGCTTAACTGACAGCTGTCACCTATGATTCATGATTTCTTCAGTCTTATGAAGAAAAAATATTTTGTGTGCATTTAAAAGAAACAACAAAATTGTAAGGAAAAAGATATTAGCTACTTAAAAGGAATATAAACTTCTCTAGACAGGCGACACATCAGTTACCCTACTGTAGCTGTAATGCTAATTCTGACTGAGCATTGTGAATACAGCAGTTCAATGGCAGTTTTCTTTAATTTTGGACATTGATAAATAAGATTTTAATGCCTATTTCCCCAATTTATGTGCTCTTTTATCTAATTTCTCTTTACATTCTTCAGTCTTCATTTTTCAAAGAATCACTGAAGTTGGAAATGATTTCCAATATCATCGAGTCCAGCCTTTGACCCAACACGACTACCTCATCTGAACCATAGCTCTAAATGCCATGTCCAGTCATTTCTTGAATACTTCCAGGGATGGTGACTTCACCACCTCCCTGAGCAGATCATTCCAACACTTAAACACCCTTTTGGTGAAAAAATCTTTCTGAGGTCCAACTTAGACCTTTCCTGATACACCTTCAGGCTATGTCCTGTTGTCCTGCCTCAAGTTTCCAGGGAGAAGAGACTGAACTCCACCTAGCCACAACCCTTGGCCGATAAGTTCACCCCTGAACCTCCTTTTCTCCAGGATAAACACCCCTGGATCCCTTTAGCCGCTCCTTATAGTGCTTGTGCTCCAAATCGTTCACCATCTCTATTCATCATCTCTGGACACACTCCAGCTCCACAACGTCTTTCTTGTAGTGAAGGGCCCAAAACTGGACACAGGATTCAAGGTGTGGCCTGACCAGTGCCGAGTAAAGGGGGACAATCATTGCCTTCATCCTGCTGGTCACAATATTTTTGATGCAGGCCAGAATGTTATTGTCCATCTTGGCCGCCTGAGAACTTGCAGGCTCACGTTCAGATGGGTGCCAACCACCACCCTCAGGCCCTTTTCCACTGGGTCATTTTTAAAGCTTTTTATTAGACAAAGATAAACATTTCCAGTAGAAGTGTATATATTCTTCAGAAACTTAAACTTTCATTAATTTGTACTCTCCTATCTGTAATAGAAAGCCTAAAAAGTATTCCCAGCATGCCATCCTGTTTCATTTAGCATCAGGAAACATAGGCACAACTGGCATATAATCTTTGACACCAGTTCATTGTTTTTCAGACATTCCCTCAAGATCTTTCTATATATTTTCAGAATGTCCTTATTCTTAAGATAATTTAGATGTCCTAATTTCTATGACAGCCAAAAAATTGCTTTAAGCAATTATTTATGTGATAATTATTATTATTCATTAAAAAGCTATTTATTTTCTATTCAAACATTAACCAGATTAAGAAAAATGATACCATAAAAATGACTCTTGCAGCTCATGGGCCTTAAACTCCAAGGACACAAGTTATCTATTCAGGAATATATTCTTTCCTTTTGCTCTGGGCAAAAACTTATTTAAAAAATGCTGCACTTCAGTCAATTGTGTCATTTTTTCATCTGTTGTCACAGTCTGTGACAATCTCCGTGTATGGAGAAAGCCACAAAATGGCTGATATACTACTTTTAGACCATAGATTTCTCCTTTTATTGGTTTTCCTCAGCTCTTATGCATGAGTATATGAATTTGTTCCCACTCTGTTCAGCTTTAATCTTACTAAAATAGTGTGTGTTTATTGACATATGAAATCTAACTTGATACAGCATATAACCAAATTATTATCAGCAACCATGTATAAAATTTTATTTTAAAAACTTTTAAGTAAAGCAAGGAATTCATTAGTATAAAAAATGTATGGGAATAAGTTTTTAAGTTTTTATTTGTGCCTGGATGTTTGTGAGATATAAGAAGTAATGTAATATGGTTCTGCAAATCAGTTGGTCTAATTTGGCACTACAATCATGCTGTGTATTTCTGTGCAGTACTTCAGAGACCAGTTAAAGTTATTCATATGTCTTCGCTGCATTTCTCTACCCAAATACTTTGAGATAGCTTTTAAGCTTAAGTTGAGCACTGAATTTTCAGGGGTTGTGATATTTGGCTTGGGGAAATCACAAGAGCTTTAGAAGAACACTTGTAGTTAAATTACTCATACATCTTTGCCTTAAAACAGTATTTTGTACTGGATTCATCTTGTTGTTGACTTTCTAAGGTCTGGCTATCTAGTCCAAAGCTTCTTTTCCAGTCTGTGGAAAGAGAGAAGAAGAGACTGTTGTTTCCTGTCTTTTGAAAACACCTATTTAATGAGTAGTTCACCAAGAGTTTGCTGTCCTTCTCCATTGATCTCAGACAGGGCATGCACTGGGGATTGACCTGTCTCCTTGTTTTTTTGGGATGTTGAAGATTCCTGTCGTTTCAGTACTAACATTTGTATTGAACCAAGTTCTGCTCTCAATTCCACACATAACAGTACAAGTGTACAGGGAAGTGCTGCACTGTCTCCACTCCAAGTCAACAACACGTGGGCCAAACCTGTTCTGGATGTCGTGTGAAGGCAGTAGCCACTCACAGTGCCTGCCTCTCCCAGTGAGGCACCTGTTCTTCCAGGCACTCTTCTTCCAGGGTGGGCAGAACAAGTACACCTGTGTCTGCACCCAGCATCCACAGTGTCCCTGTCAAGTTTGATCACTTAAGGGCACCATGTTTTAGGTATTTTTACTTACAGCTCTGTAAATAAAAGGACACTCAGACCTTGTTGCATCTACAACTCTTTGGTGTCAAAAACTAGACTTCGCAATGCAATGTTTCCCCACATAAATTCAAAACTGTGCCTTTAAAACCATCAGCTGAATAGTGTATTTCATCATATTCCACTCCTCTTATCACCAGTCTCCCAAGGACATAGGTTAGTCTTCCTACTTCTAAACTCATATCCTCAGGCAAGTCATTATTTTACAGAGCATATGAACTTTGAATAATTTTTCAAGAATCTTGTCTTCCTTTTTGTGGCAGAGCTGTGGGCAGTACATTATTCACACCCAGAAGCCATACTGTGGTTTCATACCATGTATTTTCCCATCTTGCCAGCTCATATCCAGCCCAAGGTATGTGGATTCTTCGACACATCCTGGTCCTCTTATCTCATTAACTCTATTGCTCGAAATGCAAAGTCTTTGAAGGCTGGATCAGGACAACTTATTTTGACAAAATCTTCCTCCATGTTGAAGACCTGACATAGTTAGCAGGTGGAATTAGACTGAGTGAAAACTATAGTTTAATGTAAAATATCCCCATATTTTAAAGCACTAGTTCTGCTTTTCTTTAAAAAAATAATGGATTTCACTATGGATCTCTCTGTCAGCACTAGTGTTTTATTGCTCACAAGAATCTTGCAGCATGAAGACTCCTGCCCAGATGTTTCTACCTGCCCAGGAATGTTTGCTAAGCATGATTTTCTTCTGCTTTCATAGAAGACTTTGGACCATTATGTTTTTTATTCAACAGATACTTGTGTTCTTACTGTGCAAGTCTTGGTACTTACACTGGCCTTGCTATTCTTTACTAATTCTTGGTTTGAGGTTCATTTTACCCGATTTAGGTACCAGAATTAAGCAGTTTAAGCTGGCTAATTTAGCTAGAAATAAACTACTACTAAAGATAGCTATTTTAGGCTAGGATGATTGCCTTCTGGAAGTGCTTATTCGGTACCCATTAATTATAGAGGCAGCCTAGATGACTAGCTTAAAACAAACATTTAACATTATGACGGTTAAAGGTAAGTGAAATGAGTCCCACTCTTGTGCAGGAATGAATGAATTTAGATGATAAAATCTCAGAGCTCTTCCACTTAAGGCAGAACATTTTCCCTCCCACACTCTGCGTCTGACCAGGAAATGCAGCCTGTCACAGAGAGAGCTGCATCCCAGCAATAACCGCTGCCATGTACCTCATTTCGTACAAACATAATTCTGATATTTTCTTAAACAGCAGAAGAACTGTCCATTTAATAAAAATTCACTTATCTGTAAATTATTGTCCTGGTTTGACCAGCCCAGGGAAGTGAGCTGGCTTAGGTTTGAGATTGGCATTTTATTGGACCAATGGGAAAACATTTTCTAGTTCTTATTCCCTTTGGAAGCAGCCCGGGCAGGTCTCTTTGCTCCCGGCTGTCCGAGCACACCCCTCTGCCCTGCCGGCGCTGCCCGGGCTGTGCAGAGGCAGCGGCGGCCGGGGGCGGCCGGGCCCGCTCGGCCCGTGTGGCCGGAACCGGGCTGGGCCCGCTCGGCCCGGCCGGGATTCTCCGCTCCTGGAGGGGCGGGAGCGGCTGCCGAGCCCTCCCCGAGGAACCCACCGGGCCCGGCCGGGAGGGGCAAAGGAGCCGGCAGAGCCTGCAGAGCTTTTGTTCCAGTCGAGCACCAAACCACGCTGGCCTGAGGCTGTGTCGGCATCGGGAGCGGCTGAGCATGGGGACAGCACCTGGATGGGCACCAAAGGAGCTGACATGGGACAGCACTGGATGGGCACCAAGGCTGACATGGGATACACTGGATGGCACCAAAGGAGCTGAGCATGGGGACAGCCTGCAGCACAAGGACTGTGCATGGGCGCACCTATGGCACCAAAGGAGCTGAGCATGGGGACAGCACCTGTATGGGCACCAAAGGAGCTGAGCATGGGGACAGCACCTGCACGGGCACCAAAGGAGCTGAGCATGGGGACAGCACCTGTATGGGCACCAAAGGAGCTGAGCATGGGGACTGCACCTGTATGGGCACCAAAGGAGCTGAGCATGGGGACCAGCACCAGTGGCCCCCCATAGTTTGTGCTAAAGGCGGCCCCGAAGCCAGGAGCAGCCCTGACCCCCGTTCCAGACTGAGAGCTGCTGGCACAGCTCACATGGAGTTGGCAAAAAGAGCACGTGGCCAGCAGAAAGATGCAAAGCTTGTTTCTGATACAAGACTTGGACGAAATTGACTTTCTTTTTCTCAGCGTTACAAAACTTTGTACTGGAAGAACACTAATTCTCTCATAGACTAAGGAAAAAAGGAAAGTGAAACTTTGTAAGAACAACTACATAAAATTGAAGTCAGTAAAACAAGAGTTAGATTTTAGATTGAAGAGATTTTAAAAAGTTTGTCTTAAGCTTGAGCTTTAAAATTCTTTTGTGAAGCTATGGTACAGATATACTTGATATGTCAGACTTTGGGTTTTCCCCAGTAAGTTCATAGAATGCTTTGGGGGGTGGTAGCGTTCTAGCCACAATCGTGAACCTGTGTTAGAAGTTTAATGAGAAACCTCAGCCCCGGGGATAAAAGGGGAAGAACTCTGTTCCAAAGATGAGTAAAAAAATGCTAGAACAGCTCATCCTTAAAAAAAATGCACCCCAATAAGCTGGTATGGACAAAGAACACAGTTGTGAAGAAAAACTGTGAAAGATGAGAAAGACTTCACAAAGGCAGATCTCAGGCACCTGCGGTTTGTGAGAAAAATAAAACAACAAGAATTCTTTTCTTATAAAAAGCTTTCCATAGCATTAGCAAAGAATATTTTTCTCTCTAAATGAACAAAAAAAAAAAAAAAAAAAAAAAAAACAAAAAAAAAAAAAAAACAAGACTATTGGTAGAAGTGAAAATACTGAAAGATTTCTGAGTGTTGTTGTCTTTAGATTGTTAGTTAAGAGGAAAAAGGGTTGTGGGGAGGGAAGAAAAGTGTTTTGAAGGTTCTGTCCTCATTCTTCTTGTTTTTCTTTCTTTTAGTGTTAGTTAATAAAGTCTTATTAGTTTTAAGCTTAAGCCTGCTTTGCTCTTGATTAGAACCTTTAAAATTAGCAAAATTAAACCAAAACAATTATTTTCACTTGTTTAGTGAAATCACAAATCCTTGGAATATCTGAAGTGAAATTTAAAGAAAGCTAAAAAATTGCTTTTTTTATTCTTCTGACACTACCTCACAGTTTACCCACAAATCAATCTTAGTTCCTTCTTTAAGCTCCAGACTGAACAGCATCATGATTCTATTCATGAAATTAGAAAGGTTACTCACCTCTTTCTATCAATTACTCTATCAGCAGCTTGGGTAAAAAAAGTGCCATGAAACAGAGAGGAAGTACATTATAACATCTTGTCTCATGTTTGCCAAGTGTCTTACTGTTAAAAAAGACCATTGGAGTGTAAAGTATAACAATATATTATAAAGCACGGTTTTTTCCCTGGGTTCAGTCTGATTTCCTGTTTGTAAGGAGTGCTAGACAGTGACTTTCAATGTTTTCTCAGGCTGTAATATTATTTTTAAATTATAATGGCTCATATGGTTTGCTTTTACTAATTCAGTTACCCCGTGAAGCATGCTCCAAACAATGATATCAGATGGGACAAAACCAGGTAACATTGTAAGCTTATTAGAATAAAAGTACAACAAAACCCATATAAATCTATCCACTATATACATCTACAATTTTTTTTGGTGCAAGACAGAAAAAAATTTAGTCTTTGATGACAGCTTTCAGGAGAGAAATGTTTCAAAAACTAAAGATTGCTTGCATATAGACAGAAACCTGTCCTTATGTGTATTGCATTTTTTATCCAGAAATCCAATTATTGTAATACAGTTCCATGACTGAGAAGTAGAAATCCTCATAAGAAACTATCCAAAGATGTCTCCCAGGGCAAGAAATCTTGACAATAATATTTTGGCTAGTTTAGGGGGTGGTGTGCATTTGTTTATTTTTGTTATTTTAGATTTTATATGTTTGGTTTTCTTTCTCCTGTTGCACCACAGGCCCATAGTTAGAAAAATACTTTCGTCTTGCATTTTTCAGGATCCACTTATGATTTTGTGTGGTTCATGAAATATGAAGTAGTCTTGAGTTGATCTACACAAAACATTAAAGGGGACTGATTTTGAGGAGGTGAGTACTCATAAATTGGTATATTTTAAGAGGTACAGTCTGTATGTATCATGAGCAATATTAATAATAATATAATATAATATTTAACAATACAAAAGCAATAATATTAAGTACTGCAATCGTGAAGAGATACTGACCCTTTTCCTTCCTGAAGGTCTAACAGACGTTTCACATGCCTTCACCTGGAGTTACCTATAACATCCTCCAAGATTACTAAGAAACCTGTAATCTCAACTGCATTTAGATAATTCCTAAGTCCTTTTTGATCTCATCACAACAGCAGTAGGCTGGTGAGTTGAATCTGGGGAAAGAGCTGCACTGTGATCTGATCTTAGAACAAATATGTACTGGGTTTCCCCCTGAAAGGTAGTGCAGTACCTGAACTTATTTGCTACTCTTCACACTCACTTGCCATCATAGTTTGTGTAGACAGATAGAAAAGGTATACCCTTGCAGATAGAAGAACTTCACTGGGAAATCTTTGTCCTTTTAGATGAAGAGCACTTCTGTGGCTCCAAGATGTGGAGGGGAGTTGGGAGTTTGTCATGATTTGTGAACTGATGATCTCCTGGAGTTCATTAAATCATAAACCCAGGAACTTGTCCCTTAGGGAAATAAACTCAGTGCCCTTGAAGGATCACTGAGAGTCAGGGCAGGAGAAACTTCTACTGAAAAAACAGATGTTTCATCCTGCCTTTTAACATTCCATTAGATGGTCTAGGAGGCTGGGGTTGGGTGACTGAGGGGCTGTTATACAAAGGCCAAACTGAACCACTGAGTGTCATGGGCTCAGTCTTGTGTCCAGAAAATTCTTTTTGAGCCAAAGCAGGGCTCTCTTGACCTTCAGAACAAGACCTAGCTCAAGAAAAAGACAGGAATACTTGTAAATAATCTCTTATCATCTACCAGCTGCTTTTAGTACTTAATCTGTCTCTTAAAACTGAAAAATTACAATTGGACCTGATGTTCTATCCTTTTAGGTCAGCTCTCACTCAGGATGTCAATGTGCCTTTCTTGGATTAGATTGGCTTCAGTGTTCATTTCTTCATTGCAAAATCTAATTTCATTTAAACTGCTATGAAGTGTCCATCCCTGCAATTGACTTCTTTGCATAATTCCCATTCAAAGCAATGTGAAGTCTGCAGGTGAATTAATGGCAGTGCAGATTTCTGGCTCTAGCAGATTAGAAACCAATAGTTTCTAAAAAAATGGGCTTCTACACAGTTGTTCCTGAAATTATAAATGGGAATTTTATGGGTGGCACTGTGTGCAAGCATGTGTCTACTTTTAAAGGAATGACTGCTGTGAGAGCCATCCAACCGTGAGGCGTTGCTACTTACCTACACACTACTTTTCACCCAACAGATTTCCTACACTGCAAATTTTACAAATGAAATATAGATGAAGATGATGGATAGCCAGTTGTATCCATGATACAATGTCTAGTACTAACAGAACGTCTAAGGACATTTCCCCTTCCTATATTAGGGTCATATAAACAGTGTTGGTAAACAATTGCCTCTATATCTCTCTGCTGAAATTCAGTTTTTCACTAATTAAAATCCTCCTTGCCTTCCCACCTAAAATATGATGTGAGACTGTACAAAAATCATTGGTTTAAAGCATGAAATGAAATCCTGTCCTGGCAAACTGACAATCTGGATGATAGTCACTGCTCATTAGGAAAGTCTTCTCAATCCCATGGCTCCCAGGATGTTGATAGAGCCTTTCCCTGGAGTAAGCTTATAGTTAGAGGTAGGCTGCAAGTTCTACCTTGTTCCAACCTGATGTTTATTAGTTCTGCTTCCTGACTTCTGCTAAAGGAGATACTTTAAATGCTCTGTTAAACACAAAACCAGCAGTCAGAGTTCTCTGTCCTGGCTTACCATCAACTACCACAGGATTCATTAGTAGTCTGCACAAGGCCTGCTGGCACACCTTGGGACACACAGGTGGTTCAGACCTATCCAAAGTGTGTGATTTTTTTTTTGTTACAGGTTGCGCTTGACCAAACATAACACATCCTCACATTTGTTTCAGAGACAGTCAATGAAAAATCATTGACTGTATGAACACTTTCTCTGGCATACTGTCTACAAACTGGAGTGAAAAAAAGAAGGAATGAAGCTAATATGCAATAGAAACTGGGGAATTACTGAGGCTGGGAAGGATATCCTGGGAAGGATAGGGGAAATAGAATTTTCACTTTTCTTTCTGATTTATACTGAAGATGATCTCAATCTTCAGAAAAATCATTTCAGAAGTTCAGGAAAAAAAAAAAAAAACAAAGAAAAATGTTCAGTGTTGATTTTAATGCTCTTTTTCTTTGCTCTTATAATTTTTTAACTCTCCTCCGCAATCTACAGAGGTATCTTAAGCTCTGTGAAATAATTCAGATGCAGATAGCTATCTCTAAGTCCCATGATATGTGCAGCCTCTGAGGAGCCTTACTTGAAGTGCTTGTAGAAGAAAGGTTTATTTTTACTATGACTACGTGTTTTTTCATTATCACCTTTTTACAAGATGGCACTGATTGAACAGGATGGGTTCTTTACAAATAATGACTAAAGCCCATAGCATTTTTATCCTTTAAATTTTTACACGTTTAATTATATGGATACATTAATCCAATCAGATAGATACCATTTTGTCTTAAAAAAACTTATATGCATTTTCTGTTTAAAATATTTGAAGCCAGTTATATGCCTTTTTTTTTTTCACTTCACCTTCTGATCAGTCATTATGTATAAGAGTTTTCTTATAAACTCTTATAGGGTTTTCTTGTAAACCTTATTTGAACTTATTTTTCATTCATTATATACATTATTCAAGTAATGTGAAAGACCACCTGAACAGAGCTACATTTCTTGACATGGGAGTGATGAAATGCAGATGCTTACAGTGTGTTCTATGTTAAAAATGAGAACAGACAATAGGTCTGAATATTATTCAAAGAACACTGCACCACATTTTTAAAACACTAATGTTAGAACCTTATCTCTAAAACATATGCAAGCTCAAGCAAAGAAGGCCTGTGACAGTCCTACAGATTTTATTGTACTTTAGATTAATTTCTGGAAGAATGACATTTCTCTGCTGGTGGTCCAATCTTCCTTCCTTTGAGATCAATGTAAACGCTCCCATTGACATCAACATAAATGTTCCTATTGACTTTGCTAAGAGAAGCATCTGACTTGCTGTTCCTTTCTTGCTGCAGGAGTGTTACAGGGAGATGCTCATGCAGTGACACAGAGCTACTTGTTGATGCATGAGGGGTCAACTTAGCTCAGTATTTTTTGGACACATTCAAGGGTTTTTCAAGTCTCTTTCTATAGATAGACAAACTCCAGTGCATACCAGACAGTTTACCAGATTACTGTGGGAAAATAATTTGTTTAGACAAGAGTGGCTTCAAGGACAGACTTTCTCATATAGACTGCGTTTTCAGAACCTGTTCTACCTCAGGACTTGCTCATAGCTATTTTCTTCTCCAACATGCCAAGATGTTTCTTCAGCTCAGGACCTGATCCAATAACCATGGAAGACCTGAGATTTGGCTCCATATGTCTTGGTTTGGGTGAGGAAGAGCCATTGTTTCTGCTGACATGAACTCTGTGAACTTTGCATGTGACCATTTAAAGCATGGATTAGGGTGGTTGGAGTGCACCAAGTTTCCACACAGGTTTTCTGAGTAGGAACACTGCTGTGACAGAAGAGAGACATGTCCTGGTCATTGTTCATAGCAGCTATTTATAAATGTGACACAAGGGCCAGTGCCAAACCTAAGAACACAGTGTATGATGTTGATCTGTTTGCCTACATCCTTGGGGCAGTGGTGATCCCATCAATTATTCAGTATACCCTTCAAGAGAGACTTAGTCTCATGAAAGATCAGCCACAGGTTTTAGTGGTATTCTCTTAAAAGCATTTTTCCCCCAACAACTTGTAGTTTATTCTATTTGGCATATATAACTTTTACCACTCACATTTTAAAGCTAATTAATATAATTATTTTTAACCGGGACTCCAATTTACTGTACATCGTTCCATATGTCAAAATAGTTTTGTCAGTGCATGAATATTAGCAGATACCATGCAGGATAACTCCGGAAGAGTGCTTTCTAGTCATCTGCTTTGGAAAAGCTGGGATAAAATTGTTTAATATAGTTTGATAAGACCTACAAAAACCTGCTGTTTGTCTCCATAAAATGTGTTATTTTTTGCAAACCACATTTGCTACTGTGGCTGGTAATCACTGAAAAGTGATCTGCATTTTGACTATTTTAACCCTACTGGAGGAAATTAGAGAGATTAAGGATTGCAAAAATACTATGGAATACTTGCACTATTTTCTCAACCAGGCTTCTAATGATGGAATTTGGACAGAGTATGACATTGTGGTGGCATATTTCTGTTTAGCATTAGTTCTGAATTCAAATTTTTAGCCTTAAAAATATTGAGATATCCATTATAACCCTAAGTCTATGGAAGTGTGGATGCCTCTGAAAATGAGAAAGTTGAAAGGTTACAAAGGAAGTAGAAGCAGAGGACCTCTTGATATATATTTCCAGCACTGAATATAACCAGAGAACCTGGATTAGCTCAATTTCTTATACTCCTTTCCTTAGGTATACTTTATTTAGAAAGACAGACTACAAGTAGCATCTTGCTTTGGCCTCTTGCACTCTTTTAAGACAACCAAGATCATGTCTGCCAATACTTGAAATTCATAAACCTGTAATTTTGACAGATTTGTTTGATTCTGTTTCTTCATAAAGCCTGGGAGAACCCTTTGCCCTGGCTCTGTGGGACACAGGACCTCTCTCACTCCAAGCACCCGAATGGAGACCCAGAAGGGCCCCTGCAGATTTCTTGGTCTGTCGTAGTGTGGATTAGTGTGCCTGGTGATCCCAACCAGTGTTTGGGTTTGAGCCATGTCAACAAAAAATAGGCTTCAGTCAAATTTAAAGTATCAGACTTTCTGTTAAGGACAGGACCTGAGGGACTGGCCTGAAGTTGTCACAGGAGGTTTAGACTGCATATTAGAAAAGGGTTCCTCAACCAGACGGTGGTTGGACACAGGAACAGGCTCCCCACGGAAGTGGTCACAGCACCAAGCCTGAAAGAGTTCAAGAAGCCTGTGGACAATGCAATCAGGCTCATGGTGTGACTCTTGGGGATGGTCCTGTGAGGGGCTGGGAGCTGGATTCAATGATCTCAGTTGGATCCTTGCAACTCAGCTTACTCTGTGATACTGCGATACTGCGATTCTGTGATTCTGTGTGATAGAGATAGTCACTTTCAAAACATGATTTTTTTGACCACTTTTAGTTATCTAAAATGGGCAGAGATGGCTGTTTCAAGCCTCTACATTCTTATTAAATTTGGTCAGACAAATTACAGAAAATCACCTCCAGAGCAGAAGAGCATCTGTAAAAAATGGATACACCTTGCTAGCTTCGATGCATCTTTTCCACACAGTCAGAAGTGGTCTGGGGATCACACCAGTTGCTTACTGGTAACCCACTGGTTTGAGCAGTGGCACAAGTAGAGCTATATGGTGGAAAGCCCTGTACGTGAGTGAACTGTTCTTTAAATTATCAGACACTACACTTCAGCAAGTAGAAAACCAGGATAGTCTAAATGATTGTAGACAACTTCAAAAAGCAGTAGTCTAGTGGATAAAAAAGCAGGAAAGTGGTTTTATATTAAGTTTGGGGATGTAGTCAGAGAAGCCACCAGACTGAGACCAAACTGCAGGTCTGGTGGGACAGTGCAGCGTTTCAGCATCTGCTACTGTAGCCAGATAAAGACTGAAAAATAAAATGGTTAGCAATAGAGAAATGTTAAATTCCTGGGGTAGAAGTAGTAGAAGGAAAATATGACAAATACTGTTGAGCTAATCTTTTTTTGGTGAAGACAGCAGTTGCCACACACACGTACTGCACGCATTTGGCAACAGATAAGCCAGATTCATCTAGCAGCTGCCAAATATCACTCTAACTGGAGCTACAGAAAGTACTGAGAGATTAGCTTCAGGCATTGCTGCACATGTGAGGTAAGTTGTGGATGAAAACCCAGAGGGGCAATTATTTACCTTTCTTTCACAGCATTTTCCCCTTTTTCAGACCTGCATTTCTTTGTTTTCAACTGAAGAAAGAAAGGAAGCACCTTCCGTGAGGCATGCTTTTTTGCTCTGTATGTTGTCACATTCCCATGTGTGAAGACATATTATCTCTCTAGTAGTCTCAACTGTAACACCTGCTGCCACCCAAACAGTATCGAGGGGACTAACAGCATTAAATTGCTATATCTTTATTTCTGTGCTTGTGAGGTATATTCATATATCTAATTATTGAGTTACAAGCACGAAGCATTCCTCTGCAGACAGATATTTTCTCCATGAAAATATTGGGAATTTAGCTATTCTGCCTCTGAGAGTGTGTAGCATTAAGGCTAGACATGAGACCATGACAAGGTATCTTCTATTGTCTCCTATAAATTTTCTTCTTTGCTACAAAGACACGATTTGGTATCAGTGCTCATTGTGTGAGTGTTTTGTTTTGGTTTTTTTTCCCATGTCTCAGTTTTAAAAAGCATAATAAGGGAGCACTTAAAAGGGCCAGAGAAGCCTGATATCACAGGTGGAACAGCATAGCTGCAGGGAAACTCAGAAATGCCAAGGCAAAAGCAGTAGGATGCATCAAAGTAAATAAACTCAACTGATATCCCAACAAGTGGCAGAGGTAGCTGCTTACACTAACACTGAATTTAATAATAGCACATCCCTACCAAAGTAAGGAGTGGAAAAGCATGGATGCAAGCCATCTTCATGAGCTTATCATTTTGGGACTGAGAACTATCACATTGCTGAGCTAAAAGAGCTTTGAGCTGCTATAACACCAGGAGTCCAGACAGACAGGATTACACTCTATGTGTCAGTGCTGAGTTCTGTACATGCAGAAACATATGTGGTCATTCCAGAATTACTTGGAGTGATTCAGTCACTGAGTGAAGTATCCAGGTGTCAAATAAAGACTGTCAAATCATAAGCATGCAACTGGGATCTCAGTCAGGTGGAGACCCCTCTAACCAAGTCATAAGGCTGCTGAAAGAGTCTGTGAAGCCAATAACAAGGGTAAATTAGCAGTCTCAGATCCTATTCTAGTTAAAAGCAGCCAGTTCTAGCCTGATTAGAAATGCAATGTCACAACAGTCAGTGTGATGACACAGAATGTAAATCAGGGTAAAAAAAAATCTGCAGAAGTCCAATCCTTATTTCTGTTTTCTGATTCTTATATGCCGTTTATCGCAGCACTTTACATGTAAAAACCTCATAATTTTTGTATCCTTAATTTTTTAATAGTATATATGACAGCAATGACATTGCTAGTAACAATATTTATTATATTTCAGATCATGACAGTCTTACTTGACTATTGTCAGCATTATATCTTAGAAATTCAAACCTCCTGATTGCCTTGGGGAATAACCTTTTACCTTCATCCTTACAACAGAATGCTGCATTTTTACAGTGCTTGAGATTTCTCAGGCTTTTTAAGTGGAGTTTCCTCTGTGCTTTGCATTTTATTTTTTCCGTCTCCTCTTTTGAGAATGGTAGTTGTCAAATGGAGGATCATGAAGATTTGGCTAGAACACGATGATGCTCAGAAAAAGATCATTAATGGCACATGCTGGAGAAGTTACAGACAACTAAGCAAAGTTTTTCACATAAGGTCAAGCATCAACATGCAGAGTTTATTCATGAAATTTTGAAATTAATTTTAATTTTGTTTAACTTCTCTTAATGTCACCCCAAATGAGATCCATGTGATGGACATCCTCCTTTCTTCCACTCTTTTTATTCATTCTCATGACAATAACAATAACATTTCTCTTTCTTACTGGATTATAGGGAAAACAGCTTGATCCACATTTGTGAATCAAGACAAGTCAGAAATGAGTTTTGCACAGGGCCATGACTTCTGAGGTAGATCTGAAGTTTCTAATAGCTTTTGTCACCAGGATATGAAACCTGAAGTTTTGATGTGGCCTTTGTAAAGATTCTGAGTATTCCGCTTCATAGTTCCTTCTTCTCTCCATCAGTTTCGCAGTTTCAGAATAACATCATAGCCATGTAGACGAAGGTGGTCCTGTAGGTAGAGGCACAGAGATTTCATATCACATTGAGAGGTTTAAATATCAAGATGGAGACCTTGAAGTGGATAAATGTGGCAATTTGCTTCATTAAGCAGATATTCTGTCATATTTTCCCTCATGTGGAATTTTTCAGGCCATACAGCTTAATTTCTAGGTCTGAGTTTCAGAAATCTAGTCTGGAGGTCACTAATGCAGGAATAACTGTATGGTGTGATTACTGTGCCAATTGCCATATAGCTGTGACTCCAAGAGAAAGGAGGGAGCAATGTGACTATTTGGACACAGGGTAGCATCAAGGAATCAAAAGGGATCTGAGAGTTATAGGCTCTTTTCCTCCAATATTTGTGTACCAGCTTGAAGGAATAGTTGATTTAATGACAAATAGTTGTGTTAAATTTGTTTATTTGCTATATTTAAATGGAACATCTATAGCTATTACAATAGTGTATTAAAAAGTATTTGTCCTTCTTTCAATTTCATTTTTTGTACATTTCTTAAAATTTTGCATGCAATTTATTTTCACTTTTCTATTTTAGCAGGTACATGTTTTCATTTTAATTATGTAGGCCTTACATGCAAACCCTTTTGAGGATGAAAATTTTTCTTCTCCTTGTTTTCCTGTTGGAAAATGTGATGCCTGAAACTATAAAATTTTATGAGAAATTTCAGTCAGCTATAGTATTAGTATATTTTAAAAATCCTTATGGCCATTGCAATGACTGGATTGCATTTCAAAGTCAACAACATCTTTTCCCACTTTGTTTTCAAGAAGTTAAGCACATTAAGGTTTGTAAAACCTGGAGATTTACAGGAGTCAAACACCAAATGACTGAAGGAGACAATAATCTTTCATATGATCTAATATCCTGTAGTTGCTTATTTCTGACGGGTGCAGAGAAGATGGGAATTCATTAATTAATTTCAAGAATGCAGCGAGGGTTAGCATAACTTGTAGAGTTCCCATTCAGTGCAGCTGGGAGTCTTTTTGACTCATTACTCTGGGCTTTCATCAGCTGATGAAACTAATTTTTTTTTTTTTCATCAGCTGATTAAGATCCAAGATAATGAATCAAAACATGCCAGAAGTAATTCCCTCCAGGACTGGAGAGAAGATTTCGCACGTGTATTTAGAAGAAACCACAAGAAGCATAGCCTTCCCAGTTTCATTTTAACTGGTGAAAAAAGTGAGAGCTTTACATGCATTTAAGAAATAAAAAACAGACCCAAACTAGAGGACAGAGAAGACTATCATATCTCAAGCAGAATAGAAGAGGAAACAACAGGTAAAGAAACAATAGCAAAATGCAGACAAGGGAAGAATTATTCATGTAGACCAAGAAAGAAGTTAGGGAAATATAAGTGTTTTGGGCTTATTACTAAAGCAGCAGATACTCTTCAGAATGCTTTTGATCTTTTTTTTCTCTGCCTTGCAGTGAATGTATGTAAACTTAAAATCATATAAGTTTTTACAACTTTTTTGATTTCCTTTGAATGTTTACTGTGTTGCTAAGCATTGACTTTAACAAAGGAAATCTTTCCATTCAGTTTGAAAACCTTTTTTGTCAATATATACAAATTCCAGTATATGTTTTCTTTTGGGAAACATTTGAAAGATTTCCTTCCTATATTTTTTAACACACAATTTGAATGGGGGGTTTTGTTTGTTTGTTTTCTCACAGAGTTGTGGTTTTAAGCTGAACAGCAGGCAGGAAGGGAGATAGGAAGGGACAAGCAGGACTTGTACTGGGGTTGTAGTCTGGCCAACAGTTCACTGCTCAGTTACAGTTAATGGGGTGAAAAGCTGTGATAAGGCATGTGATCAGAATAGTTAATGTACTGTTCCTTCAGACAGTTGAATTCAGCGCTTCCTAAATGGGGTTTATTATTACAGAAGTTGAAAAAGGAGTAGTCTCAGAATAGGAGCCAAGTTTTTTTAACTTATCCAGAAATGTCATCATTACTTTAGCAAGTGATTCATAATATCTATAATAAAAAATCTTGTATTTTGCATTTTATATAGTAACTGGCAAATTATAGTATAGCATAAACTGAAAGTTAAAGATTTGTACTGCATATCATGGCTGTGATCCCAGCGTCTTTAAACCACAAGGACTGGAAGTATGTAGCAATTTTAAAAGCAAGCCTCTGTTACCAGAAAAGTGGCTGAACTCTTACATGTATGATTAAGGATCACTTCTCCCTGCAGAACACAGCTGATCTTCATGTTTCTAAAATAATCTTCTTGCTGGAACACTTTGTTACGATTGCATACTAGGTTTTGGGAAAAGGCAAAGTGCTGCAGAGCTGAAAACATTTATTTTTCACTTGTCTCACCACAGATATATCTTTCCTGTAACAATTTCTAAACTGTCAGCTTCTCCACACACTATCAGTAGGTATATTAAAAAGCAGGAACTACTATTATTGTGTAATTTACAATGTGCAATTGAAGCAGAGCAATTGTAATACAATCTGTAAAGAATAATAAATATCTTCAGAGAGGGTCTTAATTGTTGCATAATTTACTACACGGAGAATACCTTCTCTTTTGTGTTTGGAAATATTTTGCTGCAGGAGAAACCTTTTTAGCCAGGCTTTTATAGGCCAGTCTTTGCTTTGGAAGTATGCATTTACTAGCTGTATAATTGGTGGCACAGTTCTTCTATCATAAACATTGTTATCAGTTAATTAAACTTGAAATGGAGCTTTGTTCCACAACATGTTTTGTCAGATTGTTTTCCTTATTTATTTATCATCATAAAATTTTATTTTATGACTGGCAGCTTCTCAGCCCTCCAATAATAATATAAATCAAAACAAGATTTTAGTCTTCATGCAATTTCCTTTTGGTCTCAAAATATGAAACCAGATGTTTTGGGCATGCTAAAGATGCTTTTCATCTTTTTTTAGATTCTTTCAATGCAGTCAAAGTAAATGCATTTTTAAAACCAACTTATGAAAGTTAAATTTCCTTTGTTCGCCTGAGTGTAGTCTGGTTTGCATTGATGCAGCAGCAATGAGAGACCTTCCAGATAACACACAGAATGCCATTGAAGAATTACACATGTGTGTCTCAAACCTCAGACAGTGCAGAAACTGTATTAATAGCAGATCAGTAGATTTATATTATAGTTTAAAACATTATGAACTCTTTTCCTTTCCTTTTTTTCCTTTCCTTTCCTTTTCCTTTCCTTCTAGACTTTTTTTTTTTTTCTTTTTTTTTTTGAAGGGCTTGGCAAACATTTAAAGGAAGGTTGGACTACAGGACATCTCTGTGTATATCCTATCTGTAGACAGTAAGTGCTAACCTACAATATTTGTTCACATATCTAGCAGCTTTTTTCCTAAGTTGAAACATATTTTTTTGTGATGCCCTAACGAATTGTCATCAGTATTTCCTTTAAGCAGTGAATCCTTTTTTTCAGTAGACATTAGATCTGGGCCTAAGGCTATTACTAAAGGACCTAAACATTCCCAGGTGGGCCCCTATTCAATAATAACAGAAGCCTTGAAGGGATTTACTGATACTGAAAAGAAGAAGAAGTAATAAACAGGAACTGGAGCAAAGTGGGACAATTGTTATGAACATTTGCATGCCAGTCGTCAGAAACCTCCATCCTATCAAAATACTTCTGGCTTCATATGCTTGAAAGCAAACAGAAAGGCTTTGGCAGGCTTGTGCACAATGGTGTGTACTGGGGGGGGTTGAGGGTTTTTGTCCACCTTACAAGCAGGGACTGCAGAAGGACTTCTCTGCATCAGCCTCTGCATCTGCCTCCAATCTCAGCTCAATGTGAGAAGGAAGCAGACATTTCCCTTTAAAACTGCTCTGGTCTCAGGCATTAGGCAAATCATAAGATTTATAGTGAGACAGTATTCTCAACCTCACAAAACTGAGTAAGTGAATCTGAGTGCTGCACAAATTGCAGAAGAGATGCACATTTGCCTGGTTGTGGCACCTGTTAATTCTCTGAGCCTTGTTTATTCAGAAAAAATAATTTGAGGATGTTACTGAAAATATGTTACTCTGAAAATATGTTACTGGAAAAGAGTAGAGAAATGGAGCCTAAAAAATGAAATTAAGATAAATGTCATCACTCCTGCTGGTCACTTTATTTACTCTTTCAGACTTTATGTTTTCATTTTTGGTCAACTTTTACTTGTTTCTCTTGCTTTTTTGAAATCAAATGTGTACCTGAAAAAGATGTATGAAATTTACTGCAAATGAAATTTAGGCCAGAAATATGCTGCATAAATGAGGTGGTTTTACTGTTGTGAAAGTGTATCTGACTCCTTACTTAGTCTTATTCCTATTTGTACTTTTGAATAGTAAAATGTAATGAGAGTTTGGTCTAGAGTAAAAGAGAATGGGTTTCCAAATAAGACCTAACCAGAGGAGACAAAAAAACAATGTGTAAGTGTTGGGGGTGGAGAAAATTTGGTCAGGAGGGAGGCTATCTGGAAGAAACATTTATCTTTGAGTTGGAAGAAATGGGAGAAGGGAAGGGAAAGAACAGATAATAATCATGTTTTAAAGTGTTCTGTTCTTCAAGATAGGAGATGAAACGTCTCAGTGACTAAAGAAAAAGCACAGAAATGTAGCTTGCTGTGAGTGACTTAATTAAAAGGAATAAAATAAAGTGAAAGAGAAGGTAAATGTGGATGGACAGGCAGTTTTCTGAGAGCTTTAATTTTCAGTGATTTTTATATAAAGAATGACATGCAAATAAAACACTGCTTAGTGACTCTCACTTCTTTTGTACAAAGCTATACTACCATCATCTACCCCTCTGAGTGTCATATGGCCCCTGAGTTGTTATTTATTTGGAGAAGTGCTTCTGAGGAAGAAATTGGGAAGAGGTATAACTGGGAGAGTTTAAGTAAAACATCTTTATGAATGCAATCTTGGATGATTTCATAGCAAGAATACTGTACAGGCAGTAGGTACTTCCTGGCTTCTGGCATTTCTTTTCAATGAAGGAATTGTGTCATAGAAATGAATGGAAATTAAAAAAACACTTCATTACCTTGGTCTGTATGAAGCTTCAGCTATTTAAGCATGAACTGCAGGACAGGACCAGTTCATCTACTCTTAGAACAGCTAGAAATGCTTCCATATTTTCTTTGTGGTTTCCCTCAATAAAATAACTGCCTTAGGTATCACGATATTGTAATTGATGAGCAGGCAGCTTCACTGGCCATTAAACTTCAAACCTTTTATCCATATTTCCTCATTCCACTTCTTTGCTGTCCCATGAAGTTCCACTATTGCAAAGAAGCAAACAGATTGCTGATACGAGAATTTGCTCTTTACCCATGCTAATATTGAGGGATATTTAGGTATATAGGACACCTTCTTTGTGCTCTACTTAGTCTTTTTAAAAATTATGAAATAAAAACCAAAGAATGTTGGTTACATCTTTTTCCATGGGTTTACTTGCAACTTTTTGTATGCATCACTGAGCTGTATAGCTTTCTTTGTACGACTGGTTACCTCCTCATTCAATTTGCAAGGTGGTTTCTGCCACCCCTTATCCTGTCCCACTTAATTCACTGCAACATCCCATGCAACACTGCTTTATTTAGGCCAGTAAATGGCATCGTATTCTGACCCTGTGTTGTGGTATGCAGACTAATCAAGTGCAACTTTGGTTTTGGTCATTGGTGTAAAGAAATAGGGAAGATGTGTATGGGTTAGAGCCATAGAATGCCTGCAAAACCTCAAAAAGTATATACTTAGTTTATGAAATGCTCCACTAAGGTCTTGCTAAATACACACTGTTGAGATTTGACATTAACCACTTTCATTCATCATAATAAACACTCAAATTTTCCACTTGAAGCATCAAATCTTATTTTTTAATAAGAAACAACTATGTTTATCACAGCTTTCTGAATTCACTGCTCAGATATCAGACTAGATTCATAATGTTTTGATATTGTCCAGAAGAAGTATGTTTTCTTTCTCTAGTCCTTTTCCACTTTTCAAGATTCAAATAAGACTTAACAAATACCTCCTGTCATGTGGTGGTAGGTCAGATACCTGTGTTATATAAATCTTTATGCTGAGAGTTTATGACATTTTAAACTTAGAGCTTCATTCAACTTGATGTTTTTGGCAGCAGCCAATTATAACATTAAACAGTTCACAGAACTTAACCTAAGACCTAAAATTATATAATTTTTGTAATGACTGATTTGCACCTCTTTCAGTTCATTTAGAGCAATTCAGTTCAAAAGTCTTACCCTTCCTAATCACTCCCCTTTAATTTGAAACTCCAATGTGTGTCTTTATTTTTCTACTGTATCTACTTATTAAAAATTACCAATTTAAAAAAATCCGTAAGACTTGCAGGAATTATTTTATTGGCCGTGTACATGCTAGTGGAACAAAAAGAATGGAAAATTGTTGCTGTTGCTCAAGAGACTAAAGAATGAAAAGCATTTTTGACTGTATTATATTATTTAAAACTATGATAAGAGAGTTATTGCAATTGTGCCTTCTCAGCATGATAACTGAAATTTCAGAAGATAAAGATGGAGTTTGTTGCTACATAGAGCTCCATAGTGAAAGCCTGAACACTGGATGATGCCTAGGTTTTTCCTCAAGGTACGACATTCTTGTTTTCCTCTGTCCTTCTGGAGACACAGTGGCTCTAAGAGGCTATGATAGACAAGAAGTAAAGATAAACACAGCAGAGGTTTGCAAGTCACTCAGAGCTGATCGTCCTCTAAAGTGCCCCTGACAAAAATAAATGGGAGAGGAAGTTCTGGGTGGGAACTTAAATAAAAGAAACAAATTTTCTGAAACCACACAAACACTAAAACAGAAAATAAAAGATTTGTTTAAAAATTTGAGGTAAAACAGGTTGGAAAGGCCAAGCTACAGAAGAAATGGGAACAGGACAAGACATACAATTCCTTGAAATTTGGAGCAGCAGCAAAAGATGAAGAGAGAAGAAGATATACACCCCAAATTAGAAAATGCAGCAGCCAGAAAAGACTTCTGTGTACCACAATAGGTTTACATAACCCTCTCAACTGATCATTAGAATGGCTTCTCCCTTTCTAAACAGTGCCCAGTCAGATTCTTCCATAACAGACAGAGTTGATTCCAGTAACTAGGTTTTGAACCCAGCTTTATTCTAAACAGTTTATATGGCAATGTATATAGCTTTGCTATAAAGTAAGTTGCATGGAAAAAGAAGACAGAGAAATAGCTTGTTAACAGGATAGAAGGAGTTGTAATGCTTTGCATTTGGAAGTATCAGCTTGACAGCTCTTGTTCGTCAAATATTCTTCGATAAGATTTGAAACCTAGTTCGAACACCTGCAGCACACACTTTGACAGATCTTAGTTAAAATATGTTGCATCTTGTTTAAAATAATGTAGTGTCTCAAGTACCTGGGAGTCATACTGAGAGAGAAGCCCCCCTTGTTAAATATTTACCACTTGAGTCCTGAACATCTACAATTAGCTAAGAATGGTGATGTTAGTGGACACTTCCCAAGGTTAGCTGCCTCAGTATTTGTACAGATCTAATCTGAAGTCTTTTCTTGAGAAGAGGAACACATCCAAACTCAACAAATTGTCATTGACAAATGACCATAGCAGTCTAAGGATAAAAGAAGGGCAAGTATTCAATAAAGAAAGAGAACATGAACATGAGCATTAACAGAATAAACCTGACCTATTTCGTGTGTTTAACCCTCTGTAATTTTTCAACTTGAATTATTTGTTAGCAAGTAAAACTCAAGATTTTGGGATAGTTCTCACCATTTAGACAACAAAAAGACACAGTTTAACTGCATGAAGGTTTTTTAGTTATTTGTGGGTCAAGTTGGAGTTTTTTGCCTCTGAAAGGGAGGAAGACTGTGCAGCATTAGGATCCGATGCCTTCTGGGTGACATGCTGCTGTGTTAAATGGCTCAATTAGTGAGTCACGTCCGTTACATCAGTTTTACCAACCATATGCTTTATTGGGGAGGGGGCAATGCCAAACTGCCCCAGCCTTATGAGCCCTATTGCATGTCTCTACAGGACACATGAGTATGAGAAGAAAAAGACAGATTTTCATCACTGCCTGGTAGCAAGAGGCTCAGAGGAGGTACAAGGGGCACTATATGAGAAGCTGATCCATGGGGGACTCACCCACTCGTCTGGAAGCAAGGGGCTGCCAAACTGCCATGGCCATGAGGTGATAAACAAGGCAGGGCAACACAGGGCAAAGTGACAATGATGCCAGTCCCTACAAAAACAAACTTGGAAGACTAATAATTAGAATCAGTTTTTTTGATGACGTCTAGCCAGAGCCCTTCATTGCAGCAGAAAGCTAGCTGAAGAAATCTAGTTGATTGAAATTAGCTGACATAACTGTGCAGCTCATCCTCTAAGGTGACTAAGGTCAGTCTATGAACTACTGAGTTTATTTTTCAGCAAAAAAAAAAAAAAAAAAATTAGACTACTGGTTTTTGATACTGGTTTGCTGGTAAACCAGATATAGGCAAACTAGACAAATGAGAAGTCTAGGTGGTGTACAGGGTGTAGGTGTGTTTTGGATAGTTCTAGAGAACAAACTTCCTGCAGTTACCAAGCCTACTAAGGAACATACACAGAGAGGCTTCTTCTGTTTAGAAGCAAACTAATGGAGGCTGTTGACCATTTCTGTAATTTACAGAAATGGTCAAAATACTCATAACAGAAAAGTTTTGTGATTTTGGCAATCATTCAATATTCGATATAGAGGGTTTTTTCCTTTAATGCCTTTTTTTTTTTTTTAATAAAACATAGTTATAAAATTTTAATATATTTACCCTATTAAGATAATCTGTTTAAATCTGCTCCCTAGAATGAAACTGAACAGGAAAAAATACCAGGAAACAAAATAAGGGGAAAAAAAGCATTAAAAAAGGGAACATTTTTTTCATTTTTTGTGAAAAACATTTTTTGCCAGACTCTTTTGAGAGTGTACTGGACACTAGTGAAACAAAAGCTCATACACATCTTCATGTATTAAATGCATATGCATTTATCAAACAAAAGATTCTTATAAATCATCAGTTTTGATCAAATTTTCAACCATTTCATTAACAATATTTTCCTCTACCGTGTATGAAAAGCCTGTATCTCCGAATGTCATGCAGAATTTTTTGTTTGTAATAACTGTTTGTAGTATAATTCTCCAAATTTTTAAATGTCGAAAGGGGTGATGATTTCATTAAGGACTGCGCCAGACTGCCCATTGACTCTATTTACAGAACACTAAGTCTATAGAACCCTGTATCTGTGGGATGAAATGCTGAAAAGAAGGCAGTTTTAATTGCCTTTTTCTTCAGTGTTGACTGTTTACTTTCTGTTCACTGAAGCTCAGAGTAGTTAGCAGTCTATGTAAATATGCATTTATTCTAAGGCTCATATTTAATACAGTTGAAAAAAAAAAAAAAAAAAACAATCTGCATCTACAGTATATTCAGTAGAAAGTAGTGTTATTGAACTGTAGCATGGTAAGTAATGATATTCAAGAATTTTTTCCCCAGCTATCAATTTTTAAGAAAAAAAGAAAGAAAATCCATATATTGTGACAAAACAATATGCAGTCATTTCAGGGGGAGGGTCTCTTTATTAGAAAGAAACATACTTTAATTAGAAGAAATATATTAATTTCAATAGCATATTCTTCATATCTCTGCCCCTAAAAATCTTTGCACACACCTACATTCTTTTTATGGACAGTACAAAGGAGGATAATAGATGCCTATAAAAGTAACTAGTGAAATTCTGCATTAGGATAATCTGTCACCCATTTCCATTTTTTCTGAAGAAAGCAAGCATAATCAAAAGCCTAAATGACAAAGAGTTGACAGTAAGATTCTGTAGTAAATGATTCCAGAGTCGCTGGCCTGCGGAGATGCTGAAGAAGTCCCCAGCAGACCTGATTAATTCCAGTTTCTCCAGCTGCCAGGGGAGCAGAGGCTAAGCAGTTTCACAGAGAGGAGCCTATTACCACTACTAGGCTGAAATAGATCTAATCAACTCACAGCCGCTCAAAAGAAAACTTTACAGGTTTAGCTCACTAAGGCAGCGCTTTAAAATGATGACTACAAAGGATCATGGGAGTCTGAAAGCATTTAGTCTTTATTGCAGCTCAAGGAAATTTTCTGCTGTGGTTAGGCCATGCTAATTTACTGAACATGACAATGCCTCCCAGATTGTATGACATCATTTCAATAATGGCTCTCATCCTCTTAGTTAAATATTTTACTACTAATTTTTAAATTCTGAATACTTCATTTATTGGAATACCATCTATCTTAGGATTAATTAGGTTTACCGTCCCAAATCTATGGGCCTGCCTACATTATCATTCAGTTTGAATGATGATGCTGCATAATTTGCCATGGCATTGTCAGAAAAATTGTATTTTTATTAATTTATTTTTATTATTTTAATAGAATGAACCTCTAGAAGTAGTCTGTACTTCAGCTGTAAATTTTATATCAATTGTGCACAAGCGTCACAATTAAGAATTTGAGTGATTTTAAGAACAAAAATTTCAATAGCTTGAATATCACTTATTTTAACTGACAACAATTATACATTCAAAACAAAAACCTTCAAAACTTTTATTTCTTTTTTCCATTTTTGCATTTGTTGTTGAGAGTTTCTTTTAAGATCTCTGGTCCCGAGGGAGAATGTTAAACAATGAAATGCAGATGTAAATTTTTAGATTAAGAAAATAATTCCATCAACTCTTTCTCAGTATTCAATTGAAAAACCTTCCTTAACAGAAAAAGTCTGTTTTTTTAAAAACAATCAATGTTTAGAAACTCCAAGCATAAATAGTTGAGACAATAAAGATGTAACACAATACACACACAATTTGCAATGCAGTTCTTTAATGACAGCTAATGCATTATTATTTGATCAGTCTACCAAGTGATTTAAGGAAGAAGCACACAGCAGAGTGGCATTTGGAAGATGTAAGTTACTTGTGATCCTGATGGGGAAGGGGAGCAATGAAAAAGCAGTAGTGAATCATGTTGTGGAGGCCGGCTTCCAGGCTGGGAGCTGAGATGTTGCTAGAAGCTGCCACTGTCCTAAATATGGCCCAACTCACTCTGCTCCTCCCGGGTTTCCAGCTGCCCTGTACGTGGCTGCTTTTGTGAAAAGAGCTGCACATTTGCCATTTGTGGCACAGTGGAAAAGTGCTGTGTGTTGGGAATAGCACCGTCTGCATGCATTTTAGTGTGAGGTTAAAAGGCAATGGAGACTGAGCTCATGTATCCCAGGAACACAATGGCTGAGGTTTAACATCTCACACCGGCAAAGGTCCCTGGGAAAAATGCTAGAAACAGAACAAAACTTGTCTGGTTTACAGCACTTATTTCATACAAGAAACATGTCTGATGTATCTTTCAACTAGTATAAAACATCAAACATTCTTCTCTCTATTACCAGGTCTTTTTATTGCAAACATAGAACTTCTGGGAGTTAACTAGAGAAATAAAGAAACAGACTTCAATAACCAATGATCCACTGCTCAATAGATACATGAGGAATCAACTAAAAGGGAGAGAGAATGTTTTATTCCACACAGTTTCTTGCATGTCTTTTGAAACTATTGTAATAAATTATTAGAAAATGAGAATAGGAAACTGGTTTAAGACAGCAATTTAAGTAATTTCTGGAATAGAAGGAACAAACCTAAAGTTTATAACTCGTTCTTTGTCCCATGACTTTTCTGGAAATTTTGGAGAAAAGTACATTGTACTGGGCATTCTGGACACCGAGTTGCACGGGAAATATGAGACAAGGCAAGAACACATTTTTTGGGAGTCCAGAAAAGTTCAAATAAGAAATGTTGAAGAACCAAAGGGTGAGCTGTCTATCTGCAATCTGGAGAGAGCAAAGTAACTTGGACATGAGTGAGAACTGCAAAGCTTTCTGTGTCCTCAGCTGAGTCGGTTGACCTGGGTCGGTGGACTGTAAAAGCTGGAATGAAGAAGGACAAACAATAGGAGACACAAGGCAGGAAGAGGCTTGGAATCTGCACTGAACAAGAATTTCCAGCATTCATAAATGATGGTAAACACAGTGAGATGAAAATATTACCCGCCTGGAACAGCCTGTGCATTTTTGCAGTTGCTGAGGTTGTAAGAGTGTTAAAACAGTGGGAATTAGAGCTAGTATTAGAGCTAGTATCTCTCTGTTCTATTTCAATCAAGAAACTGATAATAACTGGGAACATAACTATTGTTTTCACACTGTATGAATCCTTGCCGATGGTTATTTTTTTTTCCTAATTATTAATTGATACATGCCTTTTCTGAGTTCCCTGAGAAGCTATTCTAGTTGAAGCTACAGAGTCAAAAAAATGCTTTGAGAATTAGTATTTTTCTTTTTTTAGTGGCCTCTCAAAAGCTCATATTGCTGAATTAGATTACTAACATAATATTTCTCCTGTCTGGGGATGGCTGCTCCTTCTCTGCTCACTGGAGAGCTGTAACTGAAGGGATCAATACTCCTCATGCTGCTCATACATGCACACTCTCAAGTAAAGACTAGTGTGTTTTGGACCACAGCACTCCAAAGATTTCCATCTCTTTCTAGCTTTGCAGCTGTCATTCTCTTGCTTCCTGATTTTAAAGGTCTAAGTCAAAGTTCATTAATGTTAACAGAAAGTTCCACATTCGTTTTAATGGCCTTTGATCAGGCCCCAGAGAGAACCATCACCAAAGGAGCTTGTGCTGGCTTAGAGAAAATATGGGCAGGGGATGTTGCCACAAGAGAGCCTCGTATCATCAGACAGATGACATTGCCTGTTTGAAAGCACCTGGTATCATCTCCTTTTCTACTAAAGCAAGTGAACTACAATGAGGAGAAGAAAATATTAAAAATCTTTCAATTTGCTACAGCCCAAGTTGATAACTGGTCAAGATGCTGGAAAGGCTGCAGGTCCCCAGGGCTGGGGTTCATTTCAGGGAAGGCTGGCAGTGTGGGACCTCTCAGCCAGGAACTGTCCCAGCTTTGGTCATGTCAGCTCTGATCTGAAGCTGTCCTTGTAGGACAAACCCCGAGAGGAGGGATGTCCATGGAGTGGAGTGTGTGGTGGGCTACGCAGCACTGTGCCCATTCTTGATACTCTCTGCAGAGCTATTCCTTGTTTATTATGCGTGTTGTGATGTTGCTAATGTGTATCCAGTGTCTCCAATCAATGTCATACATAGCACAATAGCTCATGAAGCAATAGAGCTGTCAACGGAGGAAGGGGTAATGGACCACAATGGGAATTTCAATGCACAACAGGATCCATTACTGGAATGGTAATGGCCAGGATGAAGGTGGAACAACAAATGTCAAATACAAATAGATGTGTGCATGTGTGTGTGTATGTGTGTGTATGTATGTGTGTGTCTGTAGACATTTATATTTATGTAACACTCATAAATACTTTTGTGTCCACAATATGTTTACACATGTATACATACATACATACATATATAGATTCTCAAAATGCTCTGTGCATTGTTTATAAGGTACGTGTTAATTTACCCTGGCCAGTGAGTTTTATTCCATGGATTTTTTTTTCCTGACAAGTTATGATATCATCTGTGAATATGTAAATGATCTATTATAAGCTGTGAAGATTTTGATAGGCTTTTAAGGGATTGGTCTGGATGTATGAGAACAGGGGAAATGGCGAAGGACGGAAATGCAGAACATCAGCATTGTGAAAATAAAAAGTAAAACATGGAAAAGAAAGTATCAAACAAAACATGTTCTAAATGGAATGCAGATGACCAATTCAAAAGTTCTGTTTCCTAGCATATATAAGATATATTAGAAAATGTCTTTCTTCTCTTTTCTTTTAGTGCCCCTTATGGAGACTTCCAACTGAGAATAATACAATAATGTATCTACCACCCATCTGTCAAGGTTCTTACACTAGCACCCATGATTGTTGAATCAGAATATTAATACTTAGTAGAAAATGATGCTTTTCCCACAGAATCACTCAAAACACCACAAAATCAAATTTTCTATTACCCTTGCAAATCCTATTTGATTTTATCTTTGTTTGTATCTTCTCTTTAAGGTAGGTTTTTGTATACTGATTTCACACTATTTAATACATACATTAAACATTTTTTATGAACATGTTATTTTTGGTACTAATTGCACATAATAAACTCATTAGATGAGATAACACTATATAGCCTTATTATTTTTCATTTCATTTTGACACCACTCATTACATAAGAACAGCAAAACAAACACAGGGTTAAGGGTTTAAGACAGTCAGAAAATCCAGATGCTGCATAAAGTGTTACCAGACAATGCAAAGGTTCTCCTTTCCCATGGAAGGCCCCAGAGCTGGAAGTGACAACATGTGAATGGATTTCTGTATGAGTATTACGTCTCCATACAGGTTTTGCAGTCTTTCAAGAGGCTGTAAAATAAAGCCAAAACAGATACCTCTGGTAGATCTTGGGCCTCTTTTAAAAGGCACTCTCCACTGGTTAATGCTGTTGCAGCAATGAAGCTCGAGCTAATACACCAATTTGTGTCATTACAGATCATAAGCAATTTTCACAAGACTAGGGTGTTAATTCCTTCTCCTGGTTAAGACCCTCCTTGAGCAATTATAGTCTGCCTGCTTAACTTCCCCTGCAGCTTCAGCTCTATAATGTGCTCCTCTCTTTCTTATCCTCCAGTCTGTGCTGCTGAAAGCTGCCAGATACTGTGAGGCTTCACAATTTTTCACAATGCTTCACCACCATGTACATGGTTTAACACAAATATTGTGCATTACTGCAGAGAGTATCACTTTTCTGATCCTCCCCCTCATTATCAGGTGAAAGACTACGAGATTTTGTAAATCTTGTAAGGGCTTGAGTGGGAAAATACTGTCCTTTGCAAGGACAAATAGATGCCCTTAGGTGCTATGGACCTCAAAACCTTGTCCTTAAGAACATAAATCATGTATTGATCTCAAGTTAAGCTGAGGAATATTGTAAAGTTTTGAAAGAGGAGTAAAAAATAATTATTATCTGAATACAATACATGTATTTAGAACTCATGGTGCTGTTGCATTTCTGATTTACTCTCGCTTTGTGGTTTCTCTTCCCAGGTTTCCACATTTCCCTGATTGAAATGGAATATTACTACAAATGCTAACCAACAATTATCATTTTTTTCTTATTTTCTTTTTAATTTGTAAAAAATGAGAGCAAGAAAATCAAATTAAGAAAATATGATGTCTTGGAAAAGCCACTTAATGTTGGAAAGCCCATCAGAAAAAGGTTGTCTAGATCAAATATAGTTCTGTCCTAGAAGAAACATAGAGGTCCATTTGTTAACCAGCTGAACATGCATAAATAGAAAAACCAGGAATTATCACAACCCGCAAAAAAACTCCCAATACCTAAAGCCAGCCAGTAGCAACAGAGGTCTCCAAGTAGCCTTTGTAGGCTTTGTTCCTTTTGTAGCATAGAGAAAGAACTGACATATGGCTCTGTAAAATGGCAGATCTGCTAATCAGAGCCCTCACAACCTCTGAATGTTATGGTACAGGAGGAAGACAAGTTTGGTTGTTAGAGGCAATCATATCAACATGGTAGATATATTTCTGTTAGGCTTTTCACTCAGTCTTGCACATAACAGATTTACTGAAGTAGAGCAATAGAAAGTACCTGTGACACACCTTGGATAGATTCAAAGCATTTAACTGATCTCACAAATATTGCTGTAAATGGTGTACCTCTATCAAAGTCTCACAAAGATAAGCTGTGACCATTTACTATTTAACATCTTATCAACTACCAGGGAGAAAACATGGACTGGTGATTGACAAAGTTTGCAGATTACACAAAGATTGGAGGAAGGTAAATGATGATAAGAGTACAGCATTATTCCTTAGAGAGATTAGAACCCCTTGAGAAACCAAACCCCAGTTCAAACGAAATACATTTTGTGGCTGCATACCTCTGTGAAGAAAGAAGTTTGGGGGTGATTTTAGGATGGGAAATTCTGTTCTGAGAAGCAACGTCATCAAAAAAGACTTTGTCCACAGTGGGAAATCACCAGACAGCAACTTTTTCACGCAGTACTGTGGTTAAAAAACTTAATAAATAAACATGGAATCACCTCTATTAAGCATTAAAAACAAGATCATTGCACATGATCATTGACAAAGCTGTGAACAGTTTAAGTCCTCCATCGCCAAAATCTGAGCTGTTTTGAGTAGTCACAAGTGATGTGATATGTTTCTATCAGTGTATCATAAGTATCATCAGAAGTTAAGTTTTCCTATGGGAATACTTTGGAGTGCATACTGTGAAAATTCACCAAAACTGGTTTAAAAGTGCTGTTCTGAAGACCATGTCTGTTCCTCTTCTGCTCCAGAACTTGCTTGCCCAACACCTTATTATACAATCAGTGCAAAAGGAAGACAAAACCAGAAGGATTTAGTTTTTCAAAAGAATACAGATAGTCATAAAGCATTTGTACTATTTTCCCCTCTTGATTAAAAAGTTAGTGAACAACACTTCATCTTCTCAAATACAGCTAGACACTTAAGTCGCTTTGTAAAGATACAGCAAGAATCATTCTATTTATTTCAGGTATTAAGTGTCTATCACTTTGATAACTAAGAGCCTTCCTGAATATTACCCTTCATAATATTGAAAGAACATAGAAATGTTGCGGCACAATCTGTCTGTATTTACTCTATGGCAGCTTAATCACTGATTAAATACTAGTAACAATATGAAGATTGACATATGAGCCACGGGAGAAAGAAAAGTTAACTGCACAAAGGTGAATTGCTCTAAGTGAAAATTGTTTCTGTCCTATTTACAGCATGAGCTTCATTAAGGAAAACAACTTCTCTTTGGAGTTATCCCCTTAAACTCCACAGAACTGATCAAGTTGGGAGGGTGAACCATGATTTTGTTAGCAGTACCTCTGCCAACAGCCAGAAAATCAGATGTTATGCTTCAAAGTACTACCCAATATTAAAAATCAGAGTTCTGACTGGAAAGAAGATGATACTTTCCCACAAGGTAAAGGTTTAACTTTGACTGTCTCTGAGTTTACATAATTGGAAGGACATGGGGTTTCATGAAGCCTTGCAAATTCTGTCAAAACAAGTCACTCTTGGACATTTGGACCTTCACTCAGTGCAAGTCATAAAGAAGGCAAATTGTTTTCCCCAAATGCCCACTATTTAAATCCAATCAACAAATCTGATAAAGATCTAAAATATGGTATTATGATTCACCATAGAAAAAAGAAAAACACATTACTAACATTAGGTTTACACTGTTTTCTATGAATGGTGTCAAAAGTACAGGTTGGTGTCATCATCCTAGAATTGATGTTGCTGGCAGGTAGAAGGAGCAGATAAATATATAAATAAATGGCACAGTTTCAGGGCAAGAATAGGACCAAATTAAGTTGTTCTGAATTAACCAATAATTTTCAACAGATCAAGTTCTTCTGTGATATACATTTAAGAATTAAACTTAAATTAGCTCTTTAAAATGGCCATGTGATTTAATTATTCAAAATGTACACAAATTTAATGAGTTTTTAAATATTAAAACTATTCTCTATTGTCACCACTGTGAGCTCTTAATTTACAGAGCAATTAAGTCAGGACCCTCATTTATCAGTACATGTGCGTTTGTTGAAAACATAGTCAGTTTTTATTAATTGATGCTATAGAAATACTGAGGTAAAATTAATGTGTGTGCTTCAGAGGTCATGCTGGCGATAGTAGGTAGCTAGCAAGGAGCAAGACGTGAGAGAAATAAGTAACTGCTGTTCCCTGATTACACTAGAGATAGCTGAAATATTAAGTGGCACAATGGGCACTATGCTTAGCCAAAATGCTTGCAAACAAATGCCCCCTGAGTTTTCTCTGGCAAGCATCTGTCATGGCAGTAGCTGTGAAATAGGGAAACTTCAAAGCTTTAGTTTCTGATTATTAGCAGTGTGTGTAGTGTAATGTTCTTACATTTTTATGTAAACTCAGCGTTGATGAGCTGAGAGGGTAGAATTAAAAAATATTTCAGTTTGCCTTTGTTCTTTGGGACATGGCTGACAGGAATGTTATCAGGCAGGAGTCTCCCAAGTGTCTATCAACTGGTGAATTACAGGGAGTATGGGGCCAAATTTGCAAAAGAATCAGGTGAATAGCTACAGAATTGGAACACGCTTTTTTCATACATTTTCCCTGCCCCCACTGGTGCATCTACAAAGGCTTTGTGATGGCACAAAAAGTGGCTGGAAAGTAGGTTAGGCATAAATATGAGCACAGGCTGGGAGCTCAGAGATTTTGTGAGAGCACTGGTGGGCCACAGAGTGCAACCCCGTTTGTTGATTTCACTGTTGGGATGCCCTGAGGCCATCCCTTACATCTCCTCTACTATCCCAGTAGAGGAGTAAATCTTTGACCAGTAAATAAGAATTTATGATAGAGACACTCAAAATAAGAAATGCAAGACTGGAAAAAAAGAGGTGAACCCATAGAATTATAGAATCATCAAGTTTGTAAATCTGGCCAGGCCCTCCTGCTTTGGATGGTACATAAACTTTAAAATTTAAATTGATATTTAAATTTGTAAACAATGCTCTTATTGGCAGTGTCTTCCATGGGCCCCAAAGGAAATTCCTAGTGGAGGGCTTGTGTCTCCTCTGGAACCTTTCTCATGGAAAAGCAAAGACTTCAGCTGAATAGCTGCTACTCAAATGCCATCCTGTCCTGTGCTCTGTGACTTCATCACATCTTGTTTGTTAGTCTATGTGAAAAGGTAGGAGAGATAGCAAACTTCATTAAAACCTTTGGTTAGGGCACATTTTTCTTCGAACCTTGGCGGCTTATTGAAAAACTTCTGGTGTCCTTTGTGATTATCAAAAAATTTCTAATAGATCAGAGAGACACAATTTACCTTTTAAGAAACCAAGCAATTTGTCTTTCTTATGCCATGTTCTTTTAGAATATTTAATTTTTAGCTACTTTTTCAGATGATTTATCGTACATTGGGGTAGGTCAATTGATCTGTGATTCTTCAGGTTGCCTGTGTGCTTTTTTGAAGACTTTGTGAGACATTATGGCCATTTTTATGGAAAAAAACATATTTTTCCAAATTGAACATTTTAATGTTCATTTGGAACTTCAACAATGTATGATCCTAGCTTTTTTTTTCCTTTGTAAATTTCTTTAAGATTCTTTTCTTTTGACAACTTGATCTCTGATACCGCCTTTTGTTTATTATCTGCAAATAATTGGCTTAGAGAAAGGCATCTCCATAGTGAATGCAGATGCAAAGAAATTGCTTCATTTTTATGCAATATTCTTAATTGTTCTCTTTATCTTTAGTGGTCCAGTGTCTGACCAAACCATTTGCAAGCTCTTTGAAATTGTCTATGGACCACTACATGTGTGTGGGGGAGGGATAGAAAGGATGTACTTGTAATTCAGAGCTGGGAGAGTAGTATGGAATCTCTCTTTCTGATTATTTACCAACCACCTTCTCCAACTATTTTGCCTCCTGCTTATTCATACTTCAACGTGTTTACTTTTCATTTGAAATATGTGGTCAATGGGCTGCTGCTTAAATAAGGATGACATATGATCCTTTCAATCTTCCCACTTATTTGGGGAGCTAATTGTATGTTGCCCATAAATAATTTTCAATAAAGTGATTTTAATTGCTCCTGCAGTTTTCCTTGATATGGCATATTCTATTGAGACCAATTCTAGATCAATTCTGATTTGGAAAAGCATCAGTCTTAATGTTAGTGTGTACCTTGCTTCATTCTTGCATTTGTGTATGTCATAGGTCTTGTATCTTTACCTGTCCTGTATTTATAGTTTTAGGCCAGAAAAATTAAATCTTAGCTGCTCTGCTGCTGAAAGAGGGACAAGAAGTAGTTTGACGCTTCATACCAATATGATCTCATAGTCAGCAGGTAGAGACCCTACTCTTACTAAGCATACAAAAATCTTTAGCAATTATATAATTCTTTGCTTATTCTTAGTCACAGATCAAGACACATTCTGCTAAAGGCTGTAGAAACCAAAATGTGGAGAGGGAAAAAAAGGAAACAAACAAACAAAAAAAAATTAAGCTAAATATAATGGTGCCCTTCCAGTCCCAAGAATTTTGTTCTTATTTTAAAGTATTCTCATTCCCTTTTCCTCACTATTGCATGACTGGTTTGAGTCTGGACAAAGCCACAACAGAGGACCATGGACACTGTATTCCTAAAGCTGTCTAAAATACTCAACTTGGATTTTGGAGGTTAGACAGTACAGGTCTTCTTCAAAGCCGTTATCACATTCAACAAATCGCACCTTTCATTTAATACACACTGCATGAAATCTTGACCTTTCTTATACCTAAATTTCCCCCTTAAGCTTTGCATTTCAGACTGTCTCACAGAATTTAAAATATTTATCATAAACTTTGAGCAAAAGCATGCTCTTATGCTTGAGTGTACTGGTATATGTATATGTCAGGCTACTTTTAAACAGCAAGTGACATACCTCTTTCCGATAATTTAAGAAATGGTCCTCTGCACAGATGCCTTCATGCCTCAGTGCACATGATGTCTTAATAGAACTCATACCCAAAATGAGTGTCTGAACTGGATGTGGAGCCAAATCATTCCCTGGTGATTCCTGCAGCCCACAGAGACTACAGGTGAAACAGGACACATGGCAAATGTCACAGAAACAGACCTTGCTATTTCAAGGAGCTCATGGGTTCAGAAGGACTGGTAAGGGAGAAAGGCACAGAGTTGATGTGATTAGTTCAAGGCCCTGTGGCAGATCCAGGCAAGCAGGAATGCTGTGAACCAGGTTACAGCAACCTGCACCTCACACGCTGCCTTTCCAGGCGGAGAAATCTCTCTGCCATTAAAAATAAAGTTCAATGCACACGTCATTAACATGCTCCATTTACTAAGGATTTTCCTCAGTGAAAATAATGTTGGTGCAAATAGAAGAAAAGATTAACTGGCTTTGGATGGATCTGGCACCTACTTTTCACTGTTAGTCTCTATTTCTTTGGTCTGTGGTGCATTAACGAAGATGCACAAACATTCAGCCTCTAGGCCTAATGGAAAACGGGGCTACAGCACAACAATGATGCTGCTTATCAATGTGACCCCTAAAGAATATGACATCTCACTGCAATATATACTTTCCCATCTGCTCCAAGCTGGACGGTACCCTCCTCCTCATAACATCTTTCACTGCAACCAAGTTCCTGACTAAAGAAATAAAGTAACTCCATCCATTCCCAGCAGTTAAGGTTAAAGAGATGCACTTGGTTCTAAATCTCAGCTGCTAACACTCTCTTGACCTTTGACTCGCCTTAGCATGGCGAAGTTTGATGGGCCCATGCCAAGCCGTCTTCTGTAACCCATGAGTTGGTTAATATACTCCCATTTCTCATTCAGACAGCCAACAGAGGCAAAAAAGGCAGCAGGGCAACAAATGCTGTCTCCTGCAAATGCTCTGTAATAAATTGCTCTTTCAGTAGTGCAGAAGACAGATTTTTCTTTCTTTTGCTTCTTTCCTCCTTTTGCACAGAAGTCACCAATGGAAAGCTCGCTTTCCCACCTGGCCCCAGCTGACTGTGCCCATAAATTTGCCTATGCAATGCCTGTTTACGGATCGCTGCTGGAACACGGAGACGGGTGCATTTTCTAAGCACTGGGTAGATAATCACAGTAATTGATGTTTGGAGCTGCTCACTCCTAGGAGCATAGGGTCTCTTTCTCCCAGTGAGGCCCTGCTCCATGTTATCAGTCCAGCCCATAATTAAATATCACTCTTTTACAATATGTTTCAGGTTTCTTAATGAGTCTAAAGCAGAAATAGTCACCTCTTTCCCCTTTGAGCTTTATTTGCTTGTTATTAAACAATGTTATTGAGCTGCCTTCTTTCTCTGTGTTGCCAAACCTGCATCATTTCCGTTTTATAATTGCACAATTAGAGTCAGTGCTTTGCTTTCATACATCAGCAGGACCAGGGAGAGAGAGAGAAAGAGGAAAAAAATCAGGTGTTCACAGACAACTCAAATGCATCTTATTTTCATTAACTACCAGATTTTGCAAAATGGGAAGCTATTTATCATGATCTGTTTTCTACCACCAGCCACCCCCACCACCCCACTCTGGTGACTTTCACTGTGACCTTGTGCTGTATTGTTAAGGGTCCAATTTGCTCATTGTTACTTGCCTGCATAATTCTATGCACCTCCCCCACCATCTTTTTTTTTCCCAAGCAAAACCCTAGTCATTTATATTCTGAGACTAAATGGTATTCCTCCTCCCCTACAGCCTCCCCCAAAAAAGGGGAAAAAAAAAATAAAGCCCTAGCAAGCTGTATAACACTAGTAATTCCTTCTAACAAATTTCCACAGATGCCCCCTCCTTACACACATGCACTCTCTCTCTCTCTCTCTCTCTCTCTCTCTCTTTCCCTCTCGCACACATACTCTCTCTCACATGCACACCCTTAAGCTGCTCTAAGCAGTGTATTAAGTAGCTGAAGAAAATCCATTCACATTCTGCTGTGTCGCTTTCTTCTCAAGTCATGAACCCATCACAGACTTTTTCTAGCTGTAGGTTGCCACGGTGAAGATTTACAATGCCAGTTATTCATACATCTGCCTTCTCTTTTTTCCCTCCTTATTCTTAAATCCCTTGGGCGAGGGCAACCTTGATACTGAGACTCGTAAAATTCATGCAGGCTTATCATCCTTGGTGAAGGCTTCAGGCATGCATTACCGTATCCAACTGCCTGCTCACCGCCATGACAGAACTGGGCCTATAGCTTTCATTTCTAACAGGGAAAAAATGTAGTAATGTGCTAAATACAAAAAAAAAAAAAAAAAAAAAAAAATGTTTTGAGGAAGAAAATAATAGTCATAAATTTCTCTTAATTATTTTAAATTTCTTTTATTTACCCTCTATAATAGCTAAATTTGAAACCTGTTTGGGTTTTGTTTTTGTTTTGTTGGTTTTTTTAAAAGCACTGTTTCATCTGTGTAGAATAGTGTTCAGAAAGTCCAATCACAAAGCAGTGGGGTATCCAATCACATTAGTAGTACTAATACAGCCTCTGAACTCCACATCAAAGTAATGAATACAACAAATTTGGAATGAATTTTAAATATAAATTTTAAAGCCTTTTCCTGATTTTTTTCTGATTTTTTTTCTTTATTTTTAAAGACTTGACATAAAAAGAAATATTTTCTTGAACGGAGGTGGAGGGGAGATGAATGCATCGATTTTACAAAATCAAAACAAATTTTGAAAGCAGAAGTCAAACAAATTGAAAGTGTTCAGTTACAAAGTCAGAGGTCAAACACGAAGTCTACAAAAATGCTAATCACTTTGATTATAATTTTGATATAACCATCATTTGCTAGAACATTAATCACATTTGTATATGTATCTGTTCTTTTCTGAGGATTGGGGAATCTTCTATAGGGAGTTCAGGTGTGAAAATCAGAAGGGTTTTTTTGCAGATTTTTTTTTTTCTGTATTTTCCAAAAGCCACAATCATGCTAAAGCAGTTCAAACTTTCAAGAAAACAGATTGCTGGATGCCGTGTTTAAAGACTTGTACAACTCTTCTGCTTTTTTCCCATGAATATGTGCAGTTCTAAGTCTATTGTTTCATTTTACTATGCTTTGAAATTGGTCATGATTTTAGGAAGTCATAGTACATCTGAACTATGAGCATCCTAAAAAAAAATCTTTCAACACTCTTATGCCCATCCAAGTGAAGTCAACATAGCTAGAATGGGTGAGAGTTACAGTGAAAAAATAAGAAGATGGAGTGCTGCCTTCAGAAGATGCCTAGGTGTGTGGCAGACTTTTACCGGAAAATTGTGACTTGTAGTTTCAGAAAGAAATCGTTTTGAAGACACAAGATTGTTCGAAGAAAAATGAAACCTCATGTCCTTTGAGAAGTCGCACCCCATTATCCTCATCCTTCTTTCCCCTTTTGCGTTTTATTGTTGCTTTAAATGTTTCAAAACTGTTTCAGCCATTATGCTGTCAAAAGTGTCTTTTCAATCTCAGATCCATATCTTCTGACATCTTTAGACAGCTACAACAGAAAAGAAGACTTGTGTTGATGTTACTCAGTCAGCATTAAGTTGTCACAAGCGCTGTCTCACTTCATCTTGGTAGTGAAGCTTAGAGCCCACTCATATCACCATCTGCCTGCACAGAGGTAACATCCCGTTTGCATGATGAAGCACTATTTACAGGGCTCCACTCTTAGGTCCACAGGGCTCTGACAGCAGCACATCCTACTCAGCATGCCACCTAGGTTCACCTGGAAGAGGCATTTCTCAGCAAAATAGCAAGGCTTCTAATGCTTTGAATCAGAGATGCAAAAAATATTGATATGTCTCCATTTATGCAGCTCTGCTTCCACTCAGATTGGTCTTTGCAATTACTGTAATTACCTCAGGGTCACTTATCCTTCCTGGCCAGGGAAATGGCTTTTTGGCCATCTCTTTCCCACAGAGGGGAGCACTCCATGGTGCACCCCAAGTGGGAGTTGCCTTAATGTAGAAACCGCAGGGCAGGGAAGAGGAGTTCTGTTCATCCAGCAGACCTTGTGCTGATTTACACTAGGAAATATCTAGCCACAAGTACAGGTCTTTGCATGAGGACATGCCCCTTCTCTCACAACAGACAGGCTGCTGTTGGGGTCTCTGTACTCGAGGCATGCAATATGAGCTCAAACTGTTTGGAAGGATGGCACCTCCAGTACCTGCAGTGAAGAAGGCTGTTGCTTTTTCTTGGAGAGGTATCTGATGGTATCCTGGTTCCACCAGTCTTCTTGCTGATGCACTTTTATAGGCCAATGGGCTCAGAGGGTCATCAAGTCCAATCCCTTCATGCACACGATACTATGCAATCAATGCATCTAGCAAAGCAAATCCCTCATTTTTCGCAGGCCTCCAGTAACCTGCACTGTGCTTTAGACTGTAAGTAAAGAGATCGAAAGCTGCAATTATGGAAGGCAGGCAGGCAGGCAGGCAAGAAGGCAAAAAGGAGAAGGCAGAAGGAAAGGAAGGAAGAGAAGAAGAAAGAGAGAGAAAAGAAGAAGAGAAGAAAGAGAGAGAAGAAAGAGAGAAAGAAAGAGAGAAAGAAGAAAGAGAAGAAAGAAGAGAAAAGAAAGAGAAGAAGAAAGAAAGAAAGAAAGAAAGAAAGAAAGAAAGAAAGAAAAGAAGAAGAAAGAAAGAAAGAAAGAAAGAAAGAAAGAAGAAAGAAAGAAGAAGAAAGAAAAGAAAGAAAGAAAGAAAGAAAGAAAGAAAGAAAGAAAGAAAGAAAGAAAGAAAGAAAGAAAGAAAGAAAGAAAGAAAGAAAGAAAGAAAGAAAAGAGAAAGAAAGAAAGAAAGAAAGAAAGAAAGAAGAAGAAAGAAAAGAAAGAAAGAAAGAAAGAAAGAAAGAAGAAGAGAAGAAAGAAAAGAAAGAAAGAAAGAAAGAAAGAAAGAAAGAAAGAAAGAAAGAAAGAAAGAAAGAAAGAAAGAAAGAAGAAAGAAAGAAAGAAAGAAAGAGAAAAAGAAAGATTGGTAGGTTTCAAGGGCATCACAAGTCCTTAAGTTCCTGCAGTTGCAGAACTGGATGGAAGCCTGAGTTCTTCAAGAGTGTAGGAGTTACTGACACCACTTGCTGCCAATTAGTCTTTGTATGTGTTGAGCATCCTCCCCCAAACTGACTTACAGAGGACTCACCTCCCAGATATTTCAACTAGAAATCCAGACTCTTTAGCTCAAGCAGCAAAGAAACTCATGTTATTTTCTCTTGAAAGGCTGCAGTCCAGCTGATATGGTAAGCATTGAGAACCACAAGTATATCCGTGACACCTCCCACCAAGACACTTCCTGGTAGGATTTTCCTCAAACATCAGCAGAAGCTGATACCAATGCTCAGGGAATTTGGCCTCATACTTTTGTTCCTATAAGGCACTCACTAAAAATAAAAACTTGTTTTACCCAGTCAGTGGGGTTGATGGTTTCCCAGAATATTTCCTTCTTGCTGTTGTCCCTGTCCTCTGATTGATCCATTGGAGAAGATTCTCTAAGCCATTAGACAAGACTGTAAAACAAAGAAGACTTTTCAAAACTGCTTTCCAGTTAGGGACAATTAACTAAAGGTATTTCCCAGCATCATCCACTATTCAATGTGGACACTTGATTCTAGGTTGTGGTACCTGGGACAATTAGTCAAGAACTTCTCAGTGCAGAGATTTTATGTATTCTTTAATATTAAATTAAATTTAAAGCCCTCAGAATATGGGCATTTCAGGCTACCAGGGGAAAGAAGCAGATAGATCCAAAAATAAGAGATCTGAGTAATTTCTTCTGAATCAGTTTGCTTTCTCAGGCATACCCCTTATTATTAGTTAACAGTGTGAACTGGTGCTGGCTTTAATTATTACTTTTCAAATTCTGTTTTCATCCCACTGCATCCCTTATGCATTGTTTTTTTAAGGTTTTTTAAGGTAAAGTAGTAAAGGAAATTACATGAAGCAAATTCTGTGGGTTTGTTACATACATACTTAGTCTACTAAACTGTGGATATACACTGAAAAGGGAAAAAAAAAAAAAAAAAAGAAAAAAAAGAAAAAAAGAAGAAAATATCCCAAGCTTGAATCACTGTTATCTTGGCACAATTTTAAGTTCCTAAAAAGCCAAGGAAGATGTCATGCTGTTCAAAGTATCTGGTTGAGAATTATTCTATCTTACTATGATAAGCAAAAATTGAAGTGATTATCTAGAAGCTGTCACTTCTCCACCTCAGTAGAGAAGTGTGCAAATATGATAGATCTCTGGTTTCAGTGAGCTGAGGTGGAAGACACAATGTATTTTCAACAGGTGATCTAGAAGGTTGCTTTGCACAAAGCCCAGGCTAGTTTTGAAGGTACCTTTACCCTTGCAGTACAAACTGGGGAAGAAAGGGATTTCTGGCCATGGGAGCTCAGCAAAGCTTGCCATGATCATGGTGCTCATGATGTTTCAACAACGGCTTGCATGTTTATTTTACAATAAGGCTGGCAGGCAGCACTGAAAACCAGATATACTGACCAGCTAATCGACTTTTAGGATGTCATGTATGAAAAAACAGATATAACTGCACATGGCCATGCAGGGGAATTTCTTACAAATACTTGGTTTACTATAGAATTCTAATTTTTGGAGTGGAGTAATATTGTTCTCTAATACCAGAGTCTTTATTAGCAGTTGCAGAATTATAAATAGTAAATATCCATCAGCTAGGTCCACAGAGTAAATAACTATGAATGCATAAAGTTGTAGAGTTTTGACAAAGTCCCTTGCAAACTGCAGCATCCCTGGTTTGACAGTATTGTGTTTATGTTTTTACAGGAAAACCAGAGTGGCTCCATGGAAGCCTACCAGTCACAGAAGACTTCATACCATTTCAGTAGTGACTATGTAATGAAAAGTTATTGTGAATCTCAAACAGACTCTGCTGCCTTGAAGTAAAAAAGTGATAAAGTAAAGATTTGAAAGTTTTCATTTGTAAAAATCAAGGGGATTGAGGCTTAGGCTTGTCTGTCATGTATTCAGGTGTTAGAGTTGTAGCATTCCATATGCTGCTTGTGGTCACACAGAAAGAAAGCATAAAATTCACTATCAGTCCCTATTATAGATAACAGACATTTTAAAGGTAATGTTTTTGCAGAAGTGTTGCCTTGTAGTTGATTGAGATAATTTGCACATTTAGAAATAATTACAAGAATTTCTTTTGCAGAATATAGTAAAAAGCCTTCCAACAGTTTATTAGGTATGGTTCATGAATGTCTCTCCCTTTTACATTTTCTGTGTATGGTAGATGAGATGGTTTTGTTCTACATTTTCTGGTAAATAGTGTTAGAAGTGCCGTATTTTGTTTCCTTCCTGAAATTTACTTGTGCAACTCGCCTCCCTTTTTGATGCTGCACTTCAAGATAGATTTTGTCAGAAAGCCCAGAGCCTTTAGGCTTGGTCCCTTGCCATATATCAGTAACAATCGATTTTTTCTGGGGTCTCTGTATGCTTTATACCATTTAGTTTGAGGGGTTGTTTTTTGTTTTTCATTATTTTCTGTCCCACATTTTCTTTATATTTAATTCAACATCGCAAATATAATTAGTAGAACTTAAGATACTGTTGTGATACAAAAAACAGCAACTAAAAGAGAGGAAGACGACAGTTTTTCATGAACTTGAGGTTGGATTCTGTAAAGAAAATGCAGGAAGATTTTTCATGGCTCTGTTTCTACAATGGAAGTTTAGAGCAGCACCAACCAGATATTGTAATTTCATGGGCCTACTTTTTTGCACAGTTTGTTTCTGAGGTGTAAGATACCGAAGAATCAGGTCTTGAGGGAGCATTTGCCATCTTAGGTGGCTTTAAAAAGCAGCATAGCCAGCCTTTGAATTATGAGCACATCACAGGTGGGTTGGAAAGGAAGATAGGAAAGACCTATCCCCATTTTCTGCCACGTTTACATCAGGGCTTTTAGAAAGCCAAGAGTGTAAGTATAAGGCTGCTGCTCTTATTTGCATTGGCTTCTAAATCAAGACTGCAGAGGGCACAAATATGGTTTCTGCCCATCTTGGCTCTAACTTCCCTGTCCTTACCAGATGATGCTTCTTTTCTTCACAATGTTTACTCATAGGAGTAAATTTTGTTGAGCAGATAGCATTTCTTGTACAGCATTTTAAGATTAAAAGATGCTTTTTAAAGCAGAGACTCTGTTTTTGGCCCATCTTTTGTAGCAGCATTGCACATCCATAGCTCTGAGTAGAAAAAAATACAATGTATACTCCATACTGTTCATATATTTGTTTTTATACGTGTACACACCCCTGCAAATGTATACACATATGAGGAAGAGAGGAATACAGAGAAAATATATTAATATCTCGATATTTTCAATTGGTGGGTGGGACAAACTTTTGCACTTGGTATTTCATTTATTAAACTTTCAGTGACACTGTCTTGGAAAACGATCATTTTGACTTCTAGTTCTTTATTTGCATTACACAGCACACCTGGTAGAAAGGATATTTAAGTAGTGAAGGACTTGCAGCATTAGTAATTAATAGGTCCCATTATGCTAACTCTCATGCAAGTTTAGGACATCTTAGATGCTAGATAAGAGATGGATAATTTGAAGTAATTTTCCTGTAATCATGCCAATCACTTCAGCAAAGTAGTTATTAAATGAAACAGTATTATGATGAATTATAGGACATCTATTGAATATCTTTTCTTATCATCTACTTATAGTGCCTAATGCTGAAAAGAGGCAAACATGTGAATGCTCCTTCCCAGTAAAATATGCACACTTCTCACTGTAAATAATAGTTTGTTTAGCAAACCTTGGTTTTTTAATGAGGCCTAGAGATGCATTTGTACCTCATACTCTGCTGCTCCGGAGATCATCTAGTTTTACTTTTTCTTTAAAGGTGGGTATTAGCAAGAATTAGTCACCTCTGATGATAAGGAATTTTTCTAGTTCAAATTTGCTGAAGTGATTAAATATTATTTATCTAATTAAATGCTCAAAACAGATCATTATTGAAAGGAATAAATTTAGTGGATTTGTTGAGCAGTGTTAGCTGAAATGTAACTGCACATCATTTGACTTTTTAACATTTTATTATATCTAATAAGTCTTTCTGTGCTTAATTAAATCAACTTATTTTTTACAGCTAATTTAACATGATTTCATTTCAGTTACAGCTTTTGCATCAGATATGTAGAAAGCCAACTGTATAGCAAACCTAAGCTTCTGCTACTCAGGTGCTCTGCTGTACTTTTACCTCTCTGGCCACTACTGACATGCAGACTATTTTATAGTGTTTTCTTATCTTTCACTGAGAAAGGTTACTCATTTGTTAATTATAATCTATTTCAAAAACTACAGTAAAAAAAATTATGCCATATGGTCATAAAACATTTAATAATTCTGTCATATGTAATGAGCTCTGAAAATCAACTTTTTTCCTTGGCATGGGGCTTTGCCTGGTATCAAAAAATGCCAAACAGGAAAGTAAGATTAATTCTGCTCATAACTGCCCCAGAAACTTAATCTTCACATGTTTGAACAAAGAGAGCAGTAGACCTGCTAGTGAGCATAAAGGTTTCATTTTTTTTCCCAGGGTACACTGTATCTTCATAGTTTTTGCATATTGTTCAAAGACTTTCGAATCTGGTTTTGTTGTTCTATTAAAAACAATTCATTGGCTTCATCTTTTTAAAACTTCTGAGAGATTTTGCCTTTTTTGCTGAACAGTGTCCCACCATGGGGTGGGAGGTGAGAAATTCAGTCAGCCTGCCAGTGATTGCAGTTGGCTTGGATCAATGTCACTCCTTTGACTTCAGTAGGATTATGCCTGGACCACACTTACATCTATGAGATCAAAACCAGACTGAGGACATCTCTATATCGACTAAAAAAGGGGAGTTATGGTTTTTGGTCAGCCTGCTCACTGTACAGCTGCTCCAACTGGGCTGTTTTTAGACCCACTGTCCCAAAATATAAATGCATAGAGCAAAACTCACTACATGTATGAGAGCTTTTGATAGATAATTGTCTAATCTGAAAATCTATTTTTCCCTCCCAAACACCTGAATATTTTTTTCAAAAAGCTTGGAAATACTTTTAAAGCTAGCCCTAAAGCAGAATAAATTTCTGCATAGTGCATAGTACCAGGTTTTAGCAGCATTATCAGTTTTAACTTAAATAAAAATAAAACCACCAGCAGTTTTAAGCTCCTATGTGAAGGACTGCACAAAGATATAGTTTTACCCACGTACATGTAATACATTATTATTCCTGTGGTAGTTACCAATAACAATTTCTGTATATAGAGAAAACTGCCTAACACTTGGTCTTAAATTCCCCAGAGTAACTGTTCATGATCACAAATTTGGCTAAAGGATTTTTTTCATTACCCTCAAACATTTCCTTTCACCTCCAACCTCTAGGCAGAGCCATCGCTTTCCCTTTAGACCGGGGAACATAAAGCCATGGGGCCATCGGGGCTGGCTGTGCCTGACCCCGAGGGCCCTTCTGTCAATCACTGCCTCGCCATCCCTTGCTCTCTTTCACACAAGGCAGCTGTACCCATCGCTGTCAACCAGGTAACAACCAGCAAACAATAGAGGCCTGAATGCCTGGTCTAGACACTCTTTTAGCCACTTATTTGCTGCTCTTGGCAGCTGTTGAAGCATAAATAAGCAGTTTGTAATCAGAAAGCTGACATCATTGCAGCTCAGCTGAGAGGGGGAATTGTTGCTGTGCACTGAGCTGCTTTCCTCCCTTCCCCCCCACCACCCCAGCCCCCTCCCTCCTTCATTTTGTGACAACGGATTCTGGGGTGGGGATGCAGATTTCTGCTGGGCTAAGCTGGCTTTTCTTTTTATTTCTAGACTACAATGATGTAGATTGCAGAAAATGGCATGTGTGAGGCAACGTACTTTGCAATTACCAAAACTGAAAAGAAAAAATATCCATCTTCAAATAAATGGTGAAATCCTGTCTTACTCCTTCAGAAAGCACTTTGAGCCTCACAAACGTTTTGAATTGGAAGGGTAATATTTCAATAGATTGACCATAAACTGAGAAGATTGGAACAAAATGTTTCCCTGTCCTGACTAGTATTTTTACCCCTCAGTTTTGTTTTTCGCCCTCTGGAAGGAGAGAGGAGGTAAAAACAGTCACACCAGAAGTGCGTGAACACTTGCTAACAAACTCTGTTTTGTGCCAGTGTGCCTCTGTTCCTGCTTTTGAAATGCCCGGCTATGCATCTCCCATCGCTGCAAACATTTGTTGTTCAAGTACATTTCATACACTTTTAACACTTCTCTTTTTTTCTACTTTGGGGCTCGATCGTAAACAAGTTCACCGGGCAAATTTGACACAATATTTGAAACTCAAGATGGGTTTCTTGGGAAGGATTGGTGGGGCAAGACACGTGGCAGCACTGCTGCTCCCTGACTGGGGAAGACGACAGCATACCCAGTGCAAATATTTGCACATGCAAATTTAGAATTCGTTTTCCACAAACACTTGCACGTATGACTTTCAAATTAGCTTTCTGAAAGCATTCATGCTGCTAAGAAACTCTAGTTCAAATATTCATATAAAGTGAACATAAAAAGGCCACAGGTTTAGGTGATTTCTTTTTTATTTTTTTTTTTTTAGGAAAATAGCCACCAAGTGAATATCCATGCCAAAGTCTTTGCAATGTTTTTCCAGTTCTGTTGTTTTCTGACCATCCTCCTTTAATATTGAGAACGGATATGTGTTCATGCAATACCAAACAGCAATGGCAAATTATGCTGCCTCAAACATATAGTTAAAAATATAAACTTTATACTCTGCAATGCATTTGATGTTCCTTATTGTTAGGAAAGTGAAGCAGAGTGTATAGCCTTTACAATATGTAATCTATACCAAGCCCCAAAGGTTTTCCCTGAGTTTCATTTGGTCTGTCCTGGTGATGACTGTGGCAATAATAGGAAAGAGGCAAAGGGCTTTCTGAAGGGCTTGCTCACCCCACCGTTGTTTGTTCCTCTATCTGTGTGCACTTTTTGTGTGCCATCAGTAAGGGAGTTGAGCTTTCTCATTCTTGTGGAGCAGAACTCACATTCCACCAGTGATGTGTCGAAGTCTGATCTGACTGCCTGTTGGTACATGGAGTCAGGATGAATGCCGGTGTCTGTGGGGTTCACTAACTATCTGAAATATCTTCAGGTAGCTCTGTCTGTCTCTGGTTTCAACAACAAAGAAGTCCAGTTCAACAAAAATATTGACTTTATATCTCCCAAAGGCTTTCTAGTATTAGTTTGCTCTAAGTAGCTCATGATTTAGAGTACAAAGGCATTTCCAGAATGCATGTTTAACAAAATGACATAGCAGATAATTGAAATTTATTTGCAATTTTCAAACTACAATAAACACAATTCTCCTCTTCTTTCATTAATAATCGCACGGCTAATGCATAACAATCCCTCTGCAGCTTTTACAAGCAAACTTGAGCTGCTGTGTTGTAATAGCTGGAAAAGTTAATGTAGCTTGAACAAGGTTCCTAATTGTCCCTGTCTCTGTCATATTTGTCTACTTGAATGGTCCTAAATACCACAGCGATTAATTACTACAGAGCAGGTATTACAAGATGTTATCATCCTTCCCCAACTGTCTGGGTGAATGGAGAGAGGCAGTAGATTGTTGCAGTGTTTCATCTTTGCACTTCCTGTAAGGCACTTTAACCAGAAGATTTAATGTGTCAAAGTTAACTGCGTTCTCGCACAGATATTCACATTCTAATTAAAGATTAAGAACGTAGTACATTACACTGTGATTTGTCATACATGGCTTGTTAAATAGGAAACCTACCGGGATTCCCTAACATTTTATAAACATTATTCAGGGCTTTTAATGTGGGCAAAGGAAAAGATTATTCAGCTGCTCTGCAGAGTAGGAGGCAGGTCATTTTTCCCTCACTCTTCCATCCTGCCCAAGCTTCCCCTTTTCCAAATAAATGAATAGGAAAACTCAGATGGTTTTCAAACTAGAATTCTGTTGAAATCTCTTTAAACTTTTAATCTTTCCAGTGTGTATATGTGCACATGGATATATATATATCCATATATATATATATGGAGAGAGAGAGAATGTATATGTCTTAATTATTTTTTGGCACTTCTCAACTTTTGCTGTCAGCTATGTAAACTGAGGTAGGAAGTCTTTGTTTGAATTACAGTGGCAAAGGAAGGAAGAAAGATGAAACAGTTTTTCAATATGCAGAATGTGCTTGCAGATTATTCTAGCAATGCTGAGCAGCGTACCACTTCCAGTATTAGTAGCAGAGGACTGGTTCACATTCTTTGATTGCCTGAGGAATAAATTAATGAGGTTACTAGAGACATTGAACATTTGCATATTCACGGATGCTTATTAGGTATAAAGTGAATGCCAGGTGCATTGAATTTTGGGAATACTAGCTATGTATTTGGTCTTCTATTTTTAAAGCAATCACATCTTGCTTTTTCCCTAAAGTGGGAAGTTCTGTGAGGGGAAAAAAAGCAGCATTTATAAAAATAATAACACTCAAAAAAAAAATCAAATTAATTCAACACAGATGAAGCTTTGCTATAAGATATGCATCAGAATAAATAAAATACAGCATGAGGCTAGGGACTATCTGAATATCTTGTTTGGAACAACAGTTAGAATGATTACAAATATAAAAACAGTTGTTCCAAGACATAAGGAGAACAAATGTTTTATTTTTCACTGTGCTCCTTATGGATTTCTAGCTTTAAATAGCGATAGGAAAACTCATTATGAAGTTACCTTCCGTGATGTCCAATGCTTAATTTTTAAAACATCAATATTTTCACACATTTTGTTCCAGCAAGTCTCAAACTCAGGCTGCAAAGCAGCAGATAGAATTACAAAATTTGCTCGACTGTTTCTCCAAGGAGTATCTGCACATGGTTGCATTGTTGTCAGTGACTTCCGTCATCGCAGTGTGAAAGCACATTGTGTGAATGATTTGCACTGTATCTCATTATTGCTGCAAGTTTTTATCTATATTGTTTATTTAGGATGTTGCATTTTTGCATTCTGAAAGATTTTATGGCATTTGGGTTTTTCAGGTTTTTTCCCATCCCATTTTTTAGCTGTCCATAATCTATATAGAGTGCAGCATTAGCACTGCTTGTCCCAGCAGAGAAATATCTGTCAATTGAAGACATGTATTGTTTGTGCTGCTTTTTGCTTGTCTTTTACAGTGTAAGCATCAAGCATGTTCATGTGCACAGACTACAGACTTACATGCCCTGCACACTGATAAATATAAACACACATTCCTACACAGATGTGCACTTACAAAATTATTGGTATCACCTACTTCCAAGTAGCTGGTGTAGCAAAATCAAGCAGTGATAAGTGTTTTCTATGGATAATAATATGTATCTACAAACAGGCTCCCTTCTGCCCCCTTGTTTCACAGAATACTGTGCTCAACTTTCCTTTCCTGGGTGTTGCACTGTGCTGATCACTGCCCTGCCTCTGCAAATCCTATTTGAAAATCTCATTTGCAGCATAACTGACAACAAAGGCATTACACGGTGTATGCCCTGCATTTTCTGCTGACTATTCCGTGCCTTTGTAAGTTATTTCTAACTTCTAATGAAAATACTGTGTGATCAGTTGATGACCTTTTTTATTTATTAATAGTCTGTAATATTAAGTGTGTCTAATCAAAGAATGGGTCCTTTCTTAAAAGTGCAAGGTGGAATGCATTAGATCAGTGGTACAAAAAGCAGATGTTCTTTACTGCAGTAGGCCTTTCCTTAGGTACTCTAGGAAACAGGGACTTAAAAATTAAATTGACAAGGATTTGAGGTGCAATCACTCCCAGCCACTGCAAGACACAGAAATCCTCTTGATATATACATTTTCTCTGTACATGTTTCCAAACTGTAATTCTGTTCCATGATTAAAACAACAACAACAAAAATAAAAAAAAACAACAAACAAAAAAAAATATTTGATATTTCAGTGTCTTGGGGCAGCTTCTGAATAATTACATGCAAAGTGATCTATTAGGTATTTATTGAAAATAGTATTGCAAAGCACAAATGTGCATTCTTTTTTTCCAGGAAGGTCATTTTTTAAAACATCCTTTGTAGCTGCTTCACTGACGTCCAGGGGTTTTTGCCATCCACACAGCACAGATTTTTTTGATTATGTAGATTTTTTTTTTTCTTCCTCTATTGCAGTTTCATATGCAAAGCATGCATCAGCCACATCCATGCTATCTCCTAAAGCAGTCATTCTGAAACCCAATCTGGGGACAGTGCAGACTAAATAAAATTTCATTTTGATTTGGCCTCCCGCTGAGAATGGGACTGCTTTGTTTCAGCCGACAGAACCAGCAAGCCAGAAAGGTATGTCCTGTTTTGCATGGCTGATGGTGTGACTTGAGGATCACAATCAGGCCGTTCATGCTCTCAGGGCTCGGCATCTCATCCACATCCTGTACTGTCTTTCTCTTTTCCTTGCCATTTGCTTTCCTTCTGTGCCGCCTGCCGTCTACCTGCAGGGCAAAGCTATGGCAGACCCTCACACTATTGTTTACTTTGGCATATGTTTAATAGCTGCATGGCTGTTTCAGGGTAGGGTTTGTCTATTCCCCCCCCCCCCCTCCACTTCCCTCCCTCCCCCTTCCCCCTTCGCCTTTGTTTTTTCCCTTCCCTATCCACATTCACTTTCCTTATTTTCTAGGTGTTGAATACACAAATACTGACTTAACAGAAAATTATGTAAGTACCGCTTGCAATGCTTCAGAGATTTTACTACGAGATCTGTAATGCAGAATTTTATTGTGAATCTGAGGAAACATTTAACAGCTTTGAAGGACTTCAAGTTTTCATAGCCCTTTAGAGATGTTTAGGCAGAAAAGCAGTCACACGTTACAATTAGTAGAAAAAAATAGATAAAAACACTTCTAGGAAGGGGTCTGGTTGCTTTGCCATCTTCACGTGTCTTGCAATTACAGCTGCAGTGTTTGGCATGGGGAATATCAGTAAATATTTCTTTCTCTAATTATTAGTATTTATCTTAAAGCCAGTTTGCATTACAAGAGGAAATGTACAGCACTTTCCTTTCTGCTGCTCCCCATCTTACAGAGGATGTGTTGGCATTGGGAATGACCTCTGGTTTAGCCTCTGGACCGCTTTTTGGACAGGGCACCAGGACCCCTGAAAGACTCCTTATGGTGCAATCTTCCTCCTCAAAAGTGTATTTCTCTGATAAAGCTGTGCTATCCCCTGTCTATGATTATTTTTTTTGGGGGGCAAAACACTTTTTAATGTGAAATAAAATTAGCATAAAATCTACCTTAAACAAAGGGCAAATTTTAGTTTTGCTTGCAGTTTATTTTAATATGGATAATGTCCTGTTTTCTTAGTAAGGTAGACTACAATTATGACTCCAAAGAAAATTTCAATCCTTAACAAAAAAACCCTTTTAAAAAATAGCATGTTTTATAGAGAACTGACATGATATGCCAATTTATATCTTCATGGTGATTTACAAACACAGAATTATGATGTTTTGTGTGCAACATGCCTTTGTGGTAGGTGATATTAGTAACAGCAAGTTATTCAGCAGTCTTATGGAATGTAGATAGTCAATTGCAACATTCTCTGCTCAACTTAGCAGGTTTTGTTCCCAGCTTTTATATGTTACTTCAATTCCACATCTTTCATCAGTTTCTGAATCTCCAAAATGACCAGGGATGCAGGCCCTTGGCAAAACCACACAGATGCTTGCATGGCAGAGTTTTGTGATTTAAAAATTCTCTTTCTTCCTAGCTTGTTAATTTTTTAAAAAAATTTAAAAATAAAAAAATATATGTGAGTTGGGAAATGCAGGCAGATCCAACCAAAGTTTGGAGGAAAAGAAGTAAAAATAAGATGATTCATTGGCCTCCATGTAAGGGAGGATAGGCCAAATTTGAGCTTCAGCTACATACGTTCACTGATAAACCACTACAGGATTTCCTGCACCTGACAGGATCCAGCCCTGCATGTTTTGTTATTCAGAGATGTTTACAATGTCAAATGGAGTTTAGGAACAAGTTTAAAAAGTTATCTGTAGTGATGTCACATTTTCTTTTAAAAAATCAGAGGCTGTAAAGAAACTACAAAGCAGCTAAACTTACAAGAAATAAGAGCTACGCCTTTTAAAAGGATACAGTGGGGAAAATGATCAGTTCTGTGGGTTTTCACTCAGTATCTCTAATCCTCCTACTTCACCCCCCAGGTAAGATTGGGCAGTTTTCCAAGTTACCACCTCTGCATTTTAATCAGAGTTTACAAAAATTAATTCCAACTTTATATTTACCATCATTTCATTTTTAACAAATAAATACAAGTTTTAAGTACTTTATGACAGAATATCCCAGTTCATTTATGTCAGTACTCACATGTACTGGCATGATTTTTGTTGCACAGAGTATTGTACATTATGTTGGTAACTGAATTAAAATTAAAAATAGGTTAAATAAATTATTACACGTGTGAATTGGAAATATATGACATTTTTATGTAAAATACTCAAAGAAATTAAGAGAAGTATTGTGTTTTTATTTGTGAGGATGTATTACTTTTTAAACAAGTGATATTCATTATGGTAAAGTAAAATAATCTTAACTACAGAATGCTCTTACTGTTCTGGATAGCTTTTTTATTAATTATCTAACTGTTGTATTTAACCAGGAATTAATGTAAACTTTATTCTGATGTTCTTAGGAAATTAAAATTCCTTTTTTAAGCTGTTTTTTAGAGCTATACCTTGCAGTCATATTCTGGATAGGTAAAAGAGGTGAGTGAGTTTTGGTTAGTTTTGCATTTATCACTTAAACAGATAAGAAAACTGTGAAAATATCAACCCAAAGTCCAAAAACAAAGACTTCATTCTTTGATAGACATAGAAGGTTGCTGTCAGTGGACTTCTTAGAGCTCTTTCTTATACAACTTAACTATAATTCATTATAATTATTAAAAAAAAAAAAAATAACAAACAAGAAACAGCAAACCAAAACCAATAAACCAAAGCAAACCAAACCAAAAAACCAAGTACTCAGACATGTAATAGACTTACTTATTTGTACGATTTTTTTAATGCAAAGGACTTAGTTATTCTAAGTTCTTTCATTTTTCTCTCACTTTTTTTGCTTTATTTGAATGAGGTGACAAGACTGAGATAAGTCATATGCATGCCCAGAAGCCTTTGGAGAAAATGGATCATCTCAACCAGAGAATATATATCAAATAGGATATTAGATAAACACACTCAGGGGGTGAGTGCTTACTTGTTATAATACATATACATGTATGTAAATTGGCTCCATGATGCTAGTGTGTATATATATATATATGTGCATATATATACACATGTGTAAATGTCTTTATACAAATCCAGAGACTGAGAGAGAGAGGGATGGAGGACGTTGTCACCGAAGGTCTTGGGCTCCATCAATGTCACATGGGCAGGTATTGTTACTGCGACAAAAACCTGCATGACCTGTGCATTTGCTGATCTCCAGCCCATCTGAATTTCTCAGAAACTTCATAGGTGATTGTCTCAGGAAATTCTCCTGGAACACATTCATGGTCATTCAATGTTAGTGTCTGCTTAAAATCTTCCTGAGGTCAGTAGGATCCCCCACATGAAAATCTGACTGGAAGATCAGGGTCTAAGGTTTTGGTAGTAGCCCTTTGGCCCAGTCAAAACTAACTAACAAATGGAGAAAAAGGTGACAGAATTCTGTCATAACACTGGACTTGGAACCTGTCAGCAGAATTAATAGGCAACTCATTCTCATTCAACTCAAACTCCTCATACTGATGTTCTTGCTTTATACACCTGATTTGACCAACACCAATAAAAATGGTCTAAAAAACTGGGAGAAGATACTATAAAATTGCATATCAAAGGGCAATTGACTAGCAGCAGATACTATAAAATTATATATCAAAGGAAAGCAGTAATATCCTGTCAACAAGTATGAGCATAGGAATCCATTGTGAACACAGTCCAACAGGGTTAAGGAACAGAATTGCTTTACTCTGGGATATTTTTACCCAATTTCCTTAGATATAATAAAAGCAAAACTCAAAGTTAGATTTTTTTTTTTAAGAAAAGTTAATCATAGGATTACTGATAAAGTTCACTGAAGTAACAGAATGCTAAAAAACTTAATGCCATTGCTTAGCCCTCCATTTGATGATGTTTGAGGCTTACAGAAAGTTGCATTTCTTGTTCACAAAAAAGAAAAGTGGGGGCTTTCTTAGCTTTAAGAATATATTCTCTACTACAAGAATGTATTCTTCCTATAATTATTGTTTTAAATAAAAATTTAATAAAACAATCTAAGTAGCTGATCAAATGTCTGAGTGTAAATTGTAAATGAACTTTCAACCAAAGCTAAAAAAACAGAGACAACAAGCTGGAATTAACTTTGTTTAGGAGTAGAGGCAGACTGAAAGCTTAGCCCAGCAGCTACTCAGAAATCTAATATTTCCTGAGTGGGGAGAGAAGGAAGTTTGGAAATTGTTGGAAAAAATGGACCAGAAAATCATGTTATTTGTAACCTATACACACCAGTGAGATTTCCACCATTGGCATGATCTTCTCAGAAAAAAGCTACACCCAGGGAAACTGCATCTAAGAAGTGTATTTTGAAAGATATTCAAAGAAAAGTCCTGGCACATCTTGAAAGATTTTCTAAAGAATGCATAATGACCTCCCATGTAACCAGGAATATAAATGTGTTAAAATGCTATTGATTATATTAAAAATAAAATAATAAATATATTTTAGTTAACTATTTATCAGTCTTTTCTTATTAAATGATCAAAGAATATTTTTCTCCAAAATAAGGGTTAGATGGAAGAAATTATTAGTGAATGTCTAATGGATGTTATATAGACCAGGAATGGATTACAGATTAATATAAGCATCCTCTCCTTCATTAAGTGTTCTTTACCCGATGGGGGTGGAGAAGGTTAGGTTATAGCAGCATTATGTCCTCACAATAAAAATACATCTAATCTCCTAGTGTCTACTGCAATTGGTAATTCGTTGTATATAATTTTCTTTATTTTTGAAACACTTTCCATCTACCAGCTGTTTGACAAAAACAATCATGAAACATTCTGAAAATAAACTTCTGAAATTATTTACATTCAATGGGAAAATTCCACTACTGAAAGAGTATTCATTAATCTTCTCTAGTGATGGACAAATCTCAGAAGCATCACACAATTTTTCCAAACATGTATAACAATATCAATGTTTGTCTACAGTGTTTCAAAAAATGTCTCTGTCCTCATTTTATCTAGGAACCTCCAAATAATCAGAATTTTAGTTGTTCATTAATGATGTCTAGTTTCACTTCTGTCTCCTCCTGATGTTCCTTTACTTTATCAAGCTGAGCAATATTTCCTCATGGGTGACAGACTACATTTCAGAGGAAATTAATTCCTTTTCCAATACATGTTTCTTTCAGAAGTAACCCACAAAATTTGATGCAGAGTGTAGCTACAAGAGGTACTAAGAAGCATTTTCTTCCATAGGTTTGGTTGGTTGGTTGCTTGCTTGCTTGCTTGCTTGGTGCTTTTTTTCCTTCTCTCTCCCTTGAATAAAATTTGCCTAAGTATGTGTAGTGCTTTTACTTCTGTGTAGGTAATAAAAGATGATTTTGCACCTTAAAATTGCAACAAGAGAGGTAAAGCCACAGGAATATTTACAGTATTCTTACAATCTCTCCTTATTTTCAAATGGGAGATCCAAAATAAACCAACCATCACAACAAAAAAAAACAAAAATATAATCCAAAAACTCCTCTAAAGGATATGGCTAAATAAAATTTACCACTATCTCAGTTCTTTTGGCCATAATGTAAATTATAAATAGTTTTTCATCTAATGAAACAGAAAACTTGGAGCTGTTTATAGTGGGTTCGGGGAGAGAGAAGTGATCTGATTTTTTGTGATTTTTCTCTCTTTTTTTATTAAGACATTCAGTTAAGGTCCAAATTTCCACTTTAGGGAGGTAAGACAGAAAGACTAAAAGCTGTTTTAGTAGGATCAGCTAAAATGGCAAAATAGATCTGGGTGTTAGCAGGTTAACAATGATAACTCACCTTAAGGTCCCTAAAAATAGAAGTGAAAGAAAGCTCATCAGTAGTGAAGAGCAAGGAGGCCAGTACAAAATTCTAAAGAATCCCATAATTAACTGACAGAGGGTCATATGAACACTTATTAAAATGCAACAAAGCACAACGGGGTGTCTCAAAGATGGAGTTTCAATCTCAGCTGTGAATTTCTTGGTTTTCTCGGTTCTAGCCAGGCCTGCCATGTTATTTTAATAAGTACTTTTCTCTACATAATACCTTTGAGAATCTGGGGAGAATATTTATATTAAAGGCTTAAGAGGGCAGTTTATAGACAATTCAGGGGACAAGCTTCCTTAGAAAGTATAAGAATGATACTATGGTAATATTTTAAGTTATATCTGTATCTGATATTGGAATGCTGTGAGATCAATGCATCAATTTAACTTCCGGTTTCAAAGGCAAGAGTAAGTTTTCAGTAAGAAATAGTGTTTCCCAGTGCAATATTCCTACCTCACCCTAATGCTGCTAAATACCTATGCATTGTCAAATCCTCCTTTTACAACATGAATACTATATTCTTTAGCTGCCCCGTCAAATAATTTAAATGAAGAAAAATAGACGTCCGGACAGTAAATGTAGATCATCTTGATAAAAAGGATTTTATAGTTATCTTGGCCATAAATATTGCTTTTTAGCACAAAACACATCTGTGTTTTAAACCATAAAGTCCATCTAATTTCACCATCTTTAACACCATTCTAATTTGGCTGATCTCTTTCGGGTTTGGATTAAAAAATGTTGCTGGAATTGGTTGATTAAAGATAATTGAAGTCAGAGAGGATTTTGGGAACCTCTGAAATACAGGAGATCTGAAGAGGTCTGAACAAAGGTAGGGCAGAAGGAGGATGAATCCTTCCTCACTTTCAAGAGCAGAGGGAAAATTGCACTTTATTTCCTAACACTCAGACATGTTGTATGCTATACATTTGATATATTGGCTATTGAAAATTTTTGAAATGCAGTATAGCCCAGGGTACATTCTTACATCATGATTTACAGGTGTTTTCTCATATCATAATATGTTGGCAAAACCTGGGAATATTATGAATAACTGACCTGGCTGAAGTCTTCATATACACTGTTTCATGTAAGTTTGTTAATATACTTAAGACCAGCAGTCTCTTCTTTATCCCAGGAGTATTTTGAAGTGCAATACTGTTTATCTGCTCATATGTAGGAGGGGTTTTCTGGGTTTTGTTTTTTTCTTTTTTTCTTTAGTAAGTAAGATTATGGCATCTTAGATTTAGTAATCCTTCATATATTATTTTAAGTTTTCTTTACATATGTGCATACCCCCACACACATATTTACCACTTGGAGGACAAGTTGGATAAAGCAGAAGTGTAATATCACACCTCCGCTTTCCCGAATGAAGGACTGGCCGTCAGCAGATACCCAGAGTGCTATTTACTCCCTGGAACACAAAGAACAAAATGCTCTATAGGCAACTGTCAATAATCTGGCCTCAGATCCTCATTGCTGGGTGACTCCTAGTTCTCTTGCAGTCACGACTCAAGCAGCAGTGTTGTGGTACACTGACAAACAGGATGCTAATCTTCCAAAGCCCTGCCCTCCATACCCATTATGTTAACAGGCATTCAAGTAAAACCTGCCCTCAAATGTGTAACCACAGTCCATGATGAATGTGGTGTGCAGTTTTCTAGTGGGAAAAGCAGGGGTTGTAGCTTGTTTAAAGGACTGGGTTTTGCTTCAGTGAAGGAGGAAGTGAACTAGGAGAATAGGAGGAAATGAGAGAAACAGTCATGAGAAGGGTCTCAAAACAAAGCAAAAACAAAAATCCTTGGGAGAATGAATTGATTATGTGTGTTAAAATAAAAGAAATTGAGTGAAGGGAAACTTTTACCTCCAGCTTCTCATATGATTAAGGGGACAGAACTTTGTGCAGTCTTTCTACCAGGTTTGCATCAAAGGTTACACTGCACTTGTTTTTGCCACTCTTCAATGACTGCCAGTCTATGGGAACATGAGTATTTGAGGATCCATTTGAACTAGAGATTCACGTACACCTGTCTGAAATTTGCCTCTTCTGTGTATCACTTGTGCATTTTCTGATTAAAAGAGAGATCTTATCCTCACCCTTCTCCTTCTGTCTGTGAATCCTTATCATCTTTGCTTCCAATTATCTAAGAAGTGCAATTAAAGAAGCAAGAGGAAAGAGACAAGTCCTCATGCAGTTCTGCTAAGAAGAACCACAAGAACCACCAGTGTGGTTACAGCATGGGGCTCATGAAACCAACACCCATTACTACATGTGGATGGAGTGGATCTCATGTCAGTCTGCTCTCCAAGTTTCCAAAAGCACATTAGAAACCAAGATGCTCTTAATATGGGGTGGTTCCTGAAACTAGTATAGTAATAAATGCGCCTTCCTGAGTCAAGATTCTGGAAAGTCTGTCAGTTTTGTTTGCAACCCTAGAATAGGACAATCTTACCTAATTTCCTTAAGTAGAGATGCAGATTTCCTCCAATATCTTCACAGTTTCCCCTAACTCTCTGGTTGTCTTCTACCTTCAGGCGAGACAACACAATATCTCTCACACTACTTTCATCAAAAAGCTCATTATGTCCTAATCCTCTGCTGGTCCTCACCAGAATCTCAGCTTTAGATATATTTATACATGTTGGTTTTCATTGATTTTTTTGTCTGGGTCTTCTATCCACAGTGCCCAAAGATGCCTTTGATGGTCACATTCTGAAAAAAGCCTGCATTTAAAAATATTTATCTGCATTTAAAAATATTGAATCCATAACCCTGCAAAAAGACTGATATGTTTTCCTGTTCTAAGCAAAACTCGTGGACGCTAATAATTTGCTCAGTATTTTGAAGCATTCACAGTTCATAAGGATAGAGCAATGAGCTACCCCCCAGAAATCCTGGATAAACAGCCACTCACTATACACAGGTTACCTGTATAGATCTATAGACCCAGTGATCCTAGACAAACTTGTTACATCATACATGGGGTACATACCCTCACAGCCATGGTAGCCTGACTTCTTTGCCAAACCAAAATTTTCCTAGGAGGAATAGGTAAATCTTATTTGAAACTTTTCTTCCAGCCCAGGCTTATTCATAGAAAGAGAGAAACTATAACGCGTGAGCCATACCATGTGGCAGGTACAGGGCATTAAAGATAAGTAGAAGCCTTGACAGAGTACAAGTCTTCCATAAGGCATGCTTTCCCTGCAAAATTCCTTTCTCTTGGAAGTTTTCATCCCCATAATCTCTGCTTCAGTCTGCAGAAGAATTCAAAACACTGTTTGTCATTCAATCCAGAGAGAAGACCTCAGTGCAAACTCTCAATATCTGGTCTGTCATAGCACAACGGAGCCCCTCCTCTGAGATTTCACGTTCCTTCCTGTCGTCCTAGGGCACAAATTCACCAGCATCCCATCTATTCAATCTGCACTGAGTTACTTCCTAGCAGATGCTTGTAAGCAGAAGGAGAACAATCCTGGGAAAGTCATCCTGCAGGCTTGGCTACTCCACAGAAGGAAATTCCAGGGAGAATTAATTTCCTGGTCCTTTTCCTGTCAGTCGAACAGGATTCCCTCAGCGATAGGATATCACCTCCCCACGCTAGAATGAGGGTGAATATTTTTGGAAGGTCCGTTAACCTTGCTTTTCATTAATGGCTTCCGCAGATTAAGTGGCTTGTCTCTGTAGCTCTCACACAAACAAACAATTTCTCACTATCTGTACATATTATACAGCACAACTTAGAAACACAGGAAACAGGACTCCATCAGTTAGTCCATGTAAATATCAGGATCTTGAATGTGCCCAAAAGATATCTGCATGACTTGTTCGTGAAATCTCCCAGCAGTGGAGATCCCACAGTCTCCTCAGGTGAGGTGAGTGTTCTTCCCTAGTGCTTAACTTTCCTTACAATTACAATTTTTTTCCTAATGTTTAACCCAAATCCCTCTTGCTATGACTCAAAGCTATTATTTCTTGTCCTATCCACATTGGGCTTGTCATACAGATTATTCACTTTCTCTTACATATCTCTCAGCTGCTATCATTTGTCTCTCATTCTTCTTTACTTTTACATAGAATAACTACAATGCCCTCGCTCTTCATTCAGAGGTCTTGTTTTCTGGTCATTCTCTTCTGATGTCTGCTCTCCAAAAAGCTCACATCTGTTTTTAAGGACAGTAGTCAAAAGTAGACAGTATTATCACTGGAAATGTCACTAGTTGCAAGCAGAACTCAGATTGTGGTTATGTTCTTTCCTCCTTAAGAAAGAGGTATTTTATTTGGTTTAATCCACAGTGCTTCTACACTTCTGGCTGTAAGGGGTTGATACCTAATAGCAGTTGGATTTTTAAGATGCTGTTTAGGCAGTTAAGGAATGGCTTTTTAATAATTTTAGCATTTTAAATGCTCTCCAAGCAGTTCTTGCAGGATTTTGTAATTATTAACATTTGCAATACAACTGTAAGGAAGAGAAATATTATTGTTGCCATATTTTAATGAAGAAGTTGCAGGTCTGCAAAATGTGTTTTGCAAAGTTATATTTTTTTTATTGTGCCTTGTGAAAAATAAAAGCATTGTTGGATTCTTCTGTATAGGATTCTGTAATGTATTTGAATTCTTCTTCCACAAAACATGATTATTCAATGAGTGTGTTCAGAGTGCAGATTTCCAAGCCAAGTCTCTCTCTTCTTAAGGGCTCTCAAAGGTGCTTAACTGTAAGCTCACATGATTAGTATTTTGTTCATTTCTGCATTTTCCATTTAAGTACCTAAGTTTTGGTCTTTCACGTGCTCCTGATCACTTTGCCAAATTCTTTTATCCCTCTTGGGACAGTTGGTCAAGGAGAAAGACAGGATGGCAGCTGGACCAACTTCATAGACCAGAAAAGAGCCTGAGGGAGAGGCTTCAACACTGAGCAGCGATAGGCAGAAGCGTCCATCTAAAGAGGGTCCTACCAGATTCAGAACATGGATTTTTTTCCAAGTTTTCTTAGTTTACAGTATCACCCTGATGTCAGCAAACAACTGAAACCCACTTCAGTCTTACTTCCCTCTTGTAGCTTCCACCAAAAATAGTTGGTAATCTGCTATCGTTACTAGGTTTTCAACAGCTCAAATGAGAGAGGCCTTCATTCTGCAGCAGACGTTTCCAGCTTCAAAAGGACACATGTACAAAATCAGAATGGTTCTGTCTAACCTCATTCATGCCATGACTAATTTCTTCTTCCTTTTCTTTTTAATCTTAATTTATGTGTTCGATGCATTATGTGAACAGATATGCATTGTAAAATGTGCTATGACATCAATTTCCAGCACTGCTAGGGTCTTTGCACATGGTGCAATCTGGTGCTTTAGTGGCATGTTCTCATGTGACATAAATTGAAATCACAGTGGGTCATAATGCAGCACAACAGGTGCATCAAAATGTTTTAAATGGTTTCTATTTTTTTTTTTTTTTTAAATCAAGTCAGAGTCAAGAACAATACCAGCCATTAAATTAGTTCTGCACAGCAGCTGGAAAGAGAGGATCAAGGAGAGGATACTTTTTGCTATTTGCAATGGGGTGCAAATGCAGTTGTGCAGTGTAAAACACTTTTTTTTTTTTCTTTCATGTGCTGTGATAAAAGTAGTTTTCTTACCAGTATAACATGTTTCATTAATACAATGTTTAAATAATTAAATACGGCAACTCTGGAGGCGATGGCTAAGATAAAAGTTTGTAGGCAATCCATTATTGTGATCAGACAGTACTTAAAACCCATGGAGATAAAATTTAGTAATTTAACTTCTGAAGTCAGTTGTTTAATAAACTATTACATTTTAATATGGTTTTGTTCTTGTCAAAGGGAATGATTCATTTCCCCTATGTCAATTGTTCCAGCTAAATTTATTAGTGGTTCCAGGATTGAGGGGGTGCTGGGTTCCTGTTTGAATATCACTACTGAGCTGTTCCCTTTCTCTAGACATTACCACTGGAATGTTACATGAGTGATCTTTAGTGGTTATAATTATTTTGTAGGCAAAGCAACTGTGATCATTTGTGTCTTCAATATTGATATATTTCATTAAATTTAATTCTGTTGGCAGAGAGTAAGATACTGGTTAAAGGGAAAATATAATTAGTTGTACTAGGATTAAATGTATATTAGTACAGTGTAATAATGGATGTCCCAGAAAGAAACCTGGCAAAACAATTAAATAGAGGGGAATATATCAGTAGATAAACTAAACAATAACTCTGCTGCTATCTAAGTTTTTCATAGTTTTAACAACCTTTGTTTGCTCCAGTTTGAGTATGATCCTCTAATTCATTTTCATTTATTAAAAAACAAAAGGCTTTTGTAAGAAACATATTCTTTAAGAAATGAAGAATGTGTTTCTATTTATTTGTCTCTCCCTTCTTATGAAGATTTTAGTTATGTAATGTTGGGGCGTAGGTTTAGTATTGTCTGTTGGGCTCTTTCTGTGAGTTGCTGCCAACTGATAAAAGAGCATTAGAGAGACTTGGTAATCAGTTAGATCATTTTCCATATGCCCATCCATTACTGATAGCAATCAGGGGTGGTGAACATTTCCATGCTACTTGTGCACAGAACAGCCCAGGGAGCAGAGAGCAGGACAGCAGGACAGCAGGACCTGCTGTGTCTTGTGCTGATCACTGCGACTCACCTGCTGTGGAGACCGCCGTAGTGCAGGGTGAAGATTAGGGAGCAAGGGCCTCTCTGCAAGCATTTGCTTATCACTAGCCTTGGTGACACGTGGGATTATTTGTGGCCAAGTCCCCTACCACAGCACTTACAGTTCTGAGATAAAAAGCTCGCACCAGGGTCCCCACCGCCTCTCCAGCTGAGATGGAAATTGGCATTATTTGAAATTCAAGGAGTTTTTACTGTACACAGGAATAATCCAAATGTGGAACGGGATTTGTTATTAACTGTAAATCCCCTTTCCCTTAGGAAAACCAGAGTAAATGCAGGAAATAAGCTCCCATTTATATACCATAGAGACAATGCTTCATTGTCACTTATATTTTAAAGTCACAAGTGAAAAGTAAACAGAAAGTGGGAGCAAATATCAAGGTGTCACTGGCATTGATCCTTCCACAGTGCAGTGAACAGAAATTTTGTAGCTTACTTGCAACCAATGAGAGACAGCTTACATATAGAGGATATTTGAGGGTTTATTCTTTAGAACATGTGTTAGTCTGTACCCAAGTCAAAAAGGAGGAGGAAAATCTTCACCTCTTTTTTACTATTAGCTCTACAAATTTCATATTTATTTACTCTTTACATTACAGTATTTTTATAAATTTTTAAATATTTCTTCAAACACACAAGTAGGAACCTATGTTAAGGTAATCCCAAGAGTTCATTTCCAGAATGCCTGAAGTTACTAGGTACTTATGAGGCAAACAAGATTTTAAAAAGTAGCTACAAACAGGATACTCCAGAAATTTTGCGTAGTCCATCTTAACTCCATTATCATCAAGTTTTCCCTCACCCGGGAGCATTCCCAAAACCATTATTATTCTCCCATAGATATGTGCAAGCTCTCAAGCAAATAATAACTTTCCTTCCTTGCATTTATTTCTTCATTTTAAATTTTATTTAGGACTGCATATACCATAGCCTGCCTGAAGTGCCACATGTCAAAAGTCATCTAGGTTCTCTCTGTGTCTTGACACAGAATTTATTGCAGATATAGTGTATGTTTTCAAACCAACATAGCTGTTCTGGTCTCAAGAACGGCCCTCAGCATTCCCCATTCCACTTTTCTATCATTTGTGTTGCGATTAATTTCCCTTTTCTTTGACAGTCCCATAATTTCATCCTTACAGAAGACCATAGGCAGAATGCACCTGCTGTACAATTTTACCTTCAGGCAAAGGGACATCTTTTCTGTAAGAATCTGTATGAGTTACTGAACATCCACCTTCCCACATTGATAACTTTTATTCTCTTTTTTGGACACTATCTCAAACTCTCTGACCCAGATATATGTTTTCTTCCAACACCTAAATTGCATGCGCTGGATTTGTACTGAGCAAGTCACACTGAGCATTTGTGTCATAGGAATATTTGTCAATACCACTGTTATCATTTTGGCATGGTTTTATCTTACTTCTTGTTCTTGTGACTCTGCAGAACCGTGGGCATGCAACCTGTAGCAAGCAGCAAAGAGTGCAAACCTATATTTATTTTAATATTATTACCTCTATTAGCATTTACTTTCTTGGTATGCCCTATGGGTTCTCAAAAACCGTTTTCTGCATTTGTAGGTGCAGGCAAAAACTAGTTTGCTATCAGTATGCTAGTTAGCGTGAGTATCTGCCAAATTACATCTCCCTTTTCTCCACACTGACTCTGTATATATACAAATAATTTTTAAAAACTCCTATACCATGCATTTGTAACGCTAGAGGTATTTAGTGTGTATACAACAGCAAAAGCTTCCTTGTTTTGTGCAAAGTGGAGACATAAGAAGCAGTGCTGTTCTGGATACCTATGCATCACATTTAGCATGATGGTATCCTAGGCACTGGCATAATAGAGGCATCAGATAAAATAATAATACTCAAATGATGCTTGCAAAGTTGAGCTCGCAAATGTCAAAGGTGATTTGAAGTGGACAAGAGTGAGTTTGAACAAATCAAGTAGGGGCTGCTGGCAATTGTTTCTCTTCTCTGTTCTTATTGAAACTAATATTGGACAAATTGAAAGAGTGATTGCCTTAGAGCCTTTGCAATGTCTTCACCAATCTATTGCCCATTTCCATAAAAAATGGGAGTGAAAATGGCAGCTGACTTCTTTTGACCTCTCTCAATTTCACAGGAGCTCCTGTCGGAGGCCTGAAAAAGTAGTTTTTCCAGCTGGCCATTATCTTTCATAGCAAGTTAGTTGGCAGAGAAATTGAAAAATATCAGTCAAATAATCTATTTAAGCTTGGTCTTTCTGTATGCACTATGATGTGAATGGAAGCAAACCAGAAAAAAAAAAAAAAAAAAAAAAAAAAAAAAAAAAGAGAGAAAAGAGAAGGATAAAACCCCAAAAAAACACAAAACAAAAACCGAACAAAAAAACACCAGCCTCAACCTGAAAGTGGATGAACAAGAAGAGTTATTTCATTTACCAGGCACTTTTTGTTTTGTTTTATCAAGTTGTTTTTCTGCCCCTTTGTCCTCACTATTTGATTGTCAGCAACACAGCAAGATAAAATGATACCCAGAGTTCCTGAATCCTAGTCCTCCTTATCTTCCTGTCTAATTGGTTTCTACCCTGATAGAATCATGGGCCAATGGCTATTTTGCTCCATTTGACTTGCTAACTCATTATCTTTCAGTCTAGTACCTCTCCTTAGGTTCACCAAGGTGTCACAACTCTCATTCCATAAAGTAGTTGCAGAAACACTTCCTTCTTCTAAGATTTAGAATCATGAAATTTCTTCTTAGAAACTTACAATCCCAGTAAAGTTTCTCTTCTTTACAAAGTCCAAGATGCATCTTCCAAGCATATGAGAGGAGTGCTGATGTTTAGTTTCTCCCAACTTTATCTGAAACCCACAACAGAGATATTAATTTGCCTTGAAATCAGGTTAACATATCCGGTACAGAATTTACTCCTAGGAATATTGTTTCACTTCTTATTCTCCTAACCTTCATTTGTCTTTCAAGTAATTAAAATTAGACAGAGAACTGAAGGATCCATGACTTTGGAGAACCCTTAAAACCTTATGCTATGCTGCAAATCACTCAGTCTTACTGGGACTACTCAGGAAACACCAGAATGCACCAAGTGAACAGCTTGGACCCTATTTCCACCTCAGCTGTCTTCCATCAGGCTGATTCTTTCTGCCTAAACCCCACGTTGCTCAGATGTATCATGACCCTGTTGTTGGCTCTTCCCTCACACATTTTTCAGTAATACGCCTCTTTTATCCATTGTCAGATTAACTGCAGGGTTACAGAGGTTCTCTCACAAATGTTTCTAGCTATCACTCTGCTTGGGTTTCTAGTTCTAACTTTCTCTGACTGCTGTTTAGTCACTAATCTATTCTTGTCTTCGGGAAGTAGATATCTTTCGGTCCCTTTCACTGAAACTAGGCACTTCATATAGAAAATCGTGATTTCTTCCGAGAAGGGTGTTTAACCTTTTTTTGAATCACAGTCACAGATGATTCTTCTTGGCTTAGTTTCATGGCTAGAGCTGCCCAGGTGCCCTTTCTTAAAATTTCATTTGCTTCTAAATGTAACCTTTCCTGCTGTGAGTCTTAAAAAAGACATATTATTTATCTTTAGAATATCTTGACTAAAGAATTTTGCTGAAATTTCAAGGTTAAAGAGATGTTACTGAAAATAAGATTAATCTAGTTGTAAGTTCTGGGTTATTTAATGTAATGTGATTGCTGTATCAGAAGAAGACTCCTTGAAAAAACAGATGCAGAGTTTTTCAGCAACAAAAATAATTCTTGTTTCTTATAGCATGAGTAGAAAGAAACAATTTAGACTTCAAAGAATCCTTCTCACTTTTTTGCCTTCTTCTACTGTGAATCTTCACCATGTTTAATTAAGGACTCAAACTAACTAGAGTTACTCAGACAAATAGTATCAGAGTAATTTGCTTTCTATCAGCAATATTAGGATAGAGCCAGGGAAGGAGCTGCATGAACAATAATGGCACTGAAATAGCAAACCCAGAGACAGTTACAGCTGCCATTATAAGACCCACTGGAGATAAGTTGTTTACTGACTGTGTTATAAAGTTATAATACCACAGCAGCAGCTCAGGTTTTCTGCAGAGCTGTCCTAGTTTCCATCTGTCACAGGGTTGTTGTGTTACAGCAAGAGTTTTTTGCAACTGGCAACCATTAGGTGATGGGCTGCAACAGTCGGACCATTTCTTTGACTCCTGATTTCAGAAAAGTTGATCTTCATGAAGGTGCAAAGTTTAAAGGTACATCATTGTGGTTATGCATGCCAAGCTTAAAAGTCAACCCATATTTTGCCAGTTTTCCCATACTGTGTGGCTTTTCTCCAAGTAATTGTTTTATTTTCATTTAATTTATTTTTGTTTTGGGTTTTTAGGACTTTAAGACATGAGGGCTGTCCAGCTACTAAGGGATAATATAACCAGATTAAGTACAGGTTCCAACAAACAGCATTTTTCCTTGCAAAGCTTGGGTGTTGTGGATCTACAGAATTTGCAGACTGAATATCATTATTTCACTCACAGACAACCTCCTATTCGCATGAGGCTGTAATATTAACCTACTTTTTTGTCTGTCCTTTCTAAACACTGAGGGTTTTTTTCCTTACACTCCCCACAGTGATTCTAAGAATGAGTCAGTTCTGACACGAGGTTTTCGCTAGTCAGAATCTAACCATGGCAATATGTTTTCTTAAAGATGTGTCTAAACCTAAACCTGACCATGGTTTTTATTTCTGCAATTATTAGTTCACTGCAGGATGCAATGCACGTGTATTTCATATTTGTTTACTCCAAAAGAATGAAGTAAAACAAAACATAATATACCTTTTATCTACATTTGTCAATCCTTTATCTTCTGCAAGATTTAAATATTAGACGGTGATTACCAGTGTTATGCAGATCCCCCTTAAAAAATTTCCTTGACATTTAAGACAAGAATCAGGATACACTCATTACTTTCATTGGGACCAAATTTTTGTTCTTGGCCTTTTTTCCCTCTAGAAACTTTTCTGCATTCATGAAGGAAGACACAAGATTTTTGTGTAAGTGGATAACTGTGAGGATAATATCAAACTGTATTAGCTACTGCAAGAAGCTGGGCTGACCAAATTGTGCCTTCCAGGACAAGTCCATTCTGTGCATTTGCAGGTGCTGGGAAGTTAAAAATAGCATAGTACACCTCTTGGACAGGCATGGCGTTAGATTTCAAAATCTGTATCCTTAGTAAGAAACCAGAATAAAAGGGCATTGTCGCAGACAGCAGCATGGGAGGTAGGGCTCAGAGTGCTTGGAAAGCGAGCTATCTCTGCAAAAGTATTCAGTGTGACCTACTGTCCTCTTACTCCATTTGCAAGGCTGTGGTCCAGTAGGTTTGCAATCTCCAGGGTGACAAATCCACATACAATTTTCCTCCAACCCAGCAGTTCTCTCTCTGGAAAAGTATGATTTTTGTGCTGTTCCTCAGCTGATACAAGGGAAGTTTCTGATACTGAGTGATAACAAACTGTGACAGTGCCCTGGCCAAAGCACGACTCATGCCCAAAGATGAGCAGGCAGTGTCCTGCCCTCCCCAGGGATGGGTACCAACAGCGCCGACCATGCGGGGTGTGGGATCGGCTGCCCCTCCTATCTGTCTGCAGGAGCCACGGCTTGCCTCAGACGCAGCTTTGAGTACTTCAAGCTGCAGTACTTTGTGGGCGACAGGCTCTTTTCCAAAAAGTCTTTCTCACACAGACATCTCGCCTTTCTAGTCATGCCACCCTTCTTTTTTCTATTCTCAGAGTATTCTTTTTTGGGGGTTCAGTGAAAGCACAGAAATCCCCTGAATGTGACCTTTATAAAAGATGGAAGAAGGATAAAAAGTGTTTCTTTTTAATGTATCTTTTACTGGGTCATTGTAATTTAAAAAGAAATAACAGTCACTGAGTTTTCTACCTTTTATCTTTGTTTTATTTTTAATTTTAGCAGTATCAAATTGTGATACCCTCCCCCTTTTTCATGAAGACTTTCTAGGGAACTTTGCAACTGGCAGTATTCAGAGCTCTTTCTCAAAGAGCTGACTGTCTTTTTCTCATGTATTTGTCAAGAATTTAAGTCCTGTTATTGCTTATGAGAAAAAAAAAAAATTAAGAGTATGATTCAAATATCCCACCCTCCTGTCATTAAACAGCTTCCAATCTTTTGTCCCTTTTGATGTCATAATCCTAGCAGTTCTCCAAACTCTTGGGTACTTATCTAGGGAAAACATGAAAATCAGTACCTGGAAAACAAATGGGTATGAAGGACAGGAAAAAAATTGTTATGGCTTATTTATATGTTTAAAGGAGACAAATAAATACATTGTATATTCACACACACACATGTATATAAGAGTTTTAAGTTCCTCTATACCCTGCTGTCTTCAAGGGGGCATGACAAGGCAGTTTTAGTATTCTAGTTAATAGCACAGACTATCACAGATCATCAGAATTCTAAACCTTTTTTCTACATTATATTCACTTATATTTTTGTGGGATTTTTCTGTACTTACTCATGTATATCTACCATATTATCAAATGTTATGTAAAATTTCAGAGATCTGAATTGCACTTTCAGCTCGCCGGTGTCAACTCTAGATATGACTTTTGTTTCTCTTGTAAAATCTTGCTTTTAAAATATGGATATAAAATAGCAATTAGAGTACTGTGTCAATCAGTGTCCACTATTTCAACCTGCTGCTTTCTCTTAGAGCAGCTTGTACATTACACTCTATTCATGCTGTGGAACTACCATGCCCTAGAATGAATACAAACTAGGGATAAAAAGCTTTTTGTTTCAAGACTCCACAAATGTGGAATCAGTTACCAGTTGATTTAAGAACAATTGAGAGCTTTTCCTGTTTTAAGATGGAACTGAAACAATACTTCGTGATGACTAGAAGTTGTTGTAATTGTTTTAATTGATGTTATTCTAGAGTTATCTTGAGTTATTCTTTATTTATATGCATTTGTTTATCGCAGGTCATGCTTGAAAATGGGCTTTCATCTCAATTTATATAGTCAGCTAACAAATATATGTATGTATGTGTATCAGCTACACTTGTTTATATTTGACAGCAAAACCATATGTATTCTACATCTATTTCTTGCCTTTATGTTTGTGCTATCGATTAAGACATATGAGTTTGATTTCAGCTTGACTTTTAAGTTTTCAGGACAAACCAAACAAGTATGTATCTAATAATATCAGCCAAATTATTGTTAGGCTCACAGAGCACAAATTAAGTTAAAGCATTGACTAAGCACATAGAACTGTACTTTATAAAGCGGTTCACTCTGTTTTTGCAGGGCTTTACTCCTGCACTGTGTTGTCTTTAAGCAACATTAGCATTCAGAAATTTTTCCTGTGTCTCTAAAGGCAAACGATGTATTAAAAACAATGATAACATCACTTGTAGAGAAATCCAGTTTGACATCAAGCATTTATTATCATAGCTGCTAAAGTAATGGCATGCTTAATTTACACTCTCTGTGAATGATAAATATCTATGTAAGAATTTGTGCCTGTCTTTAAATATCTAGCAAGCAAACTAGACAATATATAAGAGGAATAGAGAGGAAGAGCAAGTCATTTTTTCATCTGTTTCATTTACAAACAGAGAGTCACAAACGTGCAGCTGGGAAATATGTTTGTCTCAAAGCTTCAAATTTGTGACATGTTAATTCATAAATAATTGCAGTCACATGGTCTTCCTCGAGGGCATTAGCTCAGTATTCCCAGTACAGTACACTCACTTGTAATAGAAAAGAGTGGACAAAAGTGGTTTTCATAAATCAGAGAAAATTGATCAATAAATCCAAAACATCTTTCATTATTTCTAAAAGAAAATGAGCTTAGTTATATAAGCAACATTTTTTAAATTTGAATGATCTTTGGAAACTGGCAGGTGAGGAAATAAAGGGCAAGGCTACATTATTTTTGGTCATGGAATCTGTCATCTAAATGTTTCATAGTCCTGGACCTGAGAGTGCTCTGACTTGCATCCCATGCTACCCATGGACGACCTTATTTCCAGATACTAAATACTTCCATTAAACAAGAGCACTTTTCTATTGTTACAGTCATATGATAACATTGCTTGTGTCATTGTCTAAATGCAGCTGTTTGCAAAAATATAGGCTTTTCCCCAAAAATGTTGTCTTTGGTTCTCAAAATGCAGACTGAATAATACAGCATGAAAGGAACCTGAAGGAGCCGTTAGGGTCCATTGTGTCAATCCAGCTGCTACACATGCATATTAAGTCCACATTTCAAAATGCTTGTGAAGCTTTTTCTGTTTGTTTTGTTTTCTAGTCCACTTTTAAGTATTCATACTTCTTCCATTTTTCTTGTTAGAATACCTAAATCACTCTGAACTAGCCTTTGGACAAATTCCAGTTTTAATTGAAAACCATTTTAGCTACAAAAGAGTAATATTTCCTTTTTCTTTTTTAAACCAGGTGAAATTTAGGGAAAAAATCACAAAGATTTGACACACAAAAAAAATTATTGTGATTGGTTACTAAAATAAGCATCTCATCTCATCTGAGAGCTGGTTGTCAGACTCCAGTCAGCTTTGGATGATTCAGTCTCCTGAAAGTATGAATTAGAGTGGAAACCTGACTGACCCTGACTGTAGCTGTTATTGTTCAAACACCACAAATTTCTCTTTATAAAAACAGTTTTTTGTTCAAATATCAGATTAATTTGCTGTTGACTTATGTTTGTCAGCCAAAATTTCATATTTCTAATAATTAATTTGCTAGAATACTTTGAATTCAGAGAATCAATCTTGTGAGTATAGCTTAAGTACAGCATCACAAATGAGAATGCCAAATTTAAACTGTTTAGTCTGGGAATTTATTGCTGGCACTGGAATGGCTGTTGGCAGAACGTGTCCATATAGGGGGTTCGTTCAGCTACTTCATTTCCAGTCTATGTCATTAAGCAGTGGTTTGAGGATATTTTTGAGTGGTTTGAAATTGGTATTTCAATGCAGTAGACAACAAAAAGAAAAACATACCCCCCTATCCCTTTCTGTTAATTGTATATTTGCACCTCAGAATTTTGGATTAAATATTAATTTTATTTGCATTTATACTTGGGAATTGCTTAGAGTCATTTATAAAGTTTGTAATTAATATAAATGGCGTTTATCCTGGATTTTGATACTAGACCTAATGTTCATTTTGCAGATGTTGCTATTTTAACTGCCGAAGCTACAGAAAGGGTGTTGATCCAGCAGGTCGTATAGGGCTAGGGGCTTTGTGATCCTGAAAGAAATTTGGTTTAGCATTTGCCACATACCACGAAAAGAAAGTGTAGGCTTAGGGTATAAACTCTGTTTTTACTAGCTAATGGAAAGTATGGAGGTGAAGGCTCAAAAGGGCTTTAATGACAAACCTTGCCCTTGCCTGCAGCATGATGCAGAAAGGTGTCAGGCCCAACAGTCACTCTGTGTCTGGAAGGTATGGAAACTTCTGTTTCCAGCTGACACCTTTGTCTTCCGGCAGACCAGTCACCAGCCACTCTGAGGATGGGAAATGTGGTCACATATCTATCCACATAAGATGAATACACATCAGTATTAACTGAAGCCTGGAAAACTCATCTCTGTATTTTCTCTTTCAGATGAAGATAGGAATTACAAATAGGTGGAAAAATTAACAGTAACAAATAAGCCTCTCATTGTACTGCACAGGGTCAGGGAATCACAGCGCTATTTACCAACAAACATACAGGTCATTCAGCCCAGCCTTTCTTTCTCCTTCCCTAATGCATTGTGTCAAGAGTGATTTCTTTAAACTTAAACATTACTGATAGATCAACAGTAAGCCTGGCCTTAAAATCTTGCCATGAAGGTGATTCTGGAAAATTTCTCAATGGTTTTCTCCATGTCCTTACTCTTCCTACAGTCATACAGATCTTCCTGATATTTAACCCTATTATCTATGTTGCAGCTGAAATCGATTACTTCTTGTTTTGTCCCTATTGGCTAATGAGAACAATTAGTCCCTTTCTGATTAATAACACTTTTTTATGCAATTATCAAGTTATTTTGTCTTCCTTTCAGCTTCCCTTCTCTAGTCTGAGCATATCACAACCTCTTTAGCTTCCTTCTGGGCCTTGTTTTTAAGATCTTTCATAATTTTCAATGTCCTTAAGTCCTTTTAATTTGTCTATATCCTTTGAAAACTGTAGTAGCCCAAACTAATTGCGTCTCTCTGGATGAAGCTCAGCTGAACCAAACAGAGTGGAAAAGCTGCTTCCCTTGTATCAGACATGATGCTCCAATTAACACAACCTAGTGCAGCGTTTGTCTTTTCTGTGGCAGCATTGTCTTTACTACTTGTTCAATATATTGTCCATTATTACTCCTACTCCTTTCACTGGAGTTTTCTGATCTAACTAGTTTTATCTGTAACTTTGATCTTTCTGCTCTTAAGTTGTTCCACCATCTGCTTTAAGTTTCCATACAGCCTCATGTGCTTCCCATCCTCCCATACTTATTTGTATGTGGGTTTTCCTGATCTGAATCTTCGTCCTAGTGCCACCAATGTGCCCTCAGCCATTGGAGTAATTTTGTTATATCATCTGTAGACAGGCTTGCTCCAGTAGCTGAATTCTTTCATCAGCAGTACCAAAGCCCCATCAGAGGCTTATCTCCATAAAATCTCAACTATTACTACCATGTATGTAGGGATTGAAAAATTATATATATATACATGTTATTTCCTTGGAAAAGGACTATTTCGTTGTATGTAACTAATCAATGACATATGAAAACATCAATGAGGCTAGAATATAATTATGCAAAACCAAATTTTCTTATTTGCATGGACTTGTGTATTTTGATGTGGTATCTCATTCCACCTTGATTATAAAATCAAATATTCAGCAATCTACTCTGAACTGGAATTTCAAAACCTCGTTTCAGAAACCTGGGCAGGTGATGTTCCAGAACTGGGATATGCATGCATTCCAAACCCATCTGGGAGGCAGGCAGGAGGGAATGCAGCCACTTTTGAATTCCAGACCTCTGACTTTGCAGGACTAGCTGCTTCTAGACTTGCTGGCATAAAAGCCTTGGGAGACTGTTTTGTGTTGGAACTGCTACAACATTACCCTTTTGAAACACAGATTTGGGGAGATGCAGCTCAACTTTTCAAGGCTTCTTTTCCTTCAGCAGTAAATGTGGAAGACTTCAGAAGCCCAGAATGGACCAAATACTCTTCAAATTAGATCTTTAACAGAACAACATTTGTCAGTTTTGGGGGGCAAAATTCAATTTCACTATACTGATATTTTTTTCTCAAACTATATTGTTTTATTAGGAACTTTGTGCACACACTCAGAAAGACTTCAGAAGTACCCTTGTTTATCTATACACCTCTGAGTCTTTATAGGGATTTTCATGGTGTTTTTGCTGCAGAGAAGGGCTCAAAATTTCCTTATACTCTTACTTACCTTTTACTTCCTTTCCTCTTTATTGTGCATGAAAGAATGCTCTTTGCTCTTGCTGGGCCAATGAAGGTTTATACCCTTTATTCATTTCCTTTCCCCTCAAAACATGAACCGGAACAGTTTGCTGTGCTCAGGTTTCCATAGGTATGTCTAACTCACTTGCTCAAAATGCATTCCCAGGAGCAGACAAGAGCTCATTGTGCCTGCACACAACCCACACCAGGGCCTTGGGCAGCGTGCCCAAGCATGCCTGGCAGGGTCCTATCCACCTTCTTACATATTAATACCACCTAAGAATGCCCCGTGTGTTTGGGCTCACGGGATCTCACGTGTGCTGAAGAAGCATTTTCCGCCCAGGCATTCACTGTGTGCAGAGCTGGGTCCAGCCTGGCTGACACCCGTAGGGCACCCCTCAGAGAAGGAGTTATTCCTCTTCTCAGGGTGAAAAGACATTGCCAGCACAATCAGTCAACAGGCATTTTAGAGTGAGGAGTAGGATATGCAAAATATGAGAATTAACAATGTGTTAATAAATGTCTACACTTGAGCATGTTAATATTTATAGCATTATTTATTATTATATAGCATACATTTCTAGTGGAGAAGGATTACTAGGGAAAGAAAGAATTCTCTTTTTTATTTTCTTTTTGGTTTTATTTTAATTTTTTTTCTTTTTTTCTTTCTCTTTTTTACTTTTTCAAAGGAGAAAAAGAGAAAACAAAGTCTGTCTTGCTATATTCTCACTCTGGAAGCAATGCTGAGATTTCTGTAAGAAAATGTTTTTAACTCCATATCGTAGAAAGTCCATGTAAACAATGACTTTGAACAGGCCACAAGCTGAGATAGTGACACTAGGTTAGTGTAGCTATCCTCTCTAGCACAGCTGTAACTTATGCCAGCAATAAAGACTTTCTGGCAGTGTGTTATTACCCAATTCTGAAAGAAAAGAATTTTTATCAATAACAGTACTTTTAGATCAATATAGTTGCTTAAACATTAAAGCTTCTGCAGTGTAGCATTTAACAGTGTAGTTAAAATTAAAACCATGAATAAACACCCCAGCTCGGATTGACATTATATTACGAGCCATTCCTAATACAGATCTGACCATTATTTTGCCACTGCCTATGCCAATAACATTGCCTGTAGGAATAAAACGATTACTTGTATAGTGGGTCTGTATTTCAGACCAGATTCTTCCAAATGAGAGTGGGAGTCAAACCCAATGTACTGAGTCATGGTAAAGATCTTTTCAAGTCTGAGGAAAGTGTAACTCACAGAATAAATTACCGTACACAACATTTGTCTTTGGGCCAGTTAGCCAGTTACCACTTTGCAAGAATCATTCAAGTGCTCTTATCTCCTGTTCTAAAAGGCTTGCTTTGACGTGTTCAAACATTAGCTGCTTGTTACAGGAAGACTTACTTTCCAGGAATACAAAGATTCAGTCTTTCATCAAACTGTTCGTAGCGGTACATTTACTCTCTCTGAAAAAATTTTTTCTGTTGATATAGTTCAACTACACTGAAGAAAAAGAAAAAGTTCAGTTCTGAGCAGATGGTTAGGATGAATGACTGCAAGCCAGGGCTAAGAAATTACTAAATATTGCTTGTGTTCAGAGCATGGTAATATCTCCATATATCTCTCCTATTCTTTAGCTGTTTTCTTCCTCCTAAGAAAAATAGGAGTTAAGAACTATTTCAAGAGGTTTTCTCTTTTTCTGTTTTCTTTTCTTTTCTTTTCTTTTCTTTTCTTTTCTTTTCTTTTCTTTTCTTTTCTTTTCTTTTCTTTTCTTTTCTTTTCTTTTCTTTTCTTTTCTTTTCTTTTCTTTTCTTTCTTTCTTTTCTTCTCTTCTCTTCTCTTCTCTTCTTCTCTTCTCTTCTCTTCTTTTCTCTTCTCTTCTCTTCTCTTCTCTTCTCTTCTCTTCTCTTCTCTTCTCTTCTCTTCTCTTCTCTTTTGCCATGTTTTTACTATCTTCTATTTATCATAATATTTTCAAGCAACAAGAGGACCACAAAAAAGTTTTCTTCCATGATGTTGGAAGTAGTTCTCCAGAAATGGGACCAAGATAAAAATTTCCCTCATATTATGACACACAAGAAAAGACTCCCAGGATCTCTTCATTCTCAAAAATTACCTCTGACTGATTTTAGACAGCTAAAGGTTTAAGTCTTTATTGGTGTCATTATTGGAAGTCTTATTCTTAGCATATTGGAAGTCTTATTCTTAGCATATTAGGACTGATGAATAAGGCATGGGACATTCCACAATATCCCAGCTGGGGGATTATGCAGCTGGATAAAATTATCCCTATTAGTTTAGTTTTTAAAATTATAAACCTTGTTGTAGCTGAGAAGTAGAGGTATTATAGGACATAGATAGGGACAAAATAATTCCACAAAAATAATGTTTTAATTTTGAACAAATGTACCTTTAGCCAGAATGTTTGTGAGATGTCTTGTAATTTCTGCAAAATGGGAATAGAAAGTGATTTTTGAATTCTGAAATATAATTATTTAGAATAAAAAATATGATTTTGAGTTACTTGCACTTAGAGAAACACATGTGATGTGTTCTTCTCAAATTAACCGACAGAACAATATTGAATGCCAAACCTTGAATATCAAGCACTTGCAATGAAGTTCTCATAAATGTTACACCTTCATTCAGGGAATAATTCTGAATAATAAATCTAAGTCATAAACTGCTCTCATACAGTTCACAAATAGAAAAAGGAAATGAGGTTTGTCTAACAAATTATTTGTAGTGAATTATGCATCCAGTGACTACCTTGAGTCCCTAATCTGTATCTTCTAAAATTTGTATGGGATATCTCCTCTAAAGATTTTGCAATATAATTACCTAGATCAGTCATTTCCCAGCTGAATAGTCTATGGCAGCATCAATGTGCTTATGTATTCCTGGACAAGGCTGCTTTACACACTTTTTCCTTATGCTACTTCCATATTACCTTCCTAAGCAGATTTGTCACCTGTTCAGGGAGTCACTGTGGCCTCCATTTCCTTCAGTGACCTAAAATAATTAAGAGCTAAATCTCCTGTCTTCAAGGACTTTTGCATAATCTGAAACATATGCACACGAGTAATTTCATTGATTTTAGTAAGTCTATTCATGGGAGTACATTTAAGAAAACTTATTTGAAGTTTTGGGCTTTTAGGAGATTTGCCTTCTAATGTTACATGCTTCCTACATTGTCAGTAAATAGATTGTTATAGCCCAGCTATGTCTGAAACATACAACACTAACTGGAGGACCTAGGAAATATGTATAAGAAAAATCCTCAATAAAATTGATTTTGCTTGCATTTATATAATTATTTTCAGTTAGATGTTGGTGATCTAGATGGAAACATACTGGATCAGAAAAAGACCCCACGTGTTGGGATTTTTTTTTGCTTTTGAAGGGTACTTTGTGTCAGATGCCCATAAGAACCTCAGCATAACATTGCAGATTACAGATGTGCTCAGCAATAAATTTGGCTCTGAGCATTAAGAAAAATTGTGTATTTTTTCAGCCATTTGTGGAAATAACATTGACACCGGGACAGGTATAAATGAGGATGGCTGTAATACCTTTCACTGCTTGTAACCTATGTAGACAGCACTGGAGTGCAGCAGCCAGCTGAAGGAGCTCGCTTTTGGAAGGGAAAGGCAGAAGGAAAACCTAAATGGGTTACCTGTTCGGAACAAGAAGCTTTTGATTTAAGAAATATTAAAAGTGAGTTCCTGGATTTTATTCCTGACCCATACCCAATTAATATATTTTCCATAACCAAGACACTGTATTTGTAGAATTTATTTAATATTAATGGAGGTATTAAAGGGATAAACTAGTACCTGTAAGATGCTTTTAATTTTTTTCCTAGGTTTTGTTTCAAAAATATAGAAGCTGCTTCTGAACTAATCAATCAAAACTGCCTTTCTTCACGAAACAGTGCAAAATATCTTCTTTTTAAGGCAAATGAATTTGGGGACTGGTGAGAGAGAGAAAGGTAATATATGCTAGAAAAAGTGCCAGAATTTGAAATGGAAATGACTCTCCAGCATAACATGCATTTTGATATTGCTCATATAACCATTCAAAACTTGTATTTCTTCATTTGGATGCATAAAACTATTTAAAAATGTCTGTTACAAGTCTTTTCTTCCTGCTACTTTTTAAAATTTCCTCGAAAGAGTATTCTTCAAAGTTATCTTATGACTCTTAGAAATTCCACTTCTAGGAAATCTCACACAAAAATAAGCTTGTTAATTAAATAATTTCACCAATTACAGAAAAAATGTTCAGAAGAAATTATTTCTTTTTACTAGGGTTTTTTGCAGAAACGTCCAACTACCTTATCCCAAATCTATGCAAAAAATTATTTTTCTTCCAGCAGCAAAGTATATCAGTTCACTTACTATGGTAACTATAAAAATATTTTAATCACCAGTAAAATTATTATAAAGGACTAGGCTTATTGTAAGACAATAGTTATCACCTCTCTGTTAAAGTATTTAATTTGAAGAATTTTTTCAGTAAAGTGAAAAATTTCTACAATATTATTTTACTGTACACACATATGTTTCATAAACTAAAGGATTGCTTTTCACACACACTTAAATTCTGATTTAAAAAAAACCCAAACTATTTACACAATATCTCCTCATTCTTTAGAAGAAGCACTGAACAAAGAGTACTGAGACCCCTCCCAAGAGGTTGACCTTTCCCCTGTGATCTAACCTCACTTTTCTCTCTTTTCTTCTTTTTTAATAACTTCATGGACACCGTTTACCGGATACAAGAGGAATGGCTTACATAAAGACACATAACCCAGCACTCATTTTAATATTCATGAGGTCATTGGCATTATTAAAGAAATTCAAGTAGGTAGTGAACACTGGATTGCATTCCTCCACCATATATCTTTTATCTGGCCGTTAATGTGAAACATTACTAATGCAGTTTTAGCTTCTCCTTCTTTGGAATTGAACTCTTTGGTGGACATGTAATACATGCTCTAGATTCTCCAGTGTGTTTACCTCCATTAACAACCACAACTAGTTATAGTTGCTACCAGGATTCTAAAGAGATGAGAGTTCCCAGACCCAGAATGTCAGCTTTGAACTCACTGAAAGAAAGAAACAAATAATTTAGAAAGTACTCCCCTCAAGTCAAAACTTAGATGCTCATTTCCCACATCAGATTTTTTTTTTCAAAACTTGCTAGGAGAGGCCAGATTTAAATTTCAAAACCCATGAGGTAAAAAGGGAACTCCTTATTATTACTGGAGTTTTTTCTGTACAAATTTTGACATTGTCCAATTGTATCTCTCTACAAAACAAGAGATCATTTTAGGAATAAAAAATACAATTACTACATGAAAGGAAACAACATTCAAATGTTGTTAATTAAATGAGGGAGTGAATGTCAATGTTAATGTGTAGGTACATAAAAAGAACTTTATTTTGCAGATGTATGACAGGGCTCCCTGAAGAACACAAGTTTTTCTATATTAATTCCATGGTAGTTGAAAGCTACATAATCAAAAACACCTTCAAAGTTTGGCAGAAATTTAACATTGGCTGTTTAAAATAAAACGTCTGTATGGAAAGTTCAGTTTTGTTTTGCTGGGTTTTTTTCATTCCCCTAGGGTGGTTGTGGTAGAGGAAATATTTTTATCCAGGCCTCAGGAAATGGTGGTCTGGTTACGGTGGTGCGGATGGTTACATGAATAGAATTCGCTCAGGGCAAAGCCTACCATCACTTCCATCTGCCCCCAAACTCCTGGACTGCAAGAACTAATGGCAATAGCCACCCAGAAATATCACCCTTCCAGCGAGGAAGGGCTGTGGAAGCTGCTATCCTGAAAAAAACCTTCAAGCTCAAGTGAGGTGAGTCAGAAATGCACAAGATATTGGTGTGGATAAGGAGACTCCTACTGAGCTACATTTCAAAAAAAAAAAAAAAAAAAAGTGTGAGAGGCCATCATATACCTAATATAAATGGACTAAAATGACCAGAAATATCGTTTTCTGATGAAGTCTTTGTTCGGTTCAAGTGAATACTTACAGTAGAGACAATGTGGCATCCTGAAGTTTGCAGAAATTCTACAGACATTCTGAAAGTAGTTTGACCAATTTTCATTCCTCTTTTCAGGACTTTACAGCCATTTCAGTTTGCCCCTTCTAATACAAGAAAGCCCATTTCCTATTCCAGACCGGAAAACTGGTGCACAATTCCACGTAGATCTGTCTCAGTTCTTCAGTAAGTCTGCCCATTCTGAACACCTTACAAACTGGTTGTCTTTTTCTTGGCTTCTTAAAAAAATATGAAATGAAAATGTTGACATTAGCTGTCAGGCTTAGAGTACACACAGTTTCTTAATTCCTGAAGGATCTTCCATGTAAAAAGTTCACTAATCATTTATGAGTTCAATCAACATTCTGTCTTTGATAACTATTCAAACACAAGAAGACAAGTATCTATACTGATGGATTTAATTTATGAAAATACTCTTTTATGCTGTTATATTTCAGCTTTTATTTTCTCTGTGTATTCCACTTTTGAGATATTCTCCATCACATTATATTTAATTTTCTTTGCAGCCCAATTTTTTTATTTGACATTTTTCTACAAGAAACCCTTAGCTTCCAAGCTGAAGAGCAATAGACATTGCTCTACCTTCCACTTTCTTCACCATAAAATATGACAAAATGCATCTTATTTTCTTTTTATGTTGGTGGCTGTCCTGTACTTTTAGATGTAGCATTGTTTTCATTTTCAATTAACTTTGCTAGATGTCAGCAATTGTCTCTTAACTAAGACATACATATTTGGAAATACTACAGGAATCTCAGAGGAAAACCTCATGGCAGGTCAGCAATAAATTTTGCAAGGGCAGAGGGGATGAGGGGCATGGAGGGAGGGGAGACATACTGTTATAAGATTACAGCAAATATCAGGCATAATTTTTACAACTGGCCAATACATTGAATTATTAATTCAATAGAACTCAACTTAAAAACAATATAGTGCATTAAGAACAGATGATAAAATAGACTATACTGTGGTTTACCTCTTTATTTGTCAAACCGAAGAATTCCTACTAAGAAAGAACTAGTATCTGGCAAATTGCCTGGTTTTAACATGTGATGTTTAGCAGGTGGTATGGGGAGCTGAGCCTTAGCTGTAGTCATGATGGATTAGCAGCACCTTTGGTAGAGCTATTGGTAGACCAGCAAGTCTGAGACTCAGACTTCTTTTTTACATTCACCTTACCTCAGACTTTATTTTTCTTTTTTCAGATATTCTGGGCCCAATAGTATCAACAAAGAGTCCAGGGAAATGAAATTGTTTTGTATACATTGAAAAAGTTCTGGCAGTTTTTCTTTTGAAGTGTTCCTAGTATTCTGTGCCTGAGAGTAAAGGCTTGAAGTTTTAAAAGGATTCATAGGATTGATATAAATCCAAACCCATTCTAACTTGCACAAGTGAAAAACTTTTGGGAAAATATTTTCACCAGAGATTTCACAGTATTACAGACTGGTGCTGATTTAAAGGGTCTTCAGAAGGTCTCTGGTTCAACCTTCTACTAAGAGCAAGCTCAACATCAAATTCAAAAGCCAGGTTGCTCAGGACTTTGTCCTGTCAGGTCTTGAAAACCTCTAAGGGTGTATTACATGATCTCTCTGGGCAATCTACTATAGTAATTTATTTTCTTCAGTTAAAAATCTTTTTTCTTATATCCTGTCAGAACATCTCCCATTCCAGCTAAGTCCATTATCTCTTGTGGTCTAGCCATGCACTTCAGTGATAGAATTATCTCTTCATCTGAGTAGCCTACTCAAAAATGTTGAAAGTTGGCTCTGAGATTCCTCTGCAGCCACCTCTCCAGGCTGAACAAAACCTGGCTGCCACACATGCTCTTTATAGGAAATGTGCTGTTAGCCCCTGGATTGATTTATGTGTTTCTTGCTTTGCATTCCCAAAACTGACGACAGTATCTGGATGTGGCCATGTTATAGGAGAATAATCATTCCCTCAACAAATCACACACACACACTTCCCACTGAGCAGTGAACTGGAGTGGGTATTTAGGAAATAGGAAGCCCTTACCCTCTGAGGTAGGGAGTCAGGATCTTCATGGGTAGAACAAAGATCAGGACAGCTTGAGGCTGTCTAAGACTAACTGAATATTCTGAGATAAGACTTTTATTGTGAACACTGAATCTCATGCTGAATTGACAAAGGATTTCACTACAGTGTGTGGAAATGGGGCTGGGTTAAAGGACCACTTATGAGGAAGACATTGAACAGAGAAGGCTGTGGCAGATTGGAACTTAGAGGGCATCAAGGTTTGGGAAAACACAAGGTGACATCTGTAAAAATAAATAATACGTGAATGCATAATCAAATGCAAAACATTATGCATATTTAAAAGGCAATTTTTTTGAGTTCTTGACTATGTCATTAGAGCTTTTGGTTGTGTGTAATGTGTATCATTAAAGACTATTTTTTATTTGCATCATATAATATACTGTTATAAGTATTTGAATTTAAATTCCATATAAAATTAAGAATAGCATATTTCTCCATCTGCCTTAGTTTTATTGACAAATAATGGAACATCAGCAGAACTCTCTGAAGGAAACTCAGAACCTCAGAGGTTGTACAGACTTTGCTTTTCTTTTTTAAACCAAGATTTTCTTTTAAAGGAAGAACTGAAATTAAATTTTCTATCTTTCAAATCCCCCCAGCTGGAATCAAGAGTCATAATCTCTGGCTTCTTGAAGAGCAAAACTTGTTTAAACCATTCACGAGGGTTACTATTTTATGCACATGAGTAATACAGCCTCTGTAAATCGAACCTGATGTTATCTCTAGAAGCATTATGCATAAGATTTATCTTCAAAGATATTTCTGAACTTAACTTATACATATCTTTGCACTTAAGTTTGATTTGATAACCTGTAGAACAGAACTAATTTGTTTGTGGTTTTCTGTGCTCTTCTCCATACTGGAAAGTAATCTTTACCAACTACACATCAGTAAAATTGGTAGCAAATTTATTGGCACCATCCATGGTTCTCTGACAAGAGAGAAAGGGGGGGGGGGGGGAAGGGTTAAGAGAAGAAGCAAGAAAAAAGAATGGGAAGGGAAAGGGATAAGAAAAGGGAAAAGGAACACCAAAATATAAAATATGATCATAAGTCTATCAAAGGGGACTTAGAATATTATAAAGAACCTTGAAATACAGTAGCAAAATAAGAAATAATCATACAACCATAATTCAGCTTTCTTTGAAGACTGCATAATCAGTCTGGGTGTTGAGTAGTCAAGTTGATGATTCTTAACTAATTTATTTCTTTTTTAAGCGTGCTATGTGCTTGTTTAAAACACTAATTTACTGTCATTGTGTCAAAACTTATGCTTCCAATCTCTCCTGCCTGACTCTGGCTGCTTATCTGGGTTTATCTCTTGTGAGGTGTCACTAGAAGGAGGATGACTAGGATCACCAATGGAAGGAATCAGGATGAATCCTGGAATACGCAGACCAGGCAGAAACAGTGTCCTATAGTGAAAGTTGGAAGCCTGAAGTACTGACCTGTCATTGACATGAGGCCACATCTCAGTATTTCCACAGAGAAATATTTTCTTTCTCAAGTGAATTGTTTTGGGGGTTGATTTTTTCATCAAAATGTCAACATTTCACACACATAATATCAATTTTCCAGCCATTTTACAGTTGCACACGATACAAATGTATGTGTATCTCCTCTATTTTTCCATACTAGCTGTTTTTTCAATAAGAAATTATGGAAAAAAGTCAAGCTATGTCAGAATCTATAGGTTCTAATAGTGGGATTTATCCAACAAAGTACAAAAATCTATAACTGAGACATCTACATCTGAAGTTGTCACCCTGGACTCTTCATAATCAATAGAGAGAAATAAGCACTTTTAGGGTATGATTCATCTCATCCTGAAGTATATGGCTAAAATGGGTCAGCTGAATCATGTTTTAAAAGCATCTCTCTCTCTCCATTGGCATTAGAGGGAATCTATGATATGGACAGCTCAAGTTAAATAAAATTACTTATGCCTTAAGAGTCTATAGAACCCTTATTCATAAACTGGTCCTTTTGCACCATAATTTCACCTGCTCATTTTATTTGTTTCCAAACATATGATGACTTTTTCTTCTCCCCCTTTTCCTTATTAAGCCAATCTTTTTATCTTCATTATTTTCTACCTACATTGCCCTGCACATCCTTTTTCTATTCCACTCATCATCACAAAATCAGTCTTGAAGTCAGAAATTTCAAGCCAAAATCTGAGATAAATGCATGTCATATTACCAAAACTGTGAGATTCTGCTGTACTGACTGCCTATTTTTCTTGTTAGTGTCACCATTAGTCTGTGGCCTATTGAAATACAAGCCCTGTAACCAAATTACTTACACCAGTTGTCTGATATAGGAGGCCAGGATCAGACAAAATATTTTCCTGTTTGGTTTCCCTACCTGGACTACACAGAACACTTTAACAAAGGGTATAATTTAATACAATAATGAATTTCCAACTTCTTTGTAACTATCTATGGATGCCACAAATTACAAAACTTCTTTTGATGCCTTTGCTCACATATGAAGCAAGGATTTTCCCAAGCAGAGGCTTGGGAGTGAAGACTGCAAACACAAAGTCATATAATTAGTAAAGTTAATAGGTTCTATAGTCAACACAACTTTTCTGCATTTTGCCATGCCACAATCCTAAAAGTATGTGCCAGAGACATTGTTATCTCTTTTAACCTCTTCTGGAAATGAAGCGTGAATGAAAGTGACTGCAGATCTTTTCCATTAATTTCTCCAACATGGAGCAGCATTGCCTGACCAGCATACTGAAGGAAAGCAAACAGCAATAAATCTGACTTTCCCCTGGGTAAACCCTGCAAAGGAATATAAAAGAGTGAGGGGTGGGGTATGAATTTCTCTTCAATGCACCAGTAATCTGATTGGACTAAATCTGGGGTGGAAGACTTGGATTAACTCCCAGCTACATAGTGCAGGTTTTCAAATTTTCATAGTGCAAGAGGAATTCTTAGATCATCTAATCTACTTTCTTCTTGATCACAGGCACTTATCTTTCACACAGTTATCCCTACCTTGAGCCAAATAGTTTCTCTGCAGCTAAAGTATATCTTCCTGAGAGTTATCTAATCTTGATTTGAAGATCTCATGAGATGGAAAATCCACCACTTCCCTCTATAATGTGTTCTGATAGCTAATAGCTATTAGCATTAAAAGTGTGTGCCTTATTTCCAATTTGAATTCATCTGGCTTCAGGCTCCAGCCTTTGGTTCTTATTATGCCTTCCTCCACTAGATTACAGAGTCCTTTCATATCCATTATTTTCTGCCTGGGAAGGTATATATGCCATAAGGAAGTCACCTCTCAGACTTCTGCTTCATAAACAGAAAGATCCAAATCTCTCACCAGAAGACATTTTTTCCTTTTTTGAAAGAAATACAGAAATGTATTTCCCGTCTACCCTTTCCAGTGGCTTCATTGACTCTTTCTGAAAATGAGGACTGCGGAGTTGATGGAATCCTCCAGAATTATCCTCCCCACATTATAACAGAAAGACCAACTCTCCTGCTCCCTCAGTGACCATTCAGCAATCATGTTGGGGATTTTCCACATCACCCCATTCTGAGACATTGTTTGGTTGCTTATCTAGTATGAATCCTCTGAAGTTTAAGCCAAACTTTTCAATCATTCTCTTCTGTGGTTTTCATCCTCACTTCTTGAAACATAAGGATGGGGTTGTATTAAAATATCCTAATTTTAATAACTTAGTTACTAAGCATTCTTTCTTTTCTACCTTGACAGTGTTGTCCTTTTTTTTTTTTTTTAACCACTGATTTATCCATAATTTTTTCCAGAAGTAATTTTATTCCAAATTCTGGACTGTTAACAAAACACTTGCAATTATTTCTCTGGTACTAGTTCTTGTGAAATCAGAGGAGAAACATCCCATGCTAGCTTTGCAATGTTTTGCATAAGAGTGGCAGAAGGGAAAGAGGTCTAATATTGTCTTTTTACCTTTTATAGTATTTATTATATGTTAGGACTCATTTAGAACTATCATCAATGTGCTGAACATTTCTCCAGCTGCTCATAGGAATTCTTAAGTGCTGGTTATCCAGTACTGTGGATTTCAGAATGTTAATTACTTGTTTTTGTTGTTCAACACCCTTTTTGAGTACTAATGGAAAATCCTCTTCATTATCTTTTTATGATACCAGTAGGCCTGAACTTTTTTTTAACTTGAATGGTTATGTCACCTAAAGGCATTAGTTTTGATGCATGTAAAAGTATTGCAGAATTTGGAATGACCTGGATCAACAGCTGTAAGGCAACCAAGTATGGCAGAATTTAAATGTTATGACCATACCATAAAGAAGTCTGCTTTCTTAAACTTTTATGTGTGTGTGTGTATATATATATATAAAATCCATAATCTGGGGAAGGAAAGCTCAAATCTCCCTCTTTTTGAATGGGAATAATGTTCCTGTTCTCGTCTCATAGAAAATGGTGCAAGCACTGAGATAAAGGGATTTTTACTGAATAAATTCTGAAGTTTCCCACATTTTCTAAGTACCTAGACACATAGACACATATTTGGCTATTAAAAGCAAATCCAAATGCCAAAATGAAGTTTCAAATGTTTGGGGTGTTTATGCTGAAAATATAAAGAAAAAATACATCTGTTCATATTTATCCAAAATTAAATATAACTCTCACCAAAGAACAAAATATCAATTATCCATAAAACATACCTAAACATATAATTTTCCTTTATCCGATTCAAATCATAAGTCTGCACTTTCAATATCATACTGAGCAATATTTCCTCTTCAAGTTTCTGAAAGTTCTGCAATATATGTAGATTATTTTCTTTGGCAAAAATTAAAAATGCCATCTTGTTTATACCCATTTTCATACATTTTTGCTTGGTTCCTCCAGCCACTGGTATCAATTTTCCCCACTTTATGGATTCTAATGGGGTATACATAGCTCAGGTCCATATTACATTTGTCAACACGAAGTCTTTTGTTAGTAATGTCATCCATCTACTCTGACCAAAGACAGAACCTGCCCTGCCCATGAGCTGGAGCCCCCTCTGTCAGTGCAGCTCATTGGCCTGGCAGAATGAGGTCCAAATGACCTCGTGGTCCACAAAAGCAAAACCTTCATCTTCAAAAGTATTGTGCAGCCAAAGTTTCAACAAGAGTGTTCTCTGTCTTTTGTTCTTGCTTTTGGGGTCAGGAAGATTTCCCAGAATATCATACTTATTGCCTTCTTCACAATGGTGCTACCATTCTTCCATCTGCTATTTCGTTTTTTTTCTGGTGAATACAGCATAAGTATAAAGATTTACTAATTTTTTTCATAAAGCTTCACAGTTGTGGTATAGTTAACTTGTGGTTTGCTCTTCAGCAAAATAATTGAGAAATATCTGAAGGTGATTTGAGGCAATATGCAGCAGTGTTCCTGGTCTGTGTCTGTAACAGTAATTAGAAGAGGTTCAGGAACTAATCTTTTCCCCAGAGTCCAATGATGCCAGTTGGTGAAGTCTACACTGTATATGACATTTCCTTTCTTTGGGGGTGCAGATTTGTCTTTGAATCACCTTCAAACATAGTCTGCCAACCACGAAGGAGTCTAGACCTTCAACATGATATTTTCCGGACCACGAAACCACATCCATGCTGTGCCTAACAATTAGCACACACTCACAATTCATTAAAGTCAGCCAACATACCTAGAAGCTTCCTATTTATTTCGTTACCTAATCTCCCCATTTACAGGGTGTTAATCTAGACAACTCAAAATTCATGCCTTAAATATCTTTGCTGAATCACTTTTTTATTATTTGATCACCTATGGTTTAGACTCTCTAGTACCCCTTTTTATCCATGGTCAGGCTTATCTGACCATGATACTCAGACTTATCTGAGTGTCATTATGAGTTCCATTTCTTCAGTGTCAGTAGAAGAGCTCACACCTGCTAGGATTCAACTTCAGATAACCCTTAAAATGGGAGACTTCCAATTGGGACCCTGTCAAAGGCACACAGATTTGACTCCTGGGGTAGGGGGAAACATCCTGCAAGGTTGCTGACTCTGAGAGCCTGGCTGAAGTGACCTGCCCAGCATTCCCACCCAGCAGTGCCACCAGGGAGATCTCCTCATCTACCTGGAAGCCACCCAATCCAAGTGCTTGAAGCTAGAGATGATTTCCATTTTGTGGGGAAAACAAACAAACAACAATATAAAGACAACTAATATGCAATTCAAAGACCTTTTATCCTGGAATGGCTGCACATTCAGACACTGACAGCTTCCTCTGAATCATGCTGTACTACAGCCCCAGACAGAAGAGTGGATTAAATAATATTGACAATCAGTGCCTATTCAAATGCCCATTTTAAGTGAAATAAATACTGCCAGTATTGAAAAACAATATTTAGGACAGAAAAATCTCACCTGTCTCTATTGTTACGTAATGTAATTTAAGTGCATATACTTAGCTAACTAAAATGGTTACATACCACCTTGCTTCTTGTGACATTTTTCACAAAAAGCTACTCAGGGCAGTCCAGTACTGTGTTAGGGAAATGAGAGGAGCACTTATTCCTTCACATTAGTTAACATGTCAAAAGCTTTTTATCTCAAAGATATTAAATGGTAAGAACAGTGTGTTTCAACTTCTAAATTGTCATACATCAAAGATTTTGGAGGACTTCTTTTTTAAATTGACAGTTGTCATTTAATATACCGTATGATCCAAAGCATATTATTTCTGAATGTTACCAGGGAGATTTCATTGGCTTTTGTGACATTTCCAGTCTTTGGTATAATTGGCTAACAGCTTTTTTAACCTAATGTCTTTTAAGAAATAGTGTACCTGGTGGTCCGGTGTATCACATCTACTGTTTCTCTTTTCTTTGTTGTCCAAAAATGTTACCGTAATGATAAAAAGTGACATTATTTTAAAAGATAAGAAACACCAAAATTATTTTCTGTCTGACCTTTACAGTTACCAGAACAAGCAGCTTCTGTTAGCAAAATAGTTCAAGCTTTTTATTACAAAGGATATTTGGCAGTATTCCATAAGAAAAAAAAATACATGCAGTTCTTGTCAAGGGAAGTCATTAAGCCCTCTCTCCTTATGCCATGCTAACATTTTAACAAAAATAAAATTCTGGGTATTTTAAGATAGAGGAGGAAGTTGACTGTGAGAGGCAGGGATATTTCACATAACGCTCTTTATGAGTGTACTAATGCAGTTTTATGTCTTTGACTGCACCACTTTGAAGCAAATATGGTAGGTTTACCCAAGAGTTCAAGGAGATTTTGGTGACCTTCATTTCCCAGCTGCACATTTATGCATTGAGAGTTTTCTTCCTTGTCCTGGTCTGTTTTGTTATTAGAATGATGTTCCTTCTTTAGGGGAGGCTGGGAGGCAAGACAAACAAATGACCCAATGGCTTAATGTGTCTGAATTGCTGTATTTATGATTTTTAAAATAATTATGGCCACTCCTTAATGCTGATGTTTTTCCCAGGTAAAGGCTTAAAAATCAATTCTTAGCTTCACTCCATATCTCTCATTTTTGATATTGCAGGTTACCACAGAATTCGAGAGGTGGAAGTGCTTGCAATTTCAAAGTCGCTTCCAGCACAGATCCTTTTAACTGCTGTTGTTTCTCTGGTTCTTTAGCCCAAATAAGGATGATATATGTCTTGCTTTCAGCTCAAATGGCAAAGATATGACATTGTTGTCACTGATGCTTAAGAAAAACTCTATGAGTCACATTACAACAGCAACAAAAGTTAGAACAAAGCCTTCTTTCTTGTTGAAAGAGTTTGCTGGTTTACTGGTTTTTGCTCAGCTGGTGGTACTGAACATAGCCTGCAAATGGATGAAATATATTTTAGGTGCATGAAAGCAAAAATAATTTTTGAAAACATAACATTCCTTTAGGAAAATAATTGGAGGCAGCTATAGTCATTAGCTCTGGAATATGTAATTCTTCCCACGATTCTTAATATAAATTGAATGCTGTTGCATGGCACAGTATTAAAGAATATATGAGTTAAATATCTTCCTGCTTAAAGACGAGTGGTCTAAATCCTGAAAAATTACAGTATATGCAAATGAACATAAAGGACTGACTTTACTGACCATTTCTTTGTGTTTGGGGGATAGATTTCTGCATGGCATAATATTTCCACTTGCATTGGTTTCCTGGCATGAAAATGTTTATTGCACTCATTAGCTAAGAGGATGTCGGCACTGGTCCAATGAACACAGATCTGCCTTCTGATTTCAGCCATTAAATTGCAATGGGATTCATAGGCTTAACATTGTGGGTGTGAGAATAATAAAATGGAACTCCATCTTTAGCCCAGTTACCATGGATGCAGTTAAAGGTCATAGTGGCAGCTGCTAACTAGTTGCCTTTTTAGCTGTATTTCCCCTCCTGCTATGTGTTTTTGTGTACCTTAGTTTCTGCAGGTCTGCCTTAGAGCAATTCCACTTCCTTAACTTGGCATATGGGGTGTCTTCCTCAACACGATCGGTGCATTCCCATAAATATGCTTATGGGCATCCCTTTATTGAATTATTTGTGATTTAATGAAAAATGTATGCAAAGGCCTTAGCAAAAAAAAAAAAAACAACAAAACAGAAATGCAGCCTGCTCAGCACCCTGAATTATTTCTATTTTCTGCACTCCGCTTCACATTCCTAGCTGGGGGTGGGGTGAATGAAAGAAAAAAGCCCTGTATATAGTGAATTCCCATCTCAGTTTAAACTCATAATGGGTTCAGGCACTGAGGCATTCACAATGTGGAACATCAACTACTACTTCTCCATTTGGCCAAAAGTCCTAGGAGTTAATTCCCTGTACTGCATGAAGTGTCAGAGTAATTACTGCTGATCAGTCCTATTTCTCAGCATTCTGTCCTGCTTTGAGAGGCACCCTGTTTATTGATGCACCGCCACCTCATCACAGTGCTTTCATTCAGGCGAGCTGCTTAATCGAAAGGGCTTGGACAATGCAGGATTTTCAAAGAGAAGTGAGGAAAAAATTAAAAGTAGCCAAGTAAAATAAAGTGAATGGTAAAGAAACCTGAAAGCGCTACAAAATATTTCCTTATGTCAACACTTCATTTCAATAGATTTTAAAACTGTTATTCATTTCCAAAGGAAGGTACTGTGAGTCTTTTCTGTGGTGACTCAACTATGTGATCACATCTTTTGAAGATTTTTAAGAACACAGTGCTGGTAGCCCTCCTTGAGGAAAATGTATCAGGTTTTTTTCTGTTTATACAAAGACGATGACTGTGTCAACCTTATGAACCACAATGCAAAGAAATTTTTTTAAAGTTTTTGCCTCTCTGTTTTAAAGATACATTTATACAACTTATCATTTTCTGAAAATAAATTAAGTACTAATTGAGCCAACTTATTTCAGTTCCACACAAGGGTGGTTTCCAGTTCTCTTTGGCAGGATGCCATTTTATTCACTTTTATTTCAAACACAATGTGAATCTTTTAATTCGAATATAGTATATAAGTATGATGGCTAAAAATCCTACAGTTATTCATGTGACTTATTCATGCTCCTCCTCTCCTTGCATTTCTGTGAATTTTAGAGGGTGGCAGAAAGTTACGCTGAATTTATTTCAGCTTAAATGCTATCACACTTTGTGTGTTAGAGAGAGAGAGATAGATTTGGGCTAGCATTTTCATTAGGACTTGCTGTTTTCCTTGATTAAGTTTCTTTTGGGCACTTGTATATCTGAGGCTACCCAGACTGTAGTAATTTTCCAGCTGATCCTATTTTGACTGGAGGAGTGAAATATACTGCCCCATGAAAGAGGAAACGAACAGGTAATCGCAAGCATAAATATAAACAGAACAGTTATCTAACTGTTTGCTGAGATTCTTTTAATGACATCACTCCCCTCTGTGGCATTGCTTCATTAAAAAGTAATTTTTCATGTTGTTCAGCAGTGTTGTTGAAAATAACAGAATAGGACTGCTACAACTATTCCAGTGTTCTGTTTTACTATTTCCTCCACCATAGTTTAAATCAGAGAATTTCTTCTTGTGCCTTGTTTACTGTTGATATTTTCTGGCTGATTGGATAGGAATGACATTTTGACAATTTACTGTAGCAGTAAGCACTGTAAAAACAAAAGGTGCTGATGAAAACTCAGAACCCATTATTATGTAAATTATGGCTGACTAACACAGATTCCATCTCCCAGTCACCATCATTGAGACCAGTTTTACTCAATGATAATAATTTTCATGATTGCAGTCTTCAGAGAGATCAGAAATATGCTCTAGCTGTTGCATTTATCTACAGCGGATACTTGACCCTTAATTAAATTCTGAAACTTTTTTATATAATAAGGTAAAATACAGCTGACACTTCTATTCAAACAAAGAGCATCAAACATAGATCTACCAAATAAGATAAAAGTATTTCAGACTTACCTTCTTGTAATGCTAGCAAACAGGAAGACAACAACTTCCTTTGAAAGGGAGCTTAAAGTTTAAAATGCAAAAAAAATAAGGGAAAGCATTCTGTTGGGCAATTTAAATGTTGTACTTCAGTGCTGTGTCTCTAAATGTTGGGTTTGCTCTGCAGAATGGTCTTGAGCTTTATATTAAAATATGCATGACAGGAAAAAAAATGAATCAGCTTTGAGTATATAAATGATGTTTGCTCCCCTATATTATTACATTAATAAAGGCAAAAAGATTATAAGATAAAATAATGTTATTTAATGTTCATCACTAACTTTCATAAGATGGTAGTCTCCTAAATCTTGAAAACTGTGCTTTGTAAAACTATAGCCCCTAAAAACAACTTAGTAGCAACCCAAGGTTCTGCACTACTGAGCTACTGTTCTGCTGCAAACTGAAATAAAAATGATTAAACATTTCACAAGCAATTAATATGACATATGTTTACATATATATGTTTAGAAGATAAGACTGGCAGAAAGGGGTACACTGTAGAGAAAAAGGAAGTGAGGCATTATATTTAATTTTTATATATTTTAAGGCAGCCCTGTAAGCTTTTGGTATTTCTTTCCTCTCTCTCATGCCCATTCCAGTTTTTCCCATCCTTCCCACTCTCTTCATCAGTTTTACAAATGAGAAAATGGCCAAAAATGGCTAGCAACAGTCCAAGTAAGCAGTAACAATCAAGCTAAAAAGGTAGATTATTATAAAAATGGAGATTCAGTATTTCTTTAGACATAGCACTTTGCTAAACTGTCAGTTCATAGAGCCAATGAGCTAAGAAAAGTAATTACTTAAGTGGATTTCATGAAGAGTAGAAAGATGATTGTGCCACATTAAATAACAATTGTATCCTTAATGATGTGTTGGACTATAATACAAACATCCTTCTGCCATTATATGCACTACAATATACCTTTCTAATTACTCTGGTGGCTTCCTCTTCCTTTATTAAGATGCTATGCTTTCAGAGACTATGTGAGCATTATGTGAGCTTTTTTTTAAAAAAAAATTACAGTGAATGCAGCTGCATGGTCATTGATAAATTGGTTATAAATTACTGACACATTATACATGAATGGAATCGGTTTTTTTCATTTTATTGTCTTCATAAAATATAATTTCTCTTAGAGGAAATGCAAAGAAATTTTTTTAAATTACTTTTCTGTGTTTTTTTGGCATTTCTAGATAGGTAAGAAGCATAGTAATGTAAGTCCAGATAATTAGTAAGGCAGATTCAAGACAATATGTCAAACCTATGAAAAAAAGCTAGAACAGGGTAGATAATTTGGTAATATTAATTTCAGTGACTTCTTGCTTATAGCTTGTGACCCCTTGGGCATCCTTGGGATTCTTGTCAGTGATCCCTGAAAAAGCTATTTTATCATCTGCAAGTTTAAATATATTGCAAGAGTGTTCCTTTCCACTAAAGACATTTTTAGATTGTCTCAAAATACAAAAAGGTGGAAAACCACTTCTTCATTTCATTGCTTATATTCTGATCCCTTAGAGATGGAAACCTACACTCTTTAGCACAGTCTTCTATAAATCAATATGGTTTCTATGATTTCTAGAGTTACTTTTGTGCAGTCTGACCACTCATTAGACTTGATTTCCTAACATTTTATCAGCACACAAAATACTTGGGACCCGGTTAAAATTTGCACACATTAATAGTCCCACTGAAATAAAAAGAAACATCTTTTATGTGGAAATTCTTCCAAATGTATAAAAGGTTTGAATAATGACGAGAAAAAAAAAAAGTGGTAAGACTGGACAATTCGGGATTCTCTGTCAGAGCCTTACTCAACTCTTATAATAGAATTTTTTGTGCAAAACCAAGCTTGAATAAATAAGTGAATAAAATAAACCCTGAAAAATATAGACTCTTCTCTGTTGTCTCTTAGTAGAGATACACTCCTTTAACTCGTAAGTCATGCTTTTCTGCTATCAATTAGTGCCATTATAACAATAATTCTATGAACAGTTTAGGCTATTTTTATGCACACTTTATTGAAGCCCCAAATTAAGCAGTCAGTTGGGAATTTATCAGTAAAATCAATACAATATTTTTAAAGTTCCTTACCACTGTTGGGTGACCTGAAGTTAATTTAGAGGACAGAGGATAATATCCTGGTTTTGGAAATCACATTTGACCCCTTTGAAATATATCAATAATAGCAAAAATATGTCATAACATGACCAAACTATTTTGTGGTTCTCATCAATATTATATTCCCTTTGTGAAAAACTATTTTACACATTATACAGCTAGTCTCACATCTGAAAGTCCACACGTTGTCAAAATAAGAAGGGACAATGTCCACAATTTGAAATAAAATCCATGTATAAAATTCATCTGCAATTACCATAATCTATATCCTACTAGCAGCTCAGCAAGTATATTTCCTCTCTAGTCACAAATACTACTGGTACAATAAGAGCTCTGTGCTTGGATCATGTGCTAGGCAGAATTATGGGAATCTTTATAAACTCCCTGCTGCACTGCTTGGTTAGCTAAATTCAAGATTAGTAAATGATCCTTGGAAAGTAAGCAGAGTAGTTCCCCTGTTACTGCATTTGAAACATATATACATAGCCATATATTTTTCTGAAAGCAAGTAAGTGAAATTTTCCTACTGGAGTGAGCAAGTAGAAACTGAGAATAATCTGTCATTTTTACCTGTACTCAATATCATCTGCAAAGTATCCATTACTCAGTACCACACAAAACTGGGCCCTCTGTAAGGTGGCAAATTCTGTTGCTCTGTTTTCTGGAAGAGAAGGGTGGAACAATATTTTTGTTTGTTCTGAAGTTTAGCACTTACCTACCTGGAATTACTCATATCCAAGCACAAATCTTTCAAATCTTGGGAAAAATGAAATAGATTATTGAAAATGTGTTGCTTATGGAATTTTGAAGTGCTTTTAAGAAACGAGTACTGCTGGAAAAGGAAATAAATATGAAACTGGACAAAAATAGTTGCATATAATGATTCAGGCACACTATATAAATTATAATTGTCACATATATTACAGATCTTTCTGACTGTCAGAGAGAATGGTGAGTCAGTCTCTCTTTATTTGGGAAAAGTTACCTCTTCCTAAATTAGTAGCTTATGTACAAGAAATATATGAATTATATCTGAAACACTGAGAATCTGGTCAGTAGAGAAATTCAACTGTGTTTAGACACCTAATTGAAAATTTTCACTCTTAGAAATCCTTAGTCAGAGGATGCCTTGCTCCTAAGTGCCCAGACTCTGCTGAGATCCTTTATATATGTATAATATATAATACATATAATATCCCTTGTTGTCTGAAACTCTTGTACCTAGAAATGCTTCAATGTAAAAAAAAAAAAAAAAAAAAAAAAAAAAAAAAAAAAAATCAAAAATTATAATTACTCAGATTTCACTTTCTAATGGGTTAAAGCACCATTTTTGGTATCCAGGTGCTTGTTTTAGATTATCTTCAGATCATATGAAATAGGCTAAAGATAAAACTCACTTCATCTGCTTCCAAATATTGTCATCCAACCTCCAGAACATCATGAATTAGACTGACATGGAGAAACAATTTCCTGGAACTTATCTATTAACTGCTGCTTCCAGATTGCCTGCTGTGGTGATAGCAGTGAAGGATGCAAGTAGGGATATAGCTCCTACAAGCTCAGAACTTGCCTTCTTGAGGACCACAGCCATTTCTGCTTATTTTCATTATCACAGAAGCTAGTCAGACCTGCTGGCAGCCAATGCTGGTTTTGCAATGATCCAGGGTAGATCTGTGTTATAGACAGTCCTGCTGATAGCTAAAAGTCCTGTATAACTGATAAAGAGAGTCAGCCTTGATAGCCAAGAATCAGAATGCTGGATTGCAAATGATGTAAAAATTATTTTTTCTGCTCAACTTTCTGATCAAACACTTAGAAGCATCACCAACTTGTCGTGGCAACAGCTCTGCCACATGGAAAAGTCCCTTATAAACATTGTAAAGAAAGGCAATCAAGCTCACCTAAATCATAATGCAAGCTGCTGTGAAGGTAAGACAAGTGCCTGTGTTTGAAATCTGTACCTGAAGCACAAGTCCATTCTTTTCCCTCTGAAAGGGAGAATACTAGGGTATTCTGTAAAAGTCTGGGATGGATTAATCTTTGCAAAATTCACTCTTTAAGTGCATTGGCTGCTTAAGCAGTACACAACATCTACTATGGTATGCAGGTCTGCCTCCCCACAGAAACAGGTGGAGAGCTACAGACTTGCATATTCCAGTGCATATTCCAATGCATATTCCAGTGCATATTCCAGTGCATGACCTTTAGAAAGTAACGGCTGGAGTTGTAGTGAGACTTTTCACCTTGATTTTATCCAAATGTCAGGAAGTTGACTCTTCTGGCCCTGTAAAAGATGTTGTTGCCTCTTGTATGTCTTTACTTGATCCTCACTGCAGGTTCTGAAGGTGATGCAGAGCGTTTGCATTCCACCTTCAAGTGAGTTGGACTTATAAACTGGAACTAAGATCAGAACTGGCAGCTAGGCTCATGCCAAATTGAAGTTTTATTTATTTGATCATTTCATTGCAAGGTAGACACTGTGTCTGTGGTTTATATCTTTAAAATCAAATAAACTATTTATATATAGTGAAGAACTGTAAAACACATAGACCTTATTCACTAATATTTTTATGGTTTCTTTACACTTGACAAGTAAAGAATTTGTGAAAGTGTTTTTTGTATCCAAATCCCACAGATTTCTTGGGGTATTTTTTTAATTAAGAAAGGGTACAATCTAGAATAGTAACACAAATTTAGGTCCTGTTTTTCCTTAACATGCAGGCATGAAACCCTCTGAGTGAATTTCTAATACATATTTTTTATGGGATACATTTGATGAAAACTTAATACCATCAACTTTTATCTATTTAACATTTTCATGTTATTAAATGAGAATACCTCATGTGAATTTCAGGTCAGAGTGGAAATATAAATTAGCTACAGTTTTCCTTCCCATCCTGATAATATTGTTTTGTTTACATCACCATGGAAAGCTTTATGCAAATTTTCTTGCCACACCATATCCATTATACCTTAAAGAGAAAACAGTCTAATAAAAATTCTCAAAACAGCTATTACTTGTAGGAAAGGAAACTAAAGGTCTGCAGTCTTTCAAAGTGTCATTGCTACTAACTGGAGCTTCATAGAGGAAGAGATCAGAGTTGTTCTTTCAAAGAGACAAATTACAGCATGCTCCAGATGAAGCCAGCTAAGCCATGGAGATGATGCAGATTGCATGCTGGGTCTCATGTAATATTTTGGTCCTTTGACCATGGGGCTCCTGGATGTTTTTGCCACTCATGCTGACATTTTGTCAGGTCACTCCTGCACACAACTTTACAGCTGCAACTCCTGCTGTACATGTTGCAGGACATGTGGAAAGCCATTAGTTGTTTCTGTCTGTGTTACTGTCATTCTAAAGTACAATCTTGCCATGCACTTTGCACTACGAGGGCTAGGAAACCAGTATCTTTTATAGTAATGACTTCCAGTTTACAGCCTTCATTTGTTATATTTCCTCAATAGCTGTTGTGTTGAGATTAACTGCATAAATGGTCTGCAGCTGGCTGTTATGAATTAAGGGAGTTTAATCAAAGTATTTCTAATGTACAGCATAATGATAATACATGGGGGAAGTACTATTTAAGAGATAATGATGGCTTCAGAAGATCACTGTTGTAATGTTTAGTGCATATGCCTTCAGCATTGAATTTGTTGTTGTTCTGAATATGCTTAATGGATCAGTGAAAAGCTGCCTAATGTGGGATTGTTTGATGGGGCTGACAGAGCTGGAATTAGCCCATTGCTGTTTACTGCATACAGCCATTAAGATTAATTGCTGCCAGATAATTTTGACTGTTTTTATCTTCGGGAAAAAGTGTCACTAATGGGTTTATAAATTGGTTCACTATTACTAATAGTAAGGCCAGTGTAACAGGAGAGGATGTGAGCAGCTAATTCTAAAGATAAAGGTAAAAAGTATAAAGTACTGTATGACTTGCTAGTTTTAGGGGATAATGTTATCTAATAACAGACAGACTGATATATGATGCTCATTAATGCTATTTCCCGGGCTTTGGGTTGAACCTAATAGATGCTAATAAAGTCTTATTTGATGTACCATTAAAAAGCTCAATCTGTTTTCTGCATTAATGCACAATGTTGTTTATCACGTTTTCAGTGACTAAAACCCAAACCCTCAATCTGTTACATAACTAAACAGTATCAGGCTAGTTATACCTGGTTTTGTCTTTGTTTAGAGACACAGAAAACATTATAGGGCAAACACATTTCTGTATATGCTGTATTCAATTCACATCACTTGACAGCTTCCTGTCAACAATAACACTACAGGTTTCATTTTAATGTATCCTCTTTTACATACATCTTCACAGGTAAATTCAGCAACACTCCCTCTGAGAGATAAATTAATTGGTTTGCAAACGTTTGAAAACAGTGTTGGGATGCGGGCAAAGGATTATCTGAGTAGGATAAACCCACATTAGAGGCTAATATTCTGATACAGCACATATATAGGCTTGTGCCATGCCTCTAATTTGCTGTGTATTAAAGTGGAAGTTCTTTGTGCACTAAGTCTCAAATATAACTCTAGTATCTAAGGGCATTGACAAGGCAGTGTGAAGAACATGCACTAAATAGATAGAAACACAGACAAGGAATGCTTAATGAAGAGAGGAAAACCAATAACCCATGTGTAGTGAAGTTCTTCTCTTTTCAAGTAGAGATAGCGTAAATTATGAAGTGATTCCCTCCTGAAGTTGAAAGAGCATTTATATTTTTCATGACCAGTTTTTATTTTGTGCTGAGAACATCTTCATTTTTTGAGTGACTCTAGATAGTAAAACAATTCTTGTCTAAAAAAGGCAATCTCAAACAATACAAGAAAAAGCTCTTCACATTATTTTTCCCCTCCACAGAGTTAACATATGAAGACCTTTGAGAAAGTATGAGGAAAAAATTATAGGCCAGTAAGATCATTTCTGCTGTATTTTTGTGTATTTGTTTCCACAGAAGTATTCGAAGTGGAATTCTCATTTCTTTGTCGTTAAGGACATGAGCCCTTTATTCTAGTTTAAACCATTTCCCCAGGCATCCTCTTTAAACTTTCATCCTTTTTGCCATATTTATGCCATTTCCATGTGTATCTAATATTGCTATTTATGTGTTGGGATCTTATATTATATAGGGGACTGGCTAAATATCCTTCCCTTTATTTATATATCTGGATATTGTACAATACCACTTGGACATATCCATTCAGGTTTTCTCATTATGTCCAGATCCTGATTTCTTTCTCTCTTATATCCACCACCATTGCCTGCATTATCTACATTCAATAAATCATCTTCCAGTTAAACTTTTGTTTATACACAGTTCTAGCACTGCTTTGACTTAAATCAATTTTAAATCAGTTTCATTAATTCAGTAAAAATTCTATGTAAACACATTAATGTTGGGTTACAGGCAGCTTATTTTGGTTTACTTTGAATGCAGTGTAAGTTAAACCAAGCTCTGGCAGCCTTATATTGACTTAAAAGAGTCAAGCTACCTACTTGGATGCATTAACAACACTGATTTTATGTCCTGTTCTTAGTTAAACTAATGAAATTTTCACGCAGAAAGTCCCAAGTTTTGTTCCCAAAACATGTTTCACACATTTCCAAGCAGGGCCCTGCATAGATGGCTATTAGCCTTTCCTTTCTATTGTTAATGATTCTTAATAACATCTTGACATAAACATTGATTAGGTTGTTTACCAAGCTGTCTGTGGCAGGCAATTTAGGATGATAGCTCACACGGAAGTTATCCCAGAATAAGGTTTAGTGTTGTGGGTTGTCTTAACGCAGAGTACCTGTACTGGAACAATTCCAAGTAGAAACACTCTGAAGGAGATTTGAGTGTTCTTGTGCCAGTTTGGACAGAACAGGGCATCTTTGCCTGCCTCCAGAGGGAATGGAACCGCTGGGTTAGATAAGCCAGCTCAGACATCTTGAGCAGCCTAGAACCTCACAAGAAACATTTGTTTGGTGACCTAAATCCTTTCTATTCTCCTTTTAAGTTATCTCATTCCAAAATGAATGGTCAGGCAAATTTTTACCTTGGGAGGGAGAAAGGAAAGGAGAGAGAGAGTGAGCGGGAATGAGAGGGAGTGAGGGAATGCTGGAGGGAGGGAGTGTTGGAGGAAGGAAGGAAGTGCCAGAAGAAAGGAAGGGAGTGTCGGAAGGAAGTAGGGAAGGAGGGAAGGAAGGCAGGAAGGAAGGAAGGCAGGCAGGAAGGCAGGAAGGCAGGAAGCCAGGAAGGCAGGAAGGAAGGCAGGCAGGAAGGCAGTTAGGAAGGCTGGAAGGCAGCAAGGAAGGCTGGAAGGCAGGAAGGCAGGTAGGAAGGAAGGAAGGAAGGAAGGCAGGCAGGAAGGCAGCCAGGAAGGAAGGCTGGAAGGCAGGAAGGCAGGCAGTTAGGAAGGAAGGAAGGCAGGCAGGCAGGAAGGCAGGCAGGCAGGAAGGAAGGCAGGCAGGCAGGCAGGCAGGAAGGAAGGCAGGAAGGAAGGCAGGAAGGAAGGAAGGCAAGAAGGAAGGAAGGCAGGCAGGAAGGAAGGCAGGCAGGAAGGAAGGAAGGCAGGAAGGAAGGCAGGAAGGAAGGCTGGAAGGCAGGAAGGCAGCAAGGAAGGCTGGAAGGCAGGAAGGCAGGCAGGAAGGAAGGAAGGAAGGAAGGCAGGCAGGAAGGCAGCCAGGAAGGAAGGCAGGCAGGAAGGAAGGCAGGAAGGCAGGAAGGAAGGCAGGCAGGAAGGAAGGCAGGCAGGCAGGAAGGAAGGCAGGAAGGAAGGCAGGAAGGTCTAAGGCTATTTTAGGTGAAACTGAAAAACAGGCAATTTAGACACATCACACAATGAGATCCTATTTCAATAAGCAGAATCTTCCCAGTCCTTTACCTTACATGTGCATCTGTTTTGGGTCATGCTGTACATGATACATGATTAGGCTTGCTTCCTAATCTTCTATTTGCTACAAAGCTGCTTTGATTATGGATTTGCAGAAACAGCATGTTAATCCTGAACTTTCTTTTCCAATTGAGCACAGATTTTGGACTGCTTAACCTAAAAACAGCAGTCACTGAAGTTGCCCAGATGTTTCTAAACTAAAGTCTGTTGGGTATAACAAAGTTATGTTTTGCAGAATGCAGGGCCTGATTCTCACTGCAATAAAGGCCATCTGATATGGAATAGACCTCACCAAGCATACACAGTATGCCAAAGCTCAGCAATCAAGAAGAATGTATATTTACATTGTAGTGCAGTATAATTACAACTTGAACAGTTGTTTGGGGTTTTTTATGAAAAACATGACAAATCTTTCAGGAAGAGGGGCCATCACAATTCCTGTTCATTTTCAAAATTGCAATGGACATACGAGTTTCATGAACGTCCTGAGCACTCAGCCTTTTGTATCTCTGTATTAGGTTCACATGGCAAGGTTCTGGTAGTTGAAGCGTTATAGGGATGGCTCCTCTGAGGTGCTTCCAGAAGCTTCCCTCATGTCTGAGAGTCAATGCCAGCTGTCTCCAGGATGGACCTGCCACTTCGCAAGGCCAAGGCAACCAGCAGTGGCTCTGCAGTATGATATTTAAGAAAAAACAGTTATTATGCAGGAGGAATTTCAGCCAAAGGGTGGAGTGAGAATATGTGAGAGACACAATTTTGCATATGCCAAAGTCAGTGCAGAAGGAGAGGGAGCTCCGGGTGCCAGGGCAGAGATTTCCCTGCCTGGTGAGGCAGCTGTGCCCCTGCAGTTCTTGGAGCTCCACAGGGGTGCAGAGGTCCACCTGGATCCCATGGAGGAGATCCACGCTGGAGCAGGTGGATGGTTGTGACCCCATGGGAAGCCCATATCAGAGCAGGCTCCAGGTGGGGACCTGTGGATCTGTGGAGAGAGGAGCCTATGCTAGGGCAGATATCCTGGTAGAACTTGTGACTGTGAGGAACCACACTGAAGCAGTCTGTTCCTAAAGGACTGCACCCCATAGAAAGGGACCCACACTGGAGTAGTTCATGAGGAACTGTCTCATGTGGAAAGGATCCCATGCTGCTGCAGCTATAGGACTCCTCTCCATGAAGAGGAAGCAGTGACAGCAATGACATGAATTGACCATAACCCCTATTCCCCATCTCCCTGAAAAGCTGTGGAGCAGGAGGAGGTAGAGAATTGGGAATAAAGTTAAGCCTGGGAAGGAGGGAGGGGAGTTAGAGAAGTGTTTTAAAGATTTGTTTTATTTCTCATTATCTTACTCTGATTTTAACTGATGATCATTGCAATTAATTTCTCCAAGTCTGTTTTGCCCTGATAGTAACCAATGAGTGATGTCTATGCATCCTTATCTTAACTCATGAACCTTTTGTTATATTTTGTCTCCCTGTCCAGTTGAGGAGGGGAGTTATAAAGCACCTGGAGAGGTGGGCACCTGGCATCCAGCCCAGGTCAAGCCACCAGGGGCTCTAAGTGAGGGACATACATCTTGCTGGAGCAATGCAGGTTTCCACCTCATATTCTTGGATGATTTCTGACATTCATCATAGCCCAGGTCAGCTACTCAAAAACCCTAAATGAAGGTACTAGCCAGTTATGAATTTAGTCTAAACAGTACTATTTTCTTCCATATATGCTCTGTGAAGTATGAAGTCAGAACAGCATAGCTTTCCAAACTTCCTCTTTCCCCTAACACTCTGTAATTCCAAATACTTTTCTAAAGCAAGACCTTCTTCAATAACTTTGGAGCAAAAGGAGCACTGTTCAATATGAGCTCTGCATTATTCTCCAGGAAGAAGGACGTGGTGGACACTGAGAGATGTCTTCAGAAAAGCAGACTTTCTCAATTTCCAGTCCAAAGCAGAAACTTTACTAAGGTGTTTTACAGGACTGTCTTGACCTTTGTATGAATTAGACAGGAAGCTCTATGAAATTAACCTCCTACCACAGGCTGTTCATTTAAAGATCTAACTTTAGATACTGGGAAGTACCTTATAATTTTCTTTTTTCAGGAAGATTTTTGGTTTGTTTTTCTTCTTTTAGGATGACATTCACCTCTTTGCAGCACTCCAGGACAGTTCAGAACAGATTACCCTTCTCGTTTTCTGCAAACTGATTCAAAGACATTGTTACAAAATGTAAAGAGCCCCATATAAATCATAGAACCACAGAATTGGAAGGGACATTCCAACCAGCTAGTTCCAGCACCCTTGCCATGGGCAGGAACATCTTCAGGTTTATCCATCCCGCAAGATCCCTGCCTTAGAAAATATCTGAATCCAGAGGGATGCATGGAGTTTAGCTCAACACCTTGGGCAAGCATGAATTTATCACACAGCCTGTCTCTCACTTCAACCTCATCAACAACTGAGATCCTGAAAAGAAAATCCTATGGGAAATCTGTGCTTTAGTTGAAGGGGAAAAGAAATCAAGTTGAGCCTCCAAAAATTATAATGTGTTACATTAATTGCTCCTTTTCACTTTCCACCTTCTCAATTTAAGCTTTTGCAGCTCATATTTTTGAACTTTCCTTTGCAGTCAATGCCATTAGGAATGTTTTTCTTTTTCTTTAATAAAAACAGAGATTATCAGGTAATAACAGGATTTTTGAAGCTAAGACACTAAATATACCAGTTGTTGCAAAATGCATGATTAAATTACAAGTCTTGGCAACCTCATGAAGTGTCTTTCCTTTCAAGACGAGCTTTCTCATATTCCTGAAGTAATTTCTCAAATGAAACTGTTTGGGGTTTTTTGTTGGGTTTTTTGTTGGTTTTTTGGGGGGATTTTGTTGGGTTTTTTTTTTTTTTGGGTTTTTTTTTTTTTTAATGTTTAGACAGACTTGTGCAGTTTAAGAAGAAAAACAAAATTAATCCAGGCCATGGATATGTGCTGGGAGAGCATCAAGTGATAGATCATGCATCCATTCTATTTATCAACATCAAAAATTCTTTGTCTAATTCATGAAATGTTATTTTATCACCGCCCAAGAGTATGTGGGCTGCTTTTTACAACTAAAGTATGAATTTGCAGTAGTAGATTGCCAAACCTTCTCCTTAAATTCACACTTGAAAATGATGTGCTGAAATTTTCAAATTGACATAATTAAGAATATTAGGAACAAATTCAGATACTTAATACAGCGTATGAAATAGGTTAGATTTTTTTTTCTTTTATTCAAGTCATGGTTATAATATACTGAAATTAAACTGTTTAGCATGGAAGATTCTCTCAGCTTCAGACAGTTTCAGGCCAGTTCTTTCCGACTGCAGCTATTACCTAAAAAAAATTACATAACTTGCTTTTTTTCTGCAAATCGCTGAAGCCCGACTGGTGCTCCATTATTAACATCAGAGCTGTCAGCATCTCAGGAAAGCAAAAGCAGAAAGCAAAGCACTCCTAGCAGCAGCAACAAAATCATGCTTGCACTTAGAGAAATCTTCTTTCAATCCTCTTTACACCAAGCAGAGAACTACTTAAAGTACAGTATGCTGAAGGTGGAATTCATTTCACTTTCACTATCTACAAGTTAGAAGTCTCTGTTAGATATCTGTAAGTTAAAGTATCTGTAAGTTAAAGTCAGCTTGACTCCATCTCTAGACATGGAAAGAGATAGACACATCCAGAAGTGTGATTCACCCCATCCATAGACAGGTATCAAAGAGAGCTGGAAGGAAACACTCTTTGGAGATGTCTCTCTCTCTCCAGTGACTACAAAGGAAGACTTGGTGAGTGACTTAAACTTGACAGCTAAAGTGAGATGAAATCTAATCCTAGGCATAAATAACACAGGAGGAGCCTTACTCTCCTGTGTAAGAGAGTATTTACTGAAGACAATGTCATTAATGATGGTTGTTGGAAGCATTCTGCACTAAAAATGCACAAATTGCATCATGCCGGTTAGCTGGCATGAATTAATGTGACTGTGCATATAAGTACACTGATATGTCATGTGTGTCAGAGCCTCTGTAAAAAAAGTAAGAAGGACAAGTTTAGTAAAGGACATGGCTAAAAACAGCATTGCATTTAGCTGGGACCCTGGCCAGCTTCTGAATGCTCCTTTTTCTCTCAGACATAACTCTTTTACAACTGTCTTACAGTAATCACAAACCTGCTCATCATTTTTACCATCTAAATGTCATTTACCTTGTATTTTACAGGAAGTGGAACAGTATTAAAATAAAACTAAAACAGTCAGATCATATACTTTTCCAAAGATTTCCATTAATTTTCCAGCCCATCAAATTACTCTTCATTTTAATTTAAAATCTGGAAACAGGTAGAAAATACCCTTCCCTAGGAACTGTAGGCAGCAGTCTGTGTGGCACTGACTGATTGGTTTTCACATTGCTTCAGACTAATCCTGTCTAGAGCAGGTGGGGCCTGTGAAGTAATAGCTCTTGACCCTAGCTCTCCTCTAGACTCCATACAATGTCTTCGTGACCCTAAAGCTTCTCTTTATTTCAGTTCAAAGAGACTGACATCAGAAAAGGTTGTGCTGGAGCCAACGAGACTGGTGACTGTTATACCACGGAAGTGACCACACATGTGGCAGGCCATAGAGTTTGGCATGATCGCATTGTCCCATGGTACAAAGTCTGCCGAAAATATGTCTGAAAACGGAATAATGGGAAAATCAGCACGAGAGAGGATCAAAATTCCTATGTCTGGACTGCTTCCTGCCATTCTTAGTACTGCAGTGTGGCAAACTCTGATGGACTTTATCTGGACATGACTTTTTTTTAATGAAGAAATGTAAATTTTAGCTTTGTTTTTTGTGACTACACCCAGGAGTTTAAGGCTTTGTCAAATCAAGTTTGCCATCACTCTCTCTTTTACTGTGGGCATCTATATAGTTAAACTTTCACACATAAAAGTTTCCTCTGATTTACATCAATGCATCAAGTCGAGAATAAAAGCTTTTGCACTTAGTTCAAAACACTTTGTTGGAAGATGTATTTCATGTGTATCTGAGTATGTCATCATTACTTAGATGCTCTGTCAGCGTCACCTTTTAAATCTAAGTACTTTTAGTACTCTTAGTGTAGCACATGCGTAAGAAAATACTGTAGCTGTGAAAGTCCAGATTATGCAAACTAGTAGCCTAGAAGGTACTGTTGCTTTTATGGGCCCTATATTTTGTTCATCCATAGAGCAAATAAATGCAGGTTAAAAAAAAAGAATATTTAGCACTTGTCTTGCTTTCCGGTCTTCAGTGTTTGGTATTTGAGAATCAGGTCATCTAGAAAAAATCTCATATGCTATGTACCTTCAGTAAACAGCAAAAAAAATTCAAAATATTGAAATCTGATGGGGTTTATCTCATTGTTCTTAAAAATATCTATGTGGTTTTCATGGTAGTCTCAACTCCTGGGTAAGTAAAAATTAAAACAGTATCTTGTATTTAATTCTTCCATCTAGACAAGAAGATTTATAAAGTACCTTGTGAATCTTTCACTGTGTTATCTATTGGTTTTCTAAAATTAAATTGTACTTTCAAAACATAAAAACTGTAGCACCTACTTAAGGATATTGTTAGATACACAAATACCTGGGGAAAAATATTAAAGACAAGGTTGCATCAGCTTTGAATGAGTTAAGCAACACATTAGAAGTCTTCATGAGGTTTCATTTATAGGAAGAAGCAAATTGGTTGAAATCATGATCTCACTGAAACCAATGAAATTTCACCCTTTCTGTTTTGCTAGTCAGACACATTCATAGTGGTCATGATCATAAGAAACATTCTAGCACAAGGACAGATAAATGGTAGACTGTCTCTTGAAACAGTAGGTTTATTTGACATTTCTGTGTTTCAGTATTTCTTGTCGTCAGTGAACAAAATGTGTTCCAGCCTATTAGAAGGTTTCTAATAGTTGATAGAAGATAAAAATAAATGTTTCTATTTACAGATCAAAACAATTTTAAGAGAAAGAGTGAAGAATATTTTGACTCATTCATAAAGCAAGTGTGAAAAGTGGTCAGTGAATAATTTTAATGGGTCAGTATTAAATTTGCATTATTTCAGTTAAATGCTAGCTAGAATTGGAGAGTAAATTCAGTAAAAAAATAAATGAAAGAATCTTGTAAGCATTCTGCAAACTCAATTTGTAAATCTCCAATATTAGGGTGTTGAGCCTTAAATGTTCATGCCTTCTATAATATACAGTCAAGTATGTTCTGGTATCTCTTTATATTCAGTGATTTTAATGTGGCCACTACTTTCTTTCAATCTCCTGATTTTATGGGTTTAAAAGTCAACTATGTATTCCAGGATTTATCTGACCCTTGAGAGTCCAGTGTGTGAGAACTGAAGACAGTGACTAACCTTTGCCCAAAAGCAAGAGCCAGGATGCCAAAGAACATAAAACCACCACAAAACATAGAGATGGGCAAGATTTCGGGATGGGAGGGAGGAAAAGGAGAAAAAAAATCCACAGTGAGGTAAACTGGCAGAGAGTGACACTTATTCACACTCTTTTCTTTTGAGATGGACTGGCTAATTCCAATACCTCTCCACCACCCTCTCCTAAATCTGTGCTATTAGCCAAATCCTTCCCAGGAGTGAATTAACGACTAGCAGGTGGCCCAGGAAAAAACCTCTCAGAGACCAACCTTTCCAAAATGAACAACTGGAACAATCAATTTCCAGTCCCACTTCTTTCACTGTTAAATTTACTACCATAAAAATACTCATGAGCAGCAGAAACAACCTTAAGGCAGTGATGTATGGAACAGCTGACTTCTGTGGTTTGCAAGAACTGTAATTCAAAACCTTTTCCCTATGTAAACTGATTTCTGGTTTTGAAATGTAGTCATTGGCTTCCCAGCTGCTGATAGCTATGGAGCTGACTAAAGCCAAGCCAGCTTCTCTGCTGAGCAGGCAGTATGGTTTCTTGCCATAAAGGAAACGACTTGAAAGGCAGCCTGTTGACTGTGTAAAGGATGGATGTGCATGACTTTTGTTCAGAGCCAATGCTTTTCCTGCCATCCTCCCCAAAGAGACCTTAAACCTGGAAACCAGTGGTTTCATAGATGAATTCAAGACTCATTCATAATCAAATAGGCTCAGCACAGCATGTTATTGCACATCAACCAGGCTGTGGTAACTGTCCACTACAAATACAAGATAATGTGACATACGTTAGCCCACAGTGAAAAGGGGCTAACCTAAGCCAAATTACTCTCAGTGTGCCATGGGCTAAGAGCATTTGCACAGGCATTTATTGAGACAGTTAAGCAGAGTAATTTGATCATATGTCTGATCTCAAAGACAAAATAGACTCTAAATTGCTAGTATGGTATATGGGAGATGTAGCCATGACATTCTGTTGCACTATCATCTGACCTAACAAGAATGTAAAAGATACACTCCCTTCTTGGCATTATTTTAACACAGCATTTTACCAGCCTGAATTATGAACACAAAGGAATAAAAAGTGTTATATTTTAACCTATAAAAATGCAGTTTATTCCTATTTGATAAGGCACAACTTTTTCTAGCAATTGTAATCTGTAACATTACAGCCTTAGGAGGTAATTTACTAAATAGGACAAAATTAGCTGATTTTTGGACCATTTAAAGCAACACTTCTGTTGAAAGCATATAAAATGTATTAAAGTAATCTCTAAAGTCTTTACCCCTGCTTGAGATTTTAATTTACTCAGAGTTAATAAATTATCCCCTTTCAGAAGCTATTGAAAATTTTCACTTAAATCCTTTTTAAAACTTAATGTGTTCAATTGAATCTTAAGCAATTTATACACACATATACAGAGCTTGAGGTGGTCACCATTCTAAGGTGAAGGCTGAAAAGAGGTTAGGTTAGCACTAACTCCTCTTCCCTTAGGGATTGCTGGGTGCTATTAATGAATGTGAATTCCCTCCTCCCCCAGAGCTCTTCCCCTACATATGCACTGGTCTGGCTTTTGAGTAATTACTTTTCCACAACTGCATTTAGCAAAACACTTTGTTCAAAGCCCAGTCCCATTTTCTTTCCTGCTGAAGGATGTGACTGCAATCAGGGAAGAGAACAGCAGATTTGGGTCACCCCAGTATTCAGGTTAGCTGGGACACAAAAGCTTGCTTCCTCTCAGACAGGGCTCTGTGTTATATTTGCACACTTATCAGAAATATTTTTTTCAGGCTATCAATTATTATATTTGAGCATTGCATCCTTGCTCTAGGGAGCCCTTAACAAGCTGTAGCAAAAATCAATCCAGTTTTACAACTTTTACCTTGGCACAGCTCCAACTCTTTATCTACCTCTCACAATTATTTAAAGATGCGGTGCCTTTTTTTCCTGGAGTATAGCTATATTCCTGAGTAGGACTTGCCCTTGATGTATGTAATACCCTTTTTCTTTTATTTGGGTTAATTTGTGAATCTCTTTGGTTTCCTTTTTCATGTTTGAAAACTGGTGTGTGTGGGGTAAGGTTTGTGTGGCTGGGTACCCTCTCTCCCAGGCAGTGTGTATTTCCAAGCGACTATTTCTCATGGCAACCTGAGCCTATTTCAGGGAACAGGCACATGGGTTGGAGCCCACTCTTGTTCAAATTGCTTTAACATTGGCTGTAACAGCAGTAGTGGTATCTGAAAACTTTTCCATGTGTTTATTCTGAGCTTTATTTTTCCAGTTCCAACCCTACCTAAGAGGTGACCAAGCCAGACATCCCTCTCTATGTGTGTAGGTGCACAAGGCACCATTGTCAGTGCACCTCGAGAGCCATCTTCATCCAAGTGGTTATGAATCCCAACACTGGCACCAGTGTTTCAATAGACAGACACTATAGCTCTCTCAAAAGGCTACTGACTCCCATATGGTAGGGAACCTTGGATAGCAAAAACTGGTCTCAGATATTATTGTGTCAGTGTAGGCTGCAAAAACAGACAGCAGATGCTGGGCATCACTGGAGTTATGAAGTAAAAGGCATTAAAAGAGAAAATCTATCTTAGAGTTGTACTTTGAAGGGGTTTTATGTTTATTTTAGGAGCAGACACAGTTTCTATTTCTCTATTGAACACGCATGTGGAAGCTCACAGAGCCACTAATCAGATTGCACACATTTCCATGTTTCTAATTCTCTACTTTTCAGCTCAAAAATGTGCTTTACCACTTCCTGTTAAAGTTACTTTATTAAATTCCCTCACAGCAGTTAGCTCGAGGGCTAAAAGACATCCTTTAATTTACACCATGCAAGTTCATACAGAGTGAATGCTGGAAAGTCCATAAAGCATGAGTCTGGCTCATGGCTTCCAGCCTGCTTGCACAAACCAGCCATGGCTGTGCTCGGAGAGACTCTGAAAGGGTGCCAGTCTATGGTGGCACATGTGCATTGTCTTTCTCTGGTGGAGGGAAGATGCTTCCTTACATAAGACAGCAGTTGCCAACCTAATGCCATGGGAGCATGATGTGAGTGGTGTGTCCAGTAACAGCTACACAAAGCAAAGCAAATCCCTGCAGTCTTCAGTGTATAATATGTAATTTAACTAATCTCATTAATACATACTCATTTTTTCAGCAGTGGCATTTTAAAGAAAGTAACTAATGAGGCTTCCCCTCCTCCCAAGCAATATGGAGCTAGCTACCTACCATTGAGCATATTGTCTTTAGAGATCCTAAGTGAAGCAGGAGATAGCTGGATCAGTCCTATGGCACATCCTTCCGAAAGAAAGAGATTATATTTTTGGTTTGATTCTACTTGGACCCCATTTCTCCATCTTTCCTTTTAGCCAGTATATGTGGCAGCATGCCAGTAGCAGACACCTTAAATCAAGTGTTTAGCCACTCACAAACAGTCATTGAAAAGAAAAAAAGTTTATTCTTTTCCATCTCTCACACTTTCTTACCTGTCTTTTACCTGCTTAATTTAAAATATTGTTTGATATTACCCAGAGTTGTGTAGTGTTAGAGACATTTGACAGCTAGCTGTATTTTAGGAGCAGATGAAATGGTTCATATTCTCAGAGAAAACATAATGGATCTTTTAAAATAAAATATACTATGAAAATATACAGTAGCATTACTGAAAACAATATTTCCACTTTTTTCTTTTTATTGTGGAAAAAAATTACAGAAGAAACAAGTGCATACTCTGACCTCGATGTATGTGAAGAAGGACTGGATAGTGGGAGCCTTTCTTAATTATTCACGCAATCAAACTTCGCAGGCAAAACTAGGGGGAATTTTTATTTTGTGACTCATGCTAAGAAAAAACAAAGAACTCAAAATTTAGGTTCATTCTTCTGATTTCATTTTCTAGTTAAGGTTGGAATGCTTGCTGGAACTTTCTCCTTCCTAGCTTTTGTTGATTTCTGTCATTCACGAATCATGAAGTAAATATTTATTAACATGGGAACCCTCCTCCCTTCCTGCCCTTCATATTTGTGCTTCTTATGCTAATGAACTTACTTTAGCAAGGGAACCACATTCCTCCTGGGTCTGCATCAGTTCTGGTGCCAACACATTAGTTATTTAAATGTAGTTTTATATTAATTTTTCATATTGTAATGCATTGTTCCCTGCAAATATACATGTAGCTGGTTTCCAACAGTAAACAAATATACGTTAAAGATATTGTTAGCTGAACACTTTTCATCTTTCATTTTGATTCCTGTGATAAATGGTGGCCATTTCTCACTCTTGCCCTCTGTCTTTTCTCAACCATCCTCTTTCCCTTCTACACTTCTTCTGTGGTGACCACCGTAAGGATTTTATTTTTTGCTTTCCCAAGAAAACTATTAAAGCAAATATAGAATTCTGAAACTACATAATTTCCATGCATCCAACATTTACCTCTAGTATCCTTAAGGTCTGGCATAAAGGCTTGCAATCTTTGATTTGGGAAATCCAGTAAACAAAACAGGAGTTTAGCAAAAGCCGAAAGACACATGCTCTGAAAAACAACCTCACTAGTACAACAATGATACTTGGGAAAATATAAGGGAGGTTATTGTACCATTCTCTTCTCACTTTCTCATCAATAACAAAAAAGACATACTAACTAAATGCCTGCCTATGTATCTGTATGATACAGTACCACAGCCATATCAAAATAAATCTTCTTGCTTACTAAATTACTAAATGTAAATAGGTAAAAATGACAACTATTTTTCTTCATGAGGTGGAAGCTGTTTTTTTCCAAAAGACAGGTTTTTAGACTAAAAAGCAGAAACTAGACTTGATCGCACATCATACTGCCAGGGCTTCTATTTATCTATTTATCTTTTATTCTATCAAAAGTTCAGGCCTTGATGCACCCAGACTGCTCCATTTTGAGTCATTTAAAATTATCAAATATTTTGATCTCAGGAGCAGGTTGCTATTATAGAATTTGATTAGAAGGTTGGAGTCTTCAACAACATTCGCCTAAGAATCCTCAAGAAACGCAAACATTAAACAAGAGCTATCAATGAGGTGTATGTGAGACATTGCTTTCTGAGTTTTAGTGCTAGGGAAGTAGAAGTCAGTTAATGAGTTCTCACTCTTTGAAAGAGGCATCACAAATGATTCGGGCAGCTACAGTGAGTCTGACTTCCATATCAGGTAAATGAAAGAAACTATAACAAAGGAGAGAAGTAACAGATACCTCAATAAATATAATATATTACAAGGAAAAACCAACAGAGCTTCTGTCAAGGGAGTCAGTCTCACAGATCAATGGAAGTTCTGTGAGGAGTCATAAAGGCTAGGGAGTATAGTGACCCAGTGACTCTGTACTTACATTTTGAAAAGACATTCAATAAAGTCCCTTAGAAGAGATTCCTATAGAAATTAAGCTGTCATGGGTAAGAAGAGTCCATCCCTTGGATTAATAATTGGTTAAAAGCAAAGAAAACCTGGGTAGGAATAAAGGGTCAGTTTTCACAATGAAAAGCCATTAATAGCAGGGTTCTCTGTGCCCTTGGCATAAGTCTTGTCCAGTGTGTTAATAAACGATCTCAAACAGAGAGCAAATAGTCAGGTGACAAAATGTACGAGGGAGACAAAGTAATTCAAGACACTCAAAACTGATACTAGAGTATTTCAGAAAATATTCGCACGTCCATAGTAAAAGTTCAGTAAATGGCTACACAGTAGTGTACACGTGATGCAGACTAAGCTAACTGATGCCACTCAGGAAACACATGTTGGAGTTGAGGGTGTTTCACAGCAAATATTAGCTCTATGACAAAAAGCATCTAGAAAGACAAACAAATCTGATCCTTAGTATTATGTGCAGTTGAGCTGACAGGAATTTTCCTAGATTATAGGAAATTTAGGGAAAACCGAAAGAGAGAAGCAAATTGAGAAAGATTAATAGGATGGGGTAATTTCTATATGAGGAAGGACTCTGTAGTCTGAAACTCTTTAGCAGTGGGGGGATATAACCAACGCCTAGAAGTCATCTGGAAAAGTGAATAGGAATATTGTGTTTTATAACTGGGGAACAAGTGGTCACCCACTGAAAATATTAAATGACAAGTATAAAATAGATGAGAAAGCCACTCTTTTTTCTTGTTGAATGAAATAGTAGAATTCATTGATGATGGAAGATTTAAAAAGAATAAAAAAATATGTTAGAGAAATTAATGAATGATAAATCCAGTAGAGTTTTAGACATTGTTAAATCTCACATTTTTCACTGTTCACCTCTTGAAAGTATTGTTCTACACCTAAACTTTTCTCCAGTAATACATAGAGGTGAGGTCAGATCACTTTAAGAAAAATGGTGCTTGATTAAATGACATTTTAGCCCAGTAAATTAAGGTTACTTTGGTATTCCTATGAATGTAATAATTGTAATTTTCAAGCAGAAGTTTTTAGTACTTTTCTGTCATTTAAAATGATAACTTTTAATGACAATTTCAGGAAGTAGAGGGAGAAAAATTCTGATTTAAAAAAAAATATTTTTCCATAGCCAGTGTAAACTACTTGCTAGTCAGCATTCTGAACTTTTGGACAGAGCAAATGCTCTAAAAAAAGTTTGATACACATAATCTGTATACTTTGACTTTTCAAGAATTTTCCTGCACTTCAGTTCACTGACTACAGTCTTGTTTGCCTTAGTCATTATACTATCTTCTATTAATTATATTAAATTACATAAACTAATCCTCTCATTCTCTTTGTATTGTAAAAAGACATCTATTATTTTTAGTAAGACTCAGAAAGTCAGGAAGGTATAGTTTAACCAGTTTCAGCCACATCAGTTCTTCCACTGTGTAAGAAACCACTGGAGGTCAAAGCATTGATCATGTCTGTTCATAAGGGAGTGGCAGACAGCAGCTCTGCCTCTAGAGGAACTCTACAGATGGACAAAAGACAAAGCAATGAGGTGGATTTTCAGTCCAGCCAATCTGCTGGTGAGGTAGTCAAGAAAGGACCTGAAATATCTGAGGTATGTGTTCATGCATTTGCTGTCTCATGTCAGTTATCTTTCTTCTTCATCATCCTTAATTTTGTCTATCAAAAAGGACTATATGGAATGATGTCTCCTTTTTCTTTAATGCCTACATCATGGCGATTATGTTTTGAAATATCTCTCATTTCTCACACTCTCTTTCACGTCAATTTTTGTAACCAAAATAACTGAGAAAGAATATTGACAGAAAATAGTCAAATAAAAACAGAAAATACAACAGGATGTAATGCAAAAAAAATGGAGTATAAGCTGGAGAGCCTGAAAACTTTCAGCATATATTTTTCTTGTTGTCCTTAGCTGCTGAACTTTATCTGTCAGGGAAATAAATGAATAAGTTTTCTTCATCTCTAGTGACTGCAATCCTGTCTCATGATAAGATTAAATTCTAGTAGTCATAAATCAACACATAGAATTAACATTAGGAGTCTGCCAACCAACCCTAGAAAATGTCAGTTGATTATATTCTATCCCTATGTCTCAATAATTGTAATTTGTCCTGTGTATATCTGTTTTATATTTAAATGTATTTGTTTAAACAGGATGACAATCACAGTAGAAATTACCTACAAAGTTCAGGGGTAAGATGGCAAAAGAGTGAAGTCATGAGTCAGCAATTTTAATAGCTTTATCTCGTTTTTAATTCTTATACTTGTTCTTTTTTCAGCCATTAAAATAGGTTTTGTTGAAAGTTTGTTTTTTAAATACTCAGAACATTTCCACTAACATAAACAGGTTTTCACTGGCTTGTTCTAGGCTCCAAAATCTTATCCCTCCTTAGCTGTTTGTGATTAAGCATTGTGTATTGATGCAGACTGTACACAGTCCTTCAAGATCGACAGTGTGGGGGTGGTTGGTTTATAAAGTATCATTCTTGTGAGTTACTCCCTCCTCTTTAGGGGTATAGGCAGCAGAGCTATTTTGGGATAGCTCTGCTTTGGAACATGTACTTTTTCTCCCCATTTTCCCATGCACAGGGACAGCAAGAGGTAAGGAACACCCTTACAGAGGGTAGAGAGAAAGTTGTCTGTCATCCTTTGGGCCTTGTCAGCTGCTGACACCACCCTGCTCACTTTTGCTGAGAGAGCACATGGGAGTCATAAAATCTGCTCTATGGAGCAGCTCAACCACTTGCAAATCTGCAACAGGCTCATGAGGTAAGCATGTTAATATGACCCCGCTTTTGGCAATTGCGTGCCAGGAACTTATCACATTCCTTGCCACTTTCTTTGAGGTCAGTATTGATGCACTTCACTGCCTATTCCCTACCTGGTTACAAGGACAAAACTAGAACTGGCTGGTTGGAGTAGACGGAAAAGGAGCTAAATATCATGTGCCAGTCATCCCATACCTGCTAATGACCTTGTGGTTTAGACAGGAGAACTCAGCTCACCTTTGTTACAGAAATGGGACTTCAAAGGTGTGTGCACTCTGAAGGATAAAGGCATCCCAGCAGGTTGGCCACCACAGGCACGATCAGCTTGGCCACCAGCCCCAAATATTTTCTCATCCTGGAGAAATCCTGTGACACGGTAAGGCACAGCTGGGAAGACAGATGTTAACATCAGTGGCAGAGCTTTGAATTTTTTCCCATGAAACACCCAAATTCATAGCCTACATCCTAACAAGACTGTACCTGTTGAGTACTGCACAGAGGCAGGTGTGTGTGTGTTTTGGTTTTGTTATTGCTGTTTGTGTTGTGGATTATTTATTGTGATGCAAGAAATTACCTCTCTCTTTGTACTTCTTCTGTATCTTAGAAACTTGTTTTTAACTATACTGCTATGTTTTTATATGAATTGTATAAAAAGAGGTCAGAAAGAAAATAGTAAAAGGAATAAGTGGTATGCTTGTATTGTTTTTCTATTTTGGTCCCCAAATTATACACAGAAATTAAGAACAAAAATATCACCTATGTTTGACCCTCAGTTCTTCCCATTCACTCATCTCATATATCACCCACCAATTGACTTACCTTACATTCAGATCTTCTTAAATGAGCTAACATAACAACTCAGTATTTCCTGTATTTAAAGACAGAAAAAACCCCAGGATAATCTCTGTGTTGTTGCAAGCAGTTGCAGTGAAGCTTCCTATTGTCTTTTTACAAAGTTTATAGTCCCCTGGCTCAGAAAGGTAAGATTTATTGTAGCCTATTTACTGGCATGTGAATTTATGAGTGTTCAGCTCTGAAGCCTGGTATAAACATACCAGCATTGCCTTGTCACATGACATTGCCCAGTTTTGGAGCAGAAGTCACAAAGTGTAGCACAGAGAACTTGCACAGCTTTCATCAAGCTGGTACAAGGAAGACGTGCTCTACCTGTGCCTGATGATGCAAGTAGTGATGGCTAGGATGCCCTCACTGAACTTAGAAAAGGAAAACTTCATAGGAGAGATAAAATTTTATAAGCTTGAATTATGACAAGCCCATGATTTCTATTTTTGTTTAGAGTAATTAATTTGTCCAATTAAAGTAGTGAGCTACTGCTGACCTGTCTCTCTAAAACAATGAATTTATTTATAGTAATTAATTAAATACTGTGTAGAAGGATTTTTTTGATGCAATGTATATAGCCTTTCAGATGGGTTTTGGTAAAGTTGCTCTATAAAAAGTTACTAAATAAACTTAGTAACTAGATAATGAGAGGTAAGCCTTTTAGTGGATCAAAAAATGGCTAGGAAGTTATGACTGTACTGGTCATTTAACCTTGCTGTCAAAGGATCATTAGCAGAGTGACCAGAAAGTTTCAACACGAGTTATATTCAAAATTTAGCTCTAAAAAGCTGTCAAAATATATTTCTATAACAATTTACATATCTGTATTAATTCTCTAAAATCAAAGTGGCATGTCTCTACTGTATCCAGACAAAATTCATCTGTCTTAATACCACTTGATATCTTTCCAAAGGTTGTTGCAGCCTAGCCATAAGGAAACATGAGAGCAATATAAAATCATGAAGTCACAAAATGGCCTGGATTGGAGGGGACCTTAGAAACCATCTCATTCCAACCCCCTGCCATAGGCAGGGATCCCTTTCACTAGACCAAGTTGCTGAGAGCTCCATCCAATCAAGCCTGAAACACTTCCAGGAATGGAGCATCCAGGAATTGGAACTAGATGATATTTAAAGTCCCTTCAACCCAGGCCACTCTATGTTTCTATTAAATCAGCAATGAGTGAAAAAATCAAAAGCTGTAGATTAGGAGAGGTCCAGTTTGAAGCAATATGTGTTTTCAGTTACTTAGGTCCTTTGGTGTGATTAAGCGTAGATTAAAGTTCTGGCCTAAAGGATAGAGGAGATGTGGACATTTAGCCACATGTAACACATGCTTATTTTCAGTGGTGTCATTAGCAATTTTGCTAATGCTTTAACTATTGTATTCATAATTTATCTTTTTAATTTTTGGAGTATTTTGGTTCAAATTTCACTTTTCTTACAGACTCTGGTATCCTATCCCAAGGATAAAAGTGTCAAGCCTGTGGTAATCTCTTTAAAAAAAACCTGAGGGACAGAAACATCATTTTCTTTTTGCTTGTTTTTTTGGCATTAGTGCTTGCAAGTAAAATGAAAGACTTGGTTTGAAATTCAAGGCCAGATCTTTAAAGACAGTGGGCCCTTGCATATCCCACTGGCTTCAGTGAGATCAGTGCATTTCAGGACTCATCCCCAAGACTGGATTTGATGCATTGTTTTTGTTTTGGTACAGCTCTGCAAAGGAGTAATCCACTGAGAATTTACTGCCCTTTTGGAGAATACTTCTGGTTTCATGTACATATTTGTCATTTTTTTCTTTGGCCTTGTCAAACTGAGCGTGTTATTTTGTTGTTTGATAAGACATATATCATTTTATGAATTAACCATTTATACATGAATCAGAATATAGGCTGAAAAGTATAGATAGGACCTTCTTCCAGCAATACTGTAAAAGAGTTCATATATTTTGATCATTTCACCCCCTACCCAATCCCCCATTAAAAGAACTAGCCCTGAAATAATTCATAGCTTTGGCATTAAAACTGTCATCATTCTTCAGGGCTAACACAGTGGAGAAATAACTTTTCAGCAGTCTGCCAGACTGGGGCAGGGGGTTAAGACTTGGTTTTCTGAAGAATAGAGAGGAGTTTGTTTGTTTGTTTGTTTGTTTAATCAAAGGAAACTTAAGTTCTGCAAAGGTTGGTGAGACTGTCCAGTAAGCCCTGTATTACTCTGCATCCTATTTACAACAGGCCAGCAGATAGAAAAAAAATGTTCACCTAGAAAAATTGGTGCTTTGACTTACACGAAAATCATTATGGAGATTGATATAAGTCACAGGGGTAGCAAAAGAAGAAGGGGTAATCTAAACCTCTTTATTAGTGTTCTTTCTTCCCTATGCTACTTGCATGCAGATAGATTCCTGCTGCAGATAGGGATATTCTGTAAAAAGTCCCAGTTATGTAGTGTTTATCACTAGCTATTGGCCTCACTGGCATTTTCAAAGGTATTCAGCTGTACGATCCCATTGACCAATCCAGACTGACAGGACTAGACCAATAACATATGTGTAGAATTTCACATGCCTCTTAAAATATTTCCACATTAAAACACTTTGAAGAATTCAAGATTATCTCCTCAGAATATTTATAAGACAGATTCATGGGGGGATTCATCCTGTTCTGTGCAATAGTAGCAGCACAAAGCAGCCTTAAAGTCAGCTTAGGCATCTCTTTGAGGATTTCTCTGATGTACAAAAATCCTGTAGTAATGGCTTTTTCCCTTTCCCTCACTGCAAGTTCCACTTCAAAGATGTTTGCATGGTATGACAACTGGAGAGGAACTTACTGCAAGTTTCTGTGCCCCAGGTATAGCCTACCATTATCAGAAGGACTGTTTGTGGCTTCTAGGAATCAGCAATACCTCAAGGTAGCCTTGAAACAACTTTAAATTACCATGAAATCCAAAGGTCAGCCCCAGGTTCCTGAGGTTGGGAGATGTGCTTCTCCTCCTATCATTTTCCCTAGAACTTGTTCTGAATTGCCTCCTTTTCAGAAGTCATAGCCCAGTGAGTCTAGTTTGCACCCTGATAGCAGACAGACTTTTTTCTTTCATCATCAGTGGAGATGCAGAGTGATTTTGATTAATGACTTCATTGTCCCCAGCCAGCAAGAGACTTGCCTTTTTCAGTTTGCATCAGAATGGATGCTGAACTGACTGTGAGTCTCTAACTGGCAGTAGATTTCACCTGCTGAGAAGGGAGGAAATTAGTCAGGAAAAAAGATGGTCACAAAATAATACTGATTTATTCTAACTTCAACTAGAATGTCACTGATGCAAAAACTTTCCTAAACTTCTGCAGACTTTTTTCCTAAGCCTATACATGCAAGAAAAAAAAATATTTATGAGAATCAAAATAATCTTAGGAATCAAGTAAATTCCCATTTAGTTCTTTCATCTTATATTTTTCCTGTGTATTTTTAGTAAGAATGAGAGTAAAGGCAGGGATAAATTTACAGTGATATTAGCACTAAGGTATTTTCATGCCTGCCCTTACTCTTCTTCCAGTGAGGAGACTGGGCCTGCCTGAGGAATTTTGGGAATACTGGTTTGTTGTTATACATGCAATATTTTAACTTATAATGTCACAAGCATTAATGCCAGCCACTGGTTATGACTGGATCTTTTAAACCTCAGTTAGATCTACTCTTGACATCCAAGAACTTCTTGGGGACATGGTGATTAACAGCTTTGACTATAGACACCATGAAACTGTGCAGAAAAAAATCCTAAGGTAGGAGAGTAGCAGAACATAGACTCTGTTCCTCAGAAAATCAGAATACACCCCATTCAGGAAACTGTTACATGGGATCACATGGGCGGCACCTCTGGAGGGTGAAGGAGCTTTGGAAAGCTGACAAGCCTTTGAATACAGCCTCCTCCAATCACTATTATGGATGATCATGTTACTCAGAAAAATAAGTAGTGATATCAGGAGACTAGACTAGCTAAACAGAGTGTGACTGAGTTTCAGTGTTTAAAAGTGTAGAATATAGGAGGTGGAAGGAGTGATGGGACTCAAAGGAGGAATTTATAAACTTTGAGCATGCAGCAATGACAGGAAAGCCAAAGCTCACTTAAAGTTGAGGTGGACCAGGGTCATGAAGGGCACAATATCCCAAGGTGTATGAGGTACCATGTTTATAGCAAGTCAGAGCATCAGCACTGGTGAGACCACACCCAGAGTGCCGAGATGAAGCACTTTTCATATAAGGAGAAGATGAGAGATGTGACTGTTCAACCTGAAGAAGAGAAGGCTCAGATGTGATCTCATCCATGCATATAAATACTTTAAGGGAGCGTTTGAGGAAGATGCAATCAAGCTTTATTTAGTGGTACCCAGTGGCAGAACAAGAGGCACCAGGCACAAACTGAAACAAGGCATTGTCTGTCTGAACATCAAGAAATACTTCTTTACTCTAAGAGTGACTGAGGACTGAAACAGACTGTTCGTGAGTCTCAATCATTGAAGTAGGTTCAGTCCTTGAGCAGGAATGGTAAGATGAGATGACCCCCAGATCACAGAATCACAGAATATTCTGAGTTGGAAGAGATTTATACAAGGATCATCAAATCCAGCTCTCAAGTGTATAGCTCATATGAACACAACCTTGATTATCACCATGCTCTGACCAACTGTACTAATCTCATTTTTTTCCAACCTCAACCATTCTGTGATCATGTGACAACAAGAAAATCTCCTACCACTTGCATATTATGGAGAGGAGAAGAACAGGAAATGTACTTTGAATGGCACTAAATGTTATATTTTACATGAAGACCTCCTAGGCTGACAAAGTTTAGATAGCTTTTATTCCTTAGCAAGGTTTTTGCTGAATGATATTTAAACTTCCAAGAAAAGGGAAGGGTATGGGGGGCAGATGAGAAGGTGATAATGTGCACATCCATGGATAATATACCATTACTGGCAGTTAACTTGTGGATGTGAACACACAAAGAATGTGAAGTTAATGCTAAAACGTAAAAGTTTGAATGTTCTAATCATTCAGCCATGTGGTTTTTCTAATTTCTTCTTCTTAATAGTGATTGTTGATCACCAGACTGTAGAAGCACTGGAGTCAGTATTGCATTCACTCACATACTGCTCACATTAGTCAAGGTCTTGACATTGTGTAACAAGAATAGCACAATCACCACACATATAAGTAACTAAAGATGTCTTGACATTGATTCACCACACAAATAAATCTGCAACCCAAACTTCTAAATGGTTGTAAGTTGTGCCTGTCATGATGCCAGCTGAAGTGTTGTTTCTGTTAACCTGGGTGGTGTATACTTTGAATTTCATTTCAATCAGTGAAACTCAAAGATATGAGGTAACTGAAACAATTCCAGGGGACCCTTGCTGTCCTCCCTCTCATCTGCAAGGTCATCTGCCCAGCATTTTGGAAGACATGGGATGGGAGATGTTGGCTGCTCAGAGCCTGTGATAGTGAGCACCTCCTCCAATTGCCTCAGAGCTTTCCTGATCACATTGTTAGGGACATCTCTAAGAGGACAGCCTTGGGGTAAGAGTTGTCTTGCAAAACATATCCATGCTGGTTTATGTTGTGGCAGTTGCTCCTGATAGGAAGAAAACTATATTTGAAAATGCTGAACTACTAAAAAAAAAAATCACTTTTCCTTCCAGCAGCCTGTTTTCCCAATGAGAGGATGCATTCACAGGGAGCTTCCGAATAACACAAATGAAGAAAACAATTGCTATAAGAATGACTTTCAACACTTAAAAATTGCTTTCTGAACTTGTTTGAGATAGTCAGCTAAAAGGGTAGTCTTCTTTCATAACTCCTTTATAATAATGCACAGCTGGGTGAAAATTCATCTCAAACAATACTTACTTTTGTCTTTCCTTATTTACCATCATTATCATTACTTTTTACTTTGGTTAGCAGATGTTTCTTTAGTGCTCTGACATTCTTTATAATTTGCATATTTTTTAATTTAACTGGCAGAAAACTCAACTTACTGTATAATATGCACCTTGTATTTAGCACTTGTATGTATGTGGCATATGTAACAGGAGAAGATCTTCTGATATCCCCAATACATTTTTAATGTATAATTTTGACATACTTTTTAAAATTTTTGTATTTGGGCTTTTCTTTATGCCATGAAAAAATGTCTGATTGTTTAGAGCACAGCTCAAATCCAAGGAGGAATCATTTTGCGTCTACAGTATAAACTCATAGCATCCAGGATGTGGATATGATGAACAAATCAGTAATTAATTGGGCATTCATTCCAGTGACCTGTCAGCATTCAAATGCTTTAATTAGATGGAGAAATGGAGGCAAGTAATGAGGGCCAAATCTGTATCCTTTTGAATACAGTGGCAAAACATCCACTTGCTGCAAAAAGATTTAGTCCTAAATGCATGACAGCACACTATAGAAGATGTCGTCTCCACCAACTGTGGTTCAAGTGTATAATACTGATAATGTCACTGGCATTGTATCTTTCGTTAAGGAAACAATGATGCTCTTAGGAAGGTTTTTGTCTGCTCATGCATACAAAACAGGCAATTTTCATGAAGTATTAATTGCAAATTATCTAGTATAAATGAGGGTCCCAAAAAGAAAAATCTACTTTATACTGTATCTGCGTTTATTTCATTATTAGTATTCTTTGTTTTGCTTATGTGGTATAGCTGAAAGGAAACACCATATCCTGTGTCAAGGAATCACATTTGCAACATGCAGGTGTATAGAGACCTGGAGGGTTTTTTTCCATTCCCAAGCATTTTCATAAGTATTCAAGCATATATGTGTCTGAATGTACACAAGAAACATTTGTCTACCTAAGATTTTCTGTGCATATTGGCTAGTTTCAGTTTTCACACACAGATAAACCATATTAAAAATTACCACACTAGATTGAAATGCTGGTGATATATTTTGTCTCCTTTGTCTTCTAAAGGTACTGACTGTAACTCAACACCTGTTTGTTGCTACCTAGCTAGCATTAACATTACATTTGAAGTGCAGGTTTGAACTATTTATTATGAAAAACATAGACCAGTTTTGAAAATTGACTTAACATTTGACATTTTTTCAAATTAAATAATTATTTTTTCTGAAAATTATTTTAGTTGCACTGTCTTTTTTAAACAACTTTTCTAATTTACAAAATAAGTAATGAAGTTCATGGCAAAACGCAGAGCACACAGAGGTACCCCAACTACCTTTGAATGAGGAGCATTCATCCGTCCCAGAGAATCATAGTCCTCTAAGAATCTTCTTTCACTTTTGCCTCCTCATTATTGTTCGAAACCACCTTCTTGTTTTGCAGCCTATTAATACCATATATTACGACCATCTTATTCAATTTTCTTCTTGTGTATATAATGCTCTCTTCCTTGCTCCTTAAGTAGAATTTTTCCTTTATGGTTTTAATCATATATTGAACTTTATTTTAAAAACAAAATCAGTTCAGTGTCCACTGCCTTTATCTTATAAGACTAAGCCACTGCAAGTCTCCTTTCAAAAACATGGTTTCTGTTCCTCTGAATATCCACATGTTCTTTCGTGAACATAACTGAATCAAACTGTATGGAATTTTTAGATGAAGTCCCAAATGTATAGAAGTACTTCTCAATCCCTCCTGAAAATACCCTATGTGATACATTTGGGGATTTGGTTTGTACCGTTCACAGCCAAGTCAATCTGAAGTTCACAGGCTTTCTGTGATCACTGATATATCCTACGTATTTCCATCTCCTGTCATTTCAAAATGATGAATTGTCAGCCTATAACAGAGATTCTTGCTATTAGTCCTCAAGTACATGACTTGGCAATTTCTACAATTATATCTCTTCCCTTCTTTTCTAGTTCACTCATCTATTCCAATATTATATTCTGATCCCTCTTTAAATTACTGTTTCCAGTGCTTTGTCACTGGCTGTTTTCATTCTTCTTTAAATGACTGACACAAGCCCTCAGCCCCTCCCCACAGATATATTGTACTTTTCCTCATAACTACCTCATTGAAGTAGATCTGTTTCACCTAGGGTTTTTTTCCAGAAAAAATGTCACAAGCTGTCTTAAGGACATGGTCAAGCAAATTTTATATCAGCTTCCAAACATCTGAATCCTCAAAAAATTTCAGTTTCAGAGTAGCATTTCAAGTATATAAACATTAAATTCCTAAAAAGAAGAAGTTTAGCAAATACCTTGATACATTTCACTTCTTTCTATTTGTAAGATCATTACTAAGATTCCCCCCTCCCATATCCTTCCCTGGACCCCAATAAGGTCTTTGGGTTTTTTGGTTTTTTTCTGACCCTTTCCACAAGTGCCTTACATAGCTTTTATAACTTTGATGAGAATCACTTTGGGTGCCATGTTCAGTTTTGGGAAGTCTTTATTTTTTCCATTTTTAAGTCACCATCCAGAAGCAGAGTAGCTTTCCACCCATGGTGAGGTCTGAGGTCTCACCACTAGCACTACTAAATAAGACAGAGTTCTTCTTACTATTGAAATTTTAAAAGTTCTAGGCACTATGAAGAAGAGATCACTATCTAACATGCATAAAATTCTAGGGCTAGAAAGGATAATATTCAATATGGTCACCTGAGCCAAGCCTTAGATCATGGTGACAGGGAAATCTTGCCTCAGCTGTAGGAAACTGTCACCATCCCTGAGTATACCTTGTTTCAAAACTTACATCTGAAATTGTTTTCTTTGACTTTGAAACTGAATAAATCTCTGCTGAGTTCATCAAATACCTGTTTAACATCAACCCTATTGCCTGAGTAAGCTCACCAGAGTCCAGTGTTTCATAACTGCTTATTCAGCTCAGCTGATCTCTTATCCTATCTGCTCAGAAATTCCCTAAAAAACTAGAACCAGAAGTTCTCGATCTCAGATATCTACTTACCCTAGCAATTTGAGGTTTGATTTTTTTTCCACTGAATGCCTTCAAATTTTCCTTGAGACACCAGGCAAAGCTGCACAGGCTCAGCATCTCTGAACCTAATGTACACCAGACTATCACATCATCTCTCAGTCTTGTAACAGCTGGGAGATTTCCTCTTGTCATCTAGCCCTTCTTGACAGATTTAGACACAGAATTTTTGTTACTAAAGGGGCAATCATGAGGCTTTAACTCAATGTGCTGGTTTCTAAGGCCCCATATATCATGACGTGTCATCTTTTGACTGGGTTTGCCACAACGTCTACAACAGCCCCAGCAAAGGTGGTTTTCCTTGCTGTAATTCCACAAGATACCAGTGATGGTCTGAAAGTCTTCATTTGAAGCGATGAACTATTTCACTCCATGATGTGGGCCAACACATACTGCCAAGGCACCCCTGTACAAACTGCAATATCCACAACAACCTTTCCTTCAACCCCTAGAAAGTGACCAGCCAGTTCCTGTTGTCAAGATACACACAGAAATCATTGTGCTCCTTTGCGTTTCATTTGTTTGGCTTTGTGCCAAAAGTAGGACTCACCAAGATAATGTCATGTTCATGCTGAGAGGTTTCTTGATGCCACAAATTCTTACCTCAAGTATGTAGACCCCAGAGAGAGCTGAATCAGAATTGTCTCTTCACCAACTACTCCTTAGACCCATGCAGATCATTGGTTGGCCTAAGCACTTCTATTTTAGGAATGGTATTAATTATGGTTGGTCTTCAAAAGTTATGGTTTCAGTTGGGTCATCCAATAAAACAGCTTTTCTTGATTCTCCATCTAGTATCTCTTACAGCATGACTACAAGTGAGCAATACACAGATAAATGCAGTGATCATTGCAGGTATAATCTCCAGGCTCCTGTTTTAACAGTACCCCAAAGACTGTGTTTAGACATTGAAGAGTTTTATTGATCATATGGACTGACCATCATGGTCACTTCCTTCAGATATTCGATACATGTACGTTACATATTTGTCAGCATCATGACTGTGCAATAAATAAATGTTTTCTTTACATGCCATAATTATGTTTTTATATCACAAATTTTCATTCCTTAGTCTGTCCTCCCTCATTCGTTATTCAAGTTTTACACCAAAGTGTATGACGACCTATTTAATAAGCACAAATGGCACTGGATTTAAAAATGTCTGCTATTTCTCCTTCAGAAATACAAATGTCATACTAAGTTACTAAACAATCACAATAATATTTGTATAATTTATTATTCTTTTCAGTGCCTTTTATCTGAGCATCCAAGTATTACAATGGCTTCCCAAAAGATCAAGTTTTTTCACAAAAGAGGAAATTTTTCTCAAAAGAAGAAGAGCCTAAAAGAGGAATTTTCTGTGTGGGGAGACCACCAGTGAATCAAAGCACATGCAAGCATCACCATCACACTGTCTTTCTTTTTACCTCTAGCAGGGTTTGCCTGAGATTCCCCACCCTGCTGGCAGGTGTTGATCCAGCTGGGAAAATGCAGTTTTTGCTGACTCAATAGTAAAACCTGCTCATTATTTTACATAGATATATGAGAAATAAGGAGAGATCATGACAGAGAGAGTGGTAAGGTTTGCGTAAGCATGTCCTGAGGCACAAAGAAAACAAATCCAAGGAAAAGTTCCAGGTGTGGCTTCATATACAATTCTTTCATTATGACCTTTGTGAAGTCCTAATGAAATAATGAAACCTAAGCAAGGTTTATTAATTAAGAAACCCACTTGCCTGCACTCAAAGATGCATGAATATTTGTCAATATTCTTTTGAATAGCTGTTTTCTCTTTCGTGGATGTATATCAGCCACCCGTCATTCTTAGACAACACGTCTGCAGCCGGCTTTTGCAAACATGTTAATTAGAAAGCCTGTTCCAGCAGTTTCTGAGATGAGTAGCAAACAGTGCTGCTCATCCACCCCACCCCCACAGTAGGCACCCAAACAGCATGGCTTATTCAACAGAAATCACACAGAGAAGAGAAACCAGGTAGATTTGGAGGCTCAGAGCCATAATATAAAACTATAAATCCTGCCTAGATAGAGAGCTTAAGTACCACACTGGCACTCAGTGACAAACAGTGGTATCAGATCTTGGATTTTATGGTTTCCTGGAGTATCAATAGTAGTTTGTTTTATAACATTGTAAAGAACTTATTTGGCCATAGCACATACAAATACACCAAAGTGTAAGCAGAGAGCTAATTCATCCTTCCAAGAGGCAGAGAGGCAGCCTGCCACAGAATGTACAATTGTGAATTAACTTTCCTAAACTCCAGGTAATAATTTGGTTTGCTAGATAAAATTTGGTTTGATGGATAAAACTTGGTATTAATAAATTATCTGCTTCAGCACAATTGTTTTGCTAAGTGACTTCTTGGTTATTGACACTGCTAAAATCTTCCTGAGGTGAGGCAGTTCCATATTGGGTGGGTTGATACCAAGAAAATAAAACCTTGTAAAAATCTTGAGTAGCTAAATATTGTCTTGTGTAAATATTGGAAATATAAATGCTTGTGTGTAAGATTACAGGTGGTATAGCTGTATTGAATACATTGTAGTTGCTATATATGTGCTTTGGCATAGAAGCAGTGGTTATGCAACCTAAGGAAAGAAATGTGTAAATATTGCTTTAAGTAAGATAGTTGTTTATAGTAATTTAGGATATGAGCTTACTGGGTCATGATTTTCCATGGGCATTTCTCTTTAGGTTTTATGGAGAGCAGACTAAGACATTTTTGATAGTGTCCCATTGGGTGGAGACATCTATTGTACTAAAAGACTTCACACTCAGCTCACTGTTTATGACTTGGATAGAATTATAAATAAAGCTCTATTTCAGACTACAAGTTATATAATAAAAAGAGGAAAGAAGAAGCAGAGAAGCCTCTTCCAAATTTCCAAGAAATAATACCATACTTCAAAGCTCTGAAGTTTATCATAAAAGTGTCATGTTTCCAAAACAAAAAGCCCAGGCCTGACCTAAAAGTACTGAGCAGGACTGGAGAAATAAATGCAGTCCATTCACAGATTGAAAATTTGTGCTACTGTTTTATAATCCTTGGTTGAACAACGTTTTTCACAGAGTGGTATCCTGAGCCAAGCCTGCAGCTCATTTTAAAATAAGATAGGCAAAGAAAGTTGGTGCTCTGCAAAGTTCCAGTAGTTTCTTCTGCCTTTTATTTCCCTTGGAACCTAGAGGGTAAGAGGGCATTGGTTAGGTGGGGTATCACTAAAGTCATAGTGTTTGGAAATGGGGCTGCATTTCTTCCAATCTGCTGTTGAGAAAAAAATAAATGATGGAAATATATTGTCTGTGATTTAAGGTTTTTCTTCTCCACTGCTGTTGACATCTGACCTCAGACACCCTTTCCAGCACTCTTCTTCACTATCTCAGTATCATTTTCACATTCTCTTCCTGAATCCTCTCCACAGCCTGAGGAGAAACCCGGAGGAAAACATTTTCACATCAGGGCTGTCATTCTAAAATCTGCACCTTCTTGGTCATCCATTTTTAAAAATAACTATTCTCATGAAAAATACAGTTATGAGAACTGCTCAAACATGACAACATTTCTGTCCATTAATGTTTACTGTTTCACTCTCAATTAATTCTTGCATTTTTGTCCTTAAAACTCAGTTAAATGAACATTCCCTTTTAAGAGAGTTTGAAAATTGAAATCATTCATATATTTAGAAAGCTATCTGTTATCTCAATGAGGCATAAGTTTCCCTGAAATTTTCAAAATTTAAGAAAGTTTGAAAATCATTTCAGTTGTCAATAATTCTCTTTTACAGTTGTGTACACATTTCTTCCACCTGTCACTGGGGCATGCATAGCAGCAAAAGTCACAAAAAAGGTGAGCTCCTCTCCCTCTTACCAAAAAACTGCACTGGTGGACACACCTATTTTTCATTTGGTTTTTGGTTAAATTTTTTAAAAATCTATCTGAAAAAAAAAAAAAAAATCACGTAGTTGGAAAGATTTATCCTCAGTAATAATTAGTCTAACATTTTTCCATCAGCCTTGCTAAGACAGTTTTCTGGTTCGAGTTAGGAATGGTTGATCAACACTCATACAGACCATCGTTATCTTTGTCATAAGAAATGCAAAGGATACTTAAGAGTGCAAAAGAATATTTTCCTTATACAATACAATATCTTCATGTAAATGCTTGAAATATGGTAAAATGAAAAGTGCATGTCCCTCTTTTGCATTCCCTCTCTCTACATCAGCGTGGTAACACCAGATTCATCAGAAGAGCAGTTTAGGATACAGTTGCTCAGGCTCAGAATAATACCCCAGCTAAATCTCATGGACAACTTCTAGTGAAAACATGCACTTCCACAAGTTTGACAAGTTGGGTTGGTTTTTTTCCCCACTGGGACATTCCGTGAGGGTTTTATAATGTTTCAGTATTTTTTGAAGGAATCTGAGGTTCAAGAAGTGTTCTGAAACATAAAGAAAGCCCTATTTCCACTTCTGTAAGGCAGTCAGAAGTTACACAATGGTAATGTGAGAGGAACCTCAACTTCTGCAGGTCATTTTTCATTTTATTTAGAATGTGAAAACTCTTGAGTAAGAATAAGGACATTTTTGCCTGAAGTGATCTAAAATGTTTAGTGAGTTTCAAGCATGGAATTTTTTCCTAGAAATTAAGACAATGTCTGTTTGAATTATTTGTTTGCCAGTTTATCTTGGTTTAGTTTGTTTATTTCAGATTTATTTCATTTGGCTAGAGGTTTTGATTTGATTTATTTTGCTTTTCTCACAATTGTGCAGGGAAACATTTTACTTGTACAGTGGTTGGTTGTTTTTTATCTTCATGCCCATAACAGTATTTTTCTTTAGGGTCATTTTCATAAAAAAAGAAAAAATGTATCTACAGATTCTGATTTACTATTGCCCCTACAACTTACTTTCCATGAACATTCAGAAAGGAAGGAACCCTTACTCCTGGGTTCTTACTACATCCCCATGTATACTCCTTAACACAATGACAAAAAAAAGAGCTTTCCTTTTGTTGAACTAAATGCTGGTTTTGCATAAAATAGACTATAATTCAGAGTCTGTAATGTCTACTGAAAGGTTAGGCTCGTTACCATCTAAATAGGCTGAGCTAATAAAAATTATATTTGTTACAATCCAAATAGATTAACCAGCCTTAAGGGCTTAGCTATGTATCACACTTTTCAATTTTCTTATAATTAAATTAACATAAACCAGACTTGACAAATAAATGACTGTATCAGAAACAGTTAAGCTCTATTTAACCAAAATAACTGTTCTATTTACATGTACAGCAACCTGTGTCTATTTTGGGAGCTATAAGAAGCCTACCTAGTTAGCAAATCCTTGGGCACTCAGAGTCTGCCACAGACTGTTAAGTATTGGTCCCAGACTTTCAGTGAACCTCATATATCCTAAAGGATACGTTTTGTGGTTTAGCTTCTGCACTCCCTGTTGGTTATTTCCCATGAAGTACCTCCTCCCTGTCACAACTAAACAGTGGCCTTGAAAGGATCCATATGCAGAGTTTACCTTTATTCGCTAACTAGCCCTTTTGACTAAACAGTTTCTGTAGGATTACTTACAGAATCATAGAATCATTTACTTTGGAAAAGACCTTTGAAATCATCAATTCCAACTACTAACCTGGCACTGCCAAGTCTACCACTAAACCATGTTCCTAAGTGCCACATCTGCACGTCTTTTAAATACCCCCAGAGAAGGTGACCTAGCTACTTCTGCAGGTGACCTGTTCCAATGCCTGACAATCCTTTCAGGGAATAAATATTTCCTAATATCTGAGCTAAACCTTCCTGTGAAACTTGCAGTCATTTACTCTCATCCTATCACTTGTCACTTGACAGAAGAGTCTGACCCCCACCTGGCTACACCCCCCTTTCAGGCAACAGTAGAGAGCAGTGAGGTCTCCCCTTGACCCTTCCTCTTACAGGCTAAATAAGCCCACAGAAGAGGAGTGGTATGAAACCAAGCACATGTAAGTCTTTTCAGGATAGTGATTTTAGTCTCTTCACCACATTTTCCCCATCCATACATACATCTGTTACACACATAACTAAGCTGAAATAAGGTCTCAGGTTGGAGACCTTATTGGATGAAAACAGGAAACTCTTTAATAGTTTTAGCAGTTCATTAATGAAGGCTGCGTAGTTTACTCAGCAGCTCTGACCTTCCTAATACACTGTGGCTGTTCCATAAACTATGTCTCTACATATTAGCTTCTCCACCTTCTTTTCCCTCTCTTCTTGTGTAAAGAAGAAGACTTCTTTCCTTTCTTCTCTCTTCTCTTCTGTAAATCTAGAAACCATAATGCTCAGAACCCTAATTTTCACCATGTCTCCAACTTAATTCTAAGAGAAAGGATGAGATGCAAATAACACTCCAGCTTATGGTCTCCTCTGTGGCTGCCCCTTTGGATGAGAGACCACCGGCATAACCTTAGTGTTTGGCTAGAACACAAATATGAGCTGGTGGGTCAAGATAGTAAGTTTCTCTCTTGTTCCATGTGGTAGGGTGTTTGGACACATGGCTGGGAAAGGTGCTGTTGGAAAGACTTTCACAAAAGTTTTGTTTTCCTTTTTGCTGTGGATATTGAAAACTTAGTATGACCTGGCATCAAAGAACAAATTTACAGAGACCATACCAGGTGTCTGCTATAGAGGGTGTGTTGGATGTGGTCAAGAGCTTTTTGTGTCACACTGCCATGCACCAAGTGAAATAAATTAAATTGATGTATAACCTGGTTTTGTGAAAACCCTGAAACTCTATCTGTTATGCTGCAATATGTGTGTGTGGTTTGGCAAATGGTAAAGAGAATAGTTTCCACTTTCCATAAAGCCATGCAAAATCCACTTAAGTTTCTTAGGGCTTTGTACTATAATTAACCATTCTGAGAGTGCTATTGTCTGAGGACTATGCCTTTAAGCCCCTTCTCCTCCCTGTAGGAACTCACTCAGAGCAGAGGAGTGCAAATGGAGTTGAGATCAGCAAGCTGGATACTTACATGCCTCTTTTGCTACCATTTTTCTGGCGCCTTAATTTTATGAACAAAGGGCTGCCTATTGCAGAAATGATCAGTATTGCACCTCAGGTATTCTCCCTAAATTACAACTGTGCTGCCTGGATCTAAGCTATAAATATCAATGTATATTGCAGAAGTTTGCTTTAAAAAGAAAGAAAAAGATAAATGGATACTATTTTTAAATGCAGCCCTAGAATCAGGTGGCTTCATGCTGTTTTGATAAGGAGCTGAGTGGCACTGGCTGAGAAGGAGGTCGAAGCAGCAGCAGCATAACCTCCGCTCGCTGCTGCCAGCCAGATAATCAGGAACTTGTGCTCCGATGGGTGGGAGGGGAACAAGGTGATGATTATTGTTTTACCTTAGGCTTCCTCTGGGGAATTAACTGAGCTTTTGAAATTCAGTTCTCCAGAGTGTAGTTTTCACGGCCTTACCTTGTGCAGACTCAAAATAGTCTTTTGACATGGCTCCTGAAATGGCCAATAGCAAGAAAGAGGGACAGAGCTATTCAGAGGGAAGGAGACAGGATGACCCTAACAAAACTCATTGTTCTGCAAGCCACGGGTAGCCCAGGATCAGTCTGGAGCAGAGAAGAGGCTTGGTCCTGTGAGAAGAAGCGCTGATAGCACCTTTCCTAATGTTTCCTAAGCTAAGATTGAAGATGTGTTTTTCATCCTCTTTTTGCCTTCACTATATTTAAGCTGATGTGTACCACTGTGGAAATTTGGTTTGGATTGTATTTAAACCATAGAGGATTCGGAGCAACTGGCAGCTTAGGACACTGCAAAGGACATTACAGTATGGACTTCTTGGATGTTTTATAACACTCATTTTTGTTCTCCAATATGAGATTTACAAGGCATGGGAAAGAAAAAAAAATTAAAGAAGGAGTGATGAGAGGCTGTGAAGCAATGTTTCTTTTGTTATTCTGCAAACTGAGAGTCATTGCAGACAATTAACTCTTTATGACCTGTTACACACTGTTTCCCTTACATGCTGCCCATCACCTCCCTCTAAATATGCCAGGTGCTTCAACTCCTCCTTTGGTGGCTCCCTACAGTATCTGGGTTAAAAACAGAGCATTGGAGTATACACAAACTCAGAGATGTCCCATAGCTGTGCTTTGACTTCTGAGGTATTTGCTATGTTTCCTCTTCCTCAGCTTTATGTATTAAAGCTTATTTTTAACTAACACTGTGATCCTAAGCTTCTTCACAGCCTCAACTAAGCCGTGTGATTCATGTTTCAAAGCCTAATATTTTAACCTCAAAAGCAGGATGAAATACTGTCATTTGAGTTTTTTAATGACTGTGGACTAGTACATGCTTTTTCAGCCTTTCCTCAAAGGCTCCAAATTAGAATAAAACTAATTTCCACAGCACATGTAAGCCAATAAAAAGAGTATAGTAGGAGGAGGATATGGAGCTGGAAGAGAATAGCATGGTACTGGGATTTGAGCTGAGTTTGTAGTGTATAATGGTAAATTATGTACAAATATTATTGCTATTATTATGCAGTAGTATTTTTCTGTGCCAGCACTCTTTGCTGGTATGTCAGTCCTGAATGCAAAATTCTTCTGGTTTTCCTCCCCTTTGCAGTCTGAATAATGGGGCTTATTTTGTGCAAGTTTTGCCCCAGGGTTTCCCTTCTCTGACTGGCAGATGAATATATGGTTATAGCCTTCCGCTCTGAGCCTATGGAGCCACCCAGCCTCTCTGCTGTGATGCTTTCTGTAGTATAATACTCATGTGGAGCTTTACAACAGAGAAGACATGTGGTCATGGGAGCTTAGCTGGTAATCCAAAGCCCCTTGAAACCAAAGGGCATTCTCCCTTTGGCCTCAGTGTGCTGCCAATGTGCAGCTAAATTCTACTGTGGGACATAGACCAGAAAAAAAACTGTGAGAAATTTAAGGACGATGCAAGAAGGGAGTTAATGGGTCAGAAAACCTGAAATAAAAGGAAAAAAAGAAAGTGGGAATGAGAGGTTATATTTAATAATAAAGGTTCTTGGGGAATAAACTGCAGTAAGCACTGAACAGCAAGACAGGAGAAGTGATCCGGCCATGAGGATCTGTGAGAGGGATGGAGACCAACACAATATCATCTCCATAAAGGAATGCAGATGAGACCTTTCCTGCATAAATCTGGAGGCAGAAAAATGAAAAGTATTCCAGACTTCCTGAGGTAAACTGGAGATACAGTCTGAGGCATCCTTTCCTCTGGATTTCTCTTTCTATTCTTGTCTTTTTGGCACAAATAAGGACTTGTGTAATTACCTACCTCAGCACGGGCAGAGTTCAAGAGAGAGGTCTTGTTCAGTCTCTTATCTCCAAGAGCCTGAATAATCAAATTTTTGATGATGCAGCAGGCAAAGAACAAGAAACTACAGTGTCGTGTAGCTATTTTTTCATGGACTGTCCCAAGAAAACAAATACCACGGCCAAAAGAGTGGTAAGAGCTTCTGTAGTCATTTAGTTATTTGACTCATCCTTTTTATAAACAACTCTAGAAATGCAGAATATCTCTCTTCAGAAAGGACATCTAAAGCGCATATATAGTCCCAGACATTCAATTTGCAAGAGGATGTCCCTTTGGAGTTTGAGGAGCAAAACCACACAGCCCTCTGTCACTTGGAGAACACAGGCAGCTCCTCGAGTTCTGCCAGTGCCATTCCTCTGATGTAACTGTGGTCTGCAAACCCACCACACCACATGTGGCATGTTTCTGGAGTGGCTGTAGGCAAAATCTGAGTATTTCCAGACTGAGCTGGTCATCAGATTTCAATGATCAATTAAGTCATGAGGACTTTTGTACACAGAGGCATTACAGTCACAGTTGCCTTTTTCTTTTTTTTTTTTTTTTTTTTTTTTTTTTTTTTCTTTTTTTTTTCTTTTTTTTTTTTTTTTTTTTTTGGCAATAGAGCGTGCCTTCTTAACGTCTAAATATCTTTCTTTTCTGTGTTATAAAAAGATGGAAGTCACGGTTAATGAAGGATGGAAATATCTAATATTTTTTTTTTCCCAATTGCATGAAAACATAAGGATATCGTGGTAACAAGAAAAGAAAGTCATGTGAATTATTATTACCATGAGAAATACAAAGAGTAACACTGAATTAAAATAATAAGTATTATTCAAATGCAATAGAAGCCAGTAGAAGGCGGGTACTTGCATTTAAGAACTTATTGTATTCATGGCTTCGTTATTTTGGTGGTAGTAGAATGTAAAGAACAAAATAAATTAGAACCAAAAATGGAAAAGATGGGATTAATATGCAGTATGCTGTGAATGATTTGTTTCTCTTCCCACAATGCCCCTCTCCAGCTTATCTGAACACTTAGCTATGTTTATTTCCATAAAGAATGCATTTTATTGTGAAGCAAGCTAGCATGTGCTTTTTAAAATAAGGAAAAAACTTTATTAAAATTCAAAACAAAAGTAAACAGAGATGATTTGGGAAGCTTTATTCATTTATTTGGGCAAACACTGCTAAAAACATTTAGGTGCACTGCATGTTTAAAAAGTAATAAATAGCTATTGTGCTTACTTCATAAACTTGTCAGAGTGTCTTCATTTTATTTTCCTGAACAAACTGAATTTCTGTACTGCTCATCCACAGCCAGTTAATAAATACATCACCCTAAAAAGTGCTGTGGTATTAAATTTACAGCAGATAAAATATGGATGAAGTTGCTGTGCTTCAGGTACGTCAACTGTGATTTAATATCTCTGACTACCCTTATGAGGAGTAAAAGATTACTCGGCTGCTCCAACAGCAAGATACTGACCTTTGCTCCCAAGTAACAGCCACTCAGCAAATAGTACCAAATGAAGAAGTAGAATAACATATAGATTTGCCATAAGAAAAAATTGATCTATACCCATATATCAAATCTGCTGATCAGAGCTCTACAGAAAAAACACCTCATAATCTTTAGCATGGAATTGCAAAAACTTTTGGTGAAAAGTATGGGGTTTATTTTAAAGTAAAAGATTTCTTGGGGAAAAATTGTTCTATATCTGTACATGTGATGTGTGGAGAGTGTCACACATATATCCAGGTATACATATGCCACCTTGACACATCTTCAAATACAGAAACATCAACAGATCTGTTAGATCACCAACTAGTGATCTAGAAATCAGTCTTATCCCCATTTTCCATTTTTCTGTTAATTATTTGAAAGAATGGAGAAAAGCATAACATTGTCTCTGTAAATGAAAGTGAAATACCTCTGGGAAAACTGATAAAAGCCTGATTTAATTTGTATCTTTTAAAAAAAAGTTATATCTAAAGGTGATAAAAACCCCATGAAGAAATGTTTGTTAGCAAAGAAAATAAATTCTTGTGATTTACATTTTGCCTTCAAAAAAAGGTGGGTGAGTGAAAGGGTACTGCTCTGCACTTCAAAGCAAAAGCAAATGAAAAATTTTCAACAACAAAGCCAAAATATGAAACAGACAAATCACTCTGCTGAGTACTTTTTAACCTACAGTGGCACATGATAGCAAAGCAACTGCTGTATATATTATAAGGATTGAAAAGGTAATCTTTAAATGTGGAAGCAAAATAAGAAAACTTCCTTAATTAGTGCTGATTAGTCCTACTTAAGGAGGTAGAATTTGATTTACAATGGTAAAATCAGTAGATTTATTTGAGTGTTAGACTTGCACTGCTGAGATTTTCTCAAGCCATTTAAAATTAAAAAATCTTCATTCTGTAACACCCATAATTTTCACATGATCTGTAATATTTGTGCTTTATAGTCTGACAGTTAGGTACATATTATAACTCGATATCATAAGTAATTTCTGAATCCAGTGTTTTTGTTTCCACACAAATGAAAGTCTTGTTCAGCTCCCATTTCTGTGCAAGCTATTGTTTTTAACAGGCAGGGTTTGTTTTTTTTTTTCCTGAAGAGATGATTTGATTAACATGTCCAAGAAAAATAACATGATATTTGTCTCAAATATCTGCTATGGTTTTATTGCAAATGATAAACAATAATGCCTAAAGATTATCGATGCTTTTTTGTGAAAGTTGGATTTATTTCCAACTGAGACTTAGAAAATAATGTGATTTAAAAATGTGGATGTGGTGACATTTGTTTCAAGACTTTGTTTTGGGTTTCCCTTTCAGTTAAAGAACACCTTTTGCTATTAAGATGCAGTGGTTTGGTCAAACAGGAATGTGCATCCTGCCCAACCTAGCCCAGATGTTACTCATTCAAAGAAAGAGACATTAGCCCATAAACCTTTCTAAACAAGTGCTTTCTCCACTCTGATTGCACAAGGGATTTGGTTGGGCAAGATGACATTTTCTTGAGTGACAGATGCTCATGCTGCAGCAGTACCATGGACACTCATAAAGTCCTTGCAGAGCAGCTGCTCCTCGAGGATTTTATACAGTTTTCTTTGTCCTTGTAATAATAAAGAAAAAAATATTTTGCTCTTTAAATTTGGGGGCGTTAAAAAACATACACAGGAATGACAACCGAGACTTACTAGCAGGATTTAGAAAGCCTCAGATGCTGAAGATGTGCAGATACTGTGAACCTTCTAAAGGCATATTGCTTCAAACACCATAGAAGTATTTTCTTGGGCATTCCTGTCTTGCCTGAACAGGTAGCAGAAAGCAGGCACAGGAGGGATCACAGGAGATAGAAAGAAGGAAGGATAATTGGCAAATAATCTGAGACGCTCGATTTTTTGCAGAATAACTGGGTGGTTTCTAAAATTTATGGACATTTTCTAAATTCTATTTCCCTGTATTTGGATTAGAAAGAAAGAAGAGATCAAATTTTTAATATGCATTTTTATCCTAATAATAGAAATAATAAGCAGCAACATCTGATGTCAATGCATATTATTCAGAACATTAGGAATTATAACTGAACAGTCTGTTACAGAATGGATTTCAAGTTAATTTCAGAATAGAGAACTTTGAGAAAACTACAAGCACCCTAAAATGGAGAGGGTAGGATCACAAGGCATTTCTTAACATTGCATCTATGTCTCTGGCCAACAGAGTAGTATTTCCCTGGTACAACCAATGCAGTGTCAGTGGCATCATGTCACAGCCCATTACAGCATTCCCGAGCTCAAATGGCTGCCATGGAATATGACATGTCACAAATATTCATAGAATTCACGTGAATATTTTTTCTCATTGCTACTTGGGTGTCATTTCACATAGTTAATACCCAGCCCCAATCCTTGCCTATAATCAGCAGTCAAGACCCAGCCTGTGGGGCTTGTATGCTGATCAGAAGTGCTGACATGAGTAGAGGGTAGCATTTCACCTTGAAATCCCATTTAAGAATATTAAAATAGGGGGTCTAGTGCTGAGCAACCTGTGCTATCTTGATGCCACAAACAAGATTTTTGTTTTTTTTGTTGAACTACCATACTAAATTTGGCCCAGTCTAATTTGTATCCTCTCTCAAGGACATCCAGGTGAGATGAAAACCATCCCTGGACTCTAAGGATCCTAGAGTAGAAGAAAGTTAGCACTGTGAAAAAAGAATTTAAAACACCTAAAGCTAGCACAAATGCTATCTGTTTTCCTAGGCAGGGCAAATTTAGGAGATATGACTTGCCATATAGACCCTGCTGTTTATCATGTCAAGTCAAACTCAAGAGCCGCTGGTCAGGAAATATAAAGTATTTATTGTTTTGCTGGTGCCTGAAGCAAGTCTGCCCTATGGCTAACAAACAGGGTTCAGTTTTCAAAACCATTAATTTTGTGAATAAGCAGAGTACTTTTGAGGGGAAAGTTGACCTAAAATATAAAGTGAAAATCTGTAGCAAGGACATTACTCTTAGAGAATGGCATTTGAGCTCTCTTAAAATTGCTAGAGAGTATTCCAGAGAACATTCTTTGAATGGGATAGTCCAAATCCAAAAGGCACTGTTAGAATTCAGTAATTAAATAGATCAAGTTTAAATTGCTTCAAATCTGCACTTTTATTAGTTCTCTCCTAAAGTAACAGTGAATCTGATATTGAAAATAAAGCATCAATACAGTTCTGGGGTCCTTCCCGGCAGGTAGAAGGCAAAAGATGAAGAGTTGAAAGCAGGAGAAAGAGCATTTGAGCCTGGATTTTGTTTCTTTAAGAGTTGCAAAAGAAACAAAGGAAATACAGAGATTAGAAACCTGGAAATCAGGGTCGGGGGCACAGGGGGAGGTATTTAAAACCACGTTTACATGGAGGTGAAAAGAGTGGTGGATTAGGGAGGCAAAAATGAATTAAAAAAATCTTCTGAGTGTTCAAGGACATCTGAGAGGACAGCAGTAATGAAAAGCATGATAGAGTCTGGAAAGGGCAAAAAGAAGAATGGAAAACCTAGGCTTCTAGAAAGTAACTCTGGGAGATGCACTACCAGACATAATATGGGTTGGTTGGACCAAGAGAAAGTGAAAAAAAGTCCTTTTGGGAGATTGTAAACAGGATCTAAGGACTCAGAGTTGCAGCAAGGGCTTTATTAGCAGAAAACTTGCAGCACACTTGCCAGCTCCAGGAGACCTGGCTGCAGCACTGAGCACATACACACTTCTAATAAGCAGAGAGGGAGCCTGTGAAGAAAAGCTCCTGGTTTGCCTTGTGCCTAGATTAGGTGCTCGGTGCGCTCTTCTTAGCCTAAAGCCGGCTCCCTGCATAAGGACATCACAGCACTGTGACCGCAGAAGGCTGAAGACTTAACCCAGATTTTATTCAGTGAGGATTGTTTGATAGCACAGCCTCCCCTGTGGCAGCGGCTGAGAACTGAGCTCTGCTCCTGCAGCCATGCACCAAAGGATTGATTCTGCAAGCTGCTGAGCACACATGGGAACCCTTCAGCCCACCTGAGTTCAGTGGGGCCTGCAAGCACTCAGATCCTTGCAGAAGTGATTGGCAGATGCTGGATGGCATCCTCAGAGAATAAATGTTGCTGGATGTTCCTTCCCCTCCTTATTAGTAGCAAATTATACCGGCATCTGTCCAAGATTTTTTTACTCTGACCTGTCCCATTCTTAATCAATTGCTGATATGTGTGTGTGCAAGAGGTGAAAAAGCATATTTGTTCCTTTTCTTTTGAATATAGAGCCAAGAGACAAAATTAAAGTGGGGGAAGGAGGGTAAAGAGAAGGGAGAGGAAGGATTCACAGAGACTCTCGCAAATAAAATCCATTGATTTACATGGCTTTTTGCTAAATCACAAATATCTAGTTAGATCTAGAGTAAGAATTTATTCACAGAAATGCTCACAAAAAGAAAAGCAAATCCTACCATGAATAAATATTCATGGGACTATTTGCACTGGGAGAACTCCCCTGGCTATTCTAAAAGCTTTTTTTTTTCCTGTAGTGTGGTTGGAAAGGCTAGAATTAAGTAGTTGCAAGAAGGGAAAAAGGAACATGAAGTAGTAGTTGGAGAGAAGTGTATTTGCTATTAGCACAGCCAGGAACAGTGAAAGTCTTCATCAGGCAGATGACCATTCCACCTTACAGCTGGTTTGCATTCAGTCATGAGGCTCAGAACTGATGGTCCTGGGAAGCAGGGCACAACACTTAACATGCCTACATCAGGTAAAACAGACTGAAAGATGGGGGATTTTGTATTAGCTGTCCCAATGAAAGCTTTCTCTGGCCAGGAAGGGGGAGATGGACCTTTATGAAGTCACCATTTAGCTGATGCTGGACTCAGTAGGTGGGAAACCTCCACAGGCTTTTAAAATCATTTTGTGTGGTTATTCCAACAGGGACCAGGAAAGATCTTCCTTGCCATATCATAGCTGCATCAGCAGTTACAGAAGCTCCTCTTTTTTTTTTTTTTTTCAGATATCTGGTTAATTCAAAGATTTTCACCTGTACAATGGTATATGTCTCAAACCATGCCATGATCTTGCTTGTTAACTTGGAGTTATGGACTTTGAAACCTTTTGAGTGGAAGAGACAAGTGATCCAGAAGAGTTGTTCCTGCTCCCAATGCCACCCTTTTGCAGGTGCTCAGCCCTGGGCCTCTCTGGACAGAAGGAAAAGAGGAGAAATGGTGAAACTAATTGTGGACAACCACTGAAGGCCCCTCCAGGTTACCTGACACTCCTTGACACAGAGCTGCTCCCTAAGCCTGGTGGTGCTCTGCCCAGTACTTTAAATACATCCCATCACTGGTTTCACCCTCCAGTGCAGTGTCTGAAAAGATGATACAAGTCCCATTCAGCCACCCCAGTTACAGGCAGGGAAACCCCAGTGTGCTTCTGATACCTTCAGCCCTGGTAGTAAAACCTTTCTGCAGTCTTCTCTGATTACCCTGACCACGTTGCTACACAGACTAGGGGAGATACACTGTGACTGCATTAAAAGTCTGAGAGTTGCAATTTAGGACTGTGGTCTTGGAGAAAAAAAGAATCCTATTCTATCCTGACAGATTCCAATCCACTTTGCTTTTATACACAAAGTAAGCAGCATTTTATACATTAGCAAAAAGGCATGATTATATTTTTAAATTTAGCTTTATTTAGAACTGAGATAATTTTGTAGTCAAATATTCAAAACAAAGTAACAAATAAGAAAACAAAGAACCAAGACCAGAACATTGCCAGTGTTGACAACATGCCTGAAAAGCTAGCAGCATCCAATATACAGTGGACACTTCATCCTTTCAGTGTATAGTTCCAGTAAAAGCAACAAAACTGGGAACCAGTGCTTGCTTGACTTTGTTAATACTTTTATTTATTTATTTTCTTTCCAGTTTTTCACCTTTGATGTATCTCCTAAGACTGCAAGCAGGATACATAGTGCTTCATATTCCAAGTGCTGAGGCCTATCTATCAAAAGCTGACTGGAGTGGGTGGTGAAATACAGTAGGAGGTGGCTAGCTACACAGTTGTACTATTAAATTACTGTCTGTCCAAGGAGAGTAATCTCTTGTTTCAGCAGCAGGTACTACTACCAGAGACTGTAAAAACCTCAAGCACTCTGAAATAGGCTGTCACACAGAGCATCATAAATTACATCAGTCAAATATTCCATCATTCATTCTTTCCACCGTCTTACTGTGGGATGAATAGTCTGCTCAAGGGAGAAAAACAACTAACTTTCTGATTCCTTTTCTATTTATTTTCTGGGAGAGCTTCAGAGGCCACGTTCCTATGAGAAATTTTAATTAACCATAAAATATAATTTTCCATTTGTGCAGCTGTATGTTTCAGGGACCACACAGGTTGCTCCCCAAAATGGAACACAGGTGTGGGATTTTCTTTTCCTCAAACTGCAGCTATTGTTATCTACCCTTTTATTAAGAAGTTTAAGAAATGCAGCATCAATGACTTTCTTTTCATCTTTGTGGAGTGGAACATTTGACAGTAAGTTAAAATCCTAAATAAAATATGAAAGCTGCCAGCACATGCCAAAAGTCTCTCGGAGAGCATATATGAAAAGTTGCTCCTAAGACGCAAATGCCACTAATACCATATGAAAATTGCAAAAAGGTATATGAAAGTCACTAATGTGACATGAAAGAACAAAAGTCTTCAAATTATGTGAAAGTTGCTGTTACGATATGTTTCCCTTACTGTTCTAGTTACTTTCTATCCTCTTATTAGCAACCTCCATTTCAAACTAATCTTTGATAAAAGTCTTATTATATTAACAATTTTCTTTAAGTATCAGAAAATTGTATTTCCCATTGCACTGAGTGAAGTGTGACCTCATTAGCAGGATCTTGTATTGTCGCATGGCTTTTTCCCACCCTTTCCTTTGGAAAATACCTGTATTCCTGCAGCCACACTCTCTGCTCACTTTGTCTTTTTAAGAAAAAGTATACGCCGACTATGTCTCCCACAAAAATTTAGGAGCAGGCTCAAAGTAGGTTTTTGAAATGAAGATTTCCAACCTCTGTGTACTTCTTAGCCCACATTGCTGGCTGTAGTGCTGTTTAAAAGTAGCCGTGTCTAGAAAGAGGTACACTTTGTAGGAAACCCTATCCAAATGAGAGGCTGAGCCCACAGTAAGATACCATGTGTCTTTTGAGTTCTCTTTTCAGTAGAGAGCTCTGGTGCAGGGTTTAAATCCATATTTGAGTAGAGCGGGTGCATTTTTATTAATCCTGTACAGACAATATTCAGTAAATCCCTACTTCTGCAATCAAAGATGAGTGTCCTTGTGGACCCCTTGAATGACAGTGAGACCTCATGAATGCATAAGAGTGGGACAGCATGAAGCTCAGTTTGGGGTTATTAATATTTCAAGGCTGTTTCTCTACAGACCAGAGCCTGTGAAAGTGTCAAAGTTGAAATTATCTAGAACACAGACGTAATATACTTTGTGTTTTATGGGTCCACTGATTTTGAATATATTTTCATCAGTCATGAATCTTATTTCTTCTTTTCTTTTCAAAATCTTCTGTGAAGGTGATGAAATGAATTGCATTGCTAGTTCAAGCTGCTGAAGTCCTGTATTTCTCCCATGTAACTCATGCAAGCAAAACACCAGGTCAAGCATGCTATGAGAGGGTCAGGATGCTAATAGGAGATGAAAACATGAATAGATGACAAACATTTGTAGTGCAGATTTCCTGGCTCCATATGTAGGCCAGACCTGACCTCTGCAAACTGTGAGGGGGCGGCTGCATTCCCACAGAGTGCAATACTTATTTTGTATGAAGATCTTGAGAAAAATGTACCTTCCACAAGTGAAATGGCTATTGAATATCATGTGGTAAATCTGTGTCCCAAGATGCAGCAAAACAAGTCATTGAGTGACACTAAACGTGGCATCCTTTTAACAGTTAACTACAATTAACACCATAAATAGACTAGTTACTAGTGACTGTTCCTAAGCAAGAATGCATAATTTTTCCCCACCAAACCCTTCTCCTTCAATTATTGGTCAGAACATAATGCAATTTGTGCATTTAATAACTTTTTGAATATACTACTCTGGTGGGTTACTACTCCAAAGCCACTCTATCATACCCCTCTTCAGGGAAGAAGACAGGGCAGAGGAAATAGTACAAAAGGCTCATGTGCCAAGATAAGGACAAAGAGAGAACCCTCACCAGTTACCATCAAGGGCAAAATGGACTTAGCTCTGGGGAATTAGTTTAATTTATTAATTAGCAAATCAAAGATAATGAAAAATAAACCCAAATCTTATATATGCTGTCCTTTCACCCCTCCCTTTTCCCCATGCTCACCTTTACTAGCCATGTTCTCTTTCTCTTCCCTCAGTGGCACAGGGGGACAGGGAATGGGAGCTGCTGTCGGTTCATCGCGTATTGTCACTGCTGCTCCTTCTTCTGAGGAGGAACCACTCCTCATGCTCTTATGATTCAGTGTGGGGTCTCTCCCATAGAAGGCAATTTTCCATAAACTGGTCTAATGTGAGGCTTTACCACAGGCTGCAGTTCATCATGAATATCTCCAGCATGGGTCCCTTTCCACAGGGTGCAGTCCATCAGGAACAAATTGCTGCAGTGTGGATCCCCCACCATGAGGGACATGTTGCTGCAGTGTGGGCTCTTACCTCCACAGGGCCACAGGTCCTACCAGGATCCTACTCCAGCATGGCCTTCCCATGGGGTCATAGCTTTCTTTAGGAATCCACCAGCACTGGATCTGGGGTCCTCCACAGGCTGCAGATGGGGATATCTACACCATGGACCTCCATGGGCTGCATGCCTGCCCCACCATGGTCTCCCCTCTGCAGGCTGCAGGGGAAACTCTGATCTGGCACCTGGAGAGCCTTGTCCCCCACCTTCACTACACACACGGTGTGTTCAGGGCTGTTGTTTGTATGTATTCTCATTCCCCTCTTCTCCAAATGCTGTTGCACAGTAACTTTCCCCTCCCCTTAAATCCAGAGGCACTACCATTATCGCTGATGGGCTTGGCCTTGGCCAGCAGCAGGTTGGTCTTGGAGCCAGCTGGCATTGGCTCCACCAAATACAGCGAACCTCCTGGCAGCTTCTCACAGAAGTCCTGTAGCTACCCCTGTAGTCCTGCTGGTACCAAAACCTGGGCATACAAACCCAATACAACTGCTAAAAGATGAAGTTATTATAATTTTACTAAAAAAAAAAAAAAAAAAAAAAAAAAAAAAAGAAAAGAGGAAAAAAAAAACAACTTTGAAGCTAATAATCAAAAGATTAGAGAAAGGATATCTTTTAATTAATTTCAAACCCTGGATTGAGTATTAAATAGAAACATGAAAGAAAGATTTCGAATTGGAAGGGCTGGTAACTGAAGAGTCTTCACTCTCTTGAGGATTACCATTTAATTTTAAACATTGATTTAAAATAAATGATAGTTCAGTCCCCAAGGAAAGATGTATTTCAGTTGTAAACATAAGAGTGATGTATAATAAATGAAATATATAACATTCTCCTTGAGGAGTTTTTTTTTTTTAACTTTATTGTGCAATCATGCTATGGGAATAATTTATACCTTTTAACTTGAATCTCAGACAAAAGCTATCAGGTGTCTTTCTGTAATCAGCTTTTCCTTTATTTATTTGCTTGTATTTGCATATTTGAAAATTTGTCTGTGATGTCAGTTCTTCTTTCAACTCCTGTGAGGGCATATGATACATGGGGAAGGTTTACTCTAGATTATCATCTGAATGACAAGGGTCTCACAGCAGTCCTGACCAAGTATCTCACCTTACGGAAAGCCTCCTAGTTCCTCATCTCACAGTAAGTTTCCTCACTTGTCTCATCATAACCAATGCAGCCTTTCTCATTGATGACTGTGTTTGTCAGCTCTTAACTCTGTTGCAGTCCTCCCATTTTCCAATTTCTTGTTCCTGAGTATTAAGATATATTGTACCCTAGTTCTAGGAGAAGCAGCTTTTCCGCTTCATTTGTTTTGTGTCCTGTCAGCATCTAGGTGAACACAATAATTAATTATGAATAGCTGCTTCAGTACTGCTTCTAGGGATTCTTTTTCTAGGTGGGTTTTTTTTTTTGTTTTTTTAAAATAAAAAAGAAAAGTGACTGCCAATTTTACTGGGCAAAAGTTTGCTTTAAGTAATTTTCCTCTTAAGGAAAACATGTGTTCTTTCAATTCAGCTCTTAGTTCTGTTTCTAAGGCTTCAGAGTTTACATTAGTCCAGCTGAAAGACAAATACTTGTTCAGTATTTTGCTGTCCAGACAAGACTCCATCTTCTGATCTTCTAAATCTCACTTTTCCTGATACTTTCTTTGCTCCAAGAGTGAAAATAAAAGCACTTCCTGAGGTGGGTGAGATCAGGAGGCACTATGAAAACCAGAACATGTACTCCTTAACAGGTTGTGATGGTTCCCACATTATACAAAACCTGGATAGTAAAGCTAATGAATGCACTTTCAGATGAATTATGTGGTCCAACAATACTTGCTTCCTCTGCCCTCTTTTGTAAAAATTCAGTATTTGCTGTTTTCAGAAGAAAACTACTATTTTTATCTTTCTTTGGAAAGAGTTTGAATACTACTGTATCTTGTCCTTAGAGCAGGGGTTTGGATCAAAAGTACTTTGTTACTGCAGTTTATTTAACTCAGTACAATGGAAGGTGAATGAAGAGATAGAAGGTGGAGAATGTTTCCTAATTAATTACAATATTATTAAAATAATTATAGTTGTGACATATTATGTGAAGATTAGTCATCTCATCATGGAAATTCTTTTGCAGGCAAACCACATGTGGACAGTTGCTTTCTTTGAGCTCATTCTACACACGGAGCTTTCAGATAGTTGGCAGTTTTGATTATGTGGAGTTGTCAGTAGAGCTAGTAATGTGAACAGAATGGAAACTTCCATTCTGTTTTCCTTGCTTAGACCACTAGATAGTGTAATAAAATGTGTCGTGTGAAATATTAACACCATTGAAGTAATAGTATTTTCACTGAATATGTGGCTGGAATTAGAAGTGCAAGAAACACACGTCGCAGATCCTAAATATTTCTCTGTCTAAAGACTGATGCACTCATGGAAGTAAAATGTTACTTCATCATGGTGCAAACTGGGAATTGTTCTCTTTCCCAGCTTTAGTTCTGATAATCTGAGAAGGCAATTATATTTTTTTCATTCTTCCCCTGAATCAAGTTTCAAATAAGCAAACGAATACCTGCCATTCAAAAACCAGCAGATTTGGTGTGTTTGAACAAGCCAGCTTCTTAGATTTGTTATGAGGCCAATCAATTGCTTAAGGATCCTGTGTGGACTTGAGATCTTATCTTGATGAAAGAATTCCAACCTTTAACTCCTGCTGTAACAGCTGGATGAGAAATTGCTGACCAGTTTATCCATCCTAGCCTCAGCCGCAATGAGAGAACATCTGCCATTCCTCTTTTCCAAAGTTTAAACAAAACCTTTAAACATTGGTCAGGCAGAGAAACCTTGACCCTCAGAGAGACAGTATCATCTGTCTTCCCCTGGACCCTCCACCCAAGAGCTGGGTATGGTCTCAGGCACTACTGGCATCCATAGACTCACCCAGAGCAGATGAAAAAAGTGGGCTCGCTTATATTTGCCAAATGCACTGCCTTTTGAACATTAAAAGATGGTGAATTTGTACTTGAAATTCCAATCAAGGACAATATATAGAGGTAGGAATTCTCCTCCCTGCTGTGTTTCTGAAGAGACTGTTTCCAGCCCAGCACCACTGAAAACGAGAATGAAACAAGTGGCCTA